>JAZFAU010000180.1:1435000-1775000 GCA_037178615.1 Dione vanillae
TTTTTTCAAACTAATTAGCTATTGTAAATACATATATCTTAATCAAATATACATATCTACATTTTGTCCAAAGACAAACTGATATATATTTATTCTATTTCTACATACAATTCATAATAAATTACCTCCTTAACATTTAACTTACTATTTATACCAATTTATATATTCTAAAAATTGTTTATCTTTTCAGGGCAACAATACCAGCCAATCCGTGAGTATATCTTTATTACGTCATAGTATATAGTTATTATATATGAAATATTTTATTGTTAAAAAATTATTTCATTTCATTTTAAAACGACGTCTCAACGTCAAAAAGACTTTCACGCTGGACACAGTACTCCAAGTTAACGCTAAGAGTAATTAAATTATTTATACTCTGTCATATATATGTGACACGTGTGTGTAGAATATTTTGAGTCTGTCTCCACAAAACCAAGCCATAAAAACGATAAATTGACTATTTAAACGAAAATATTTAATTTAAAAAACTATTCTATTATATAACTTCAATTTTAACAGACAAGGATCCCTACATCGTGAACCCACCTAACTACCGCCCCAAGGAATGTAAGTAGTTTCGTTATAAATGTATTCATTTATATTAACATATTGTATTCATCATTCAATTGTTTAAATTTTAGCTCGCTCTGATTACAAAAATAAAATACGGCGTTAAACTCCGCTATTTAAAAGTGAAAGGCAGTGAAAGGTGTTTCTTAAAAAAAATCGTCACTAAACACACCTTAATTCTATATAAAATATTAATACCACTATTCAATATAAAAAAAGAAAATGAAAAATGAAAAAAATATATATTTTTAATACTGCCGTAATCAAATTACTTAAAAAAAATATTGAATTATATAAGACTATTTTTATGATTTTTAAAGTGTTAATCCACGCTGAGGATAGAAAAAATACTTAAAGAAAACATGGCTCAGTGGTGAGAGCGCTTGCACAGTTCACAAGAGGGCGCGGGTTCGAGTCTCGCTGCGTTAAAATTTTTATTTTTTGAAGTATTTTTTTAAATAAGGCTTTCATTCTTTAGATTCCAGTATGAAATAGTCACGATTATATGTTGTACCTTTTCAGTCCCTCCCTACGCTCGTGATGGTAAGAACTAAAATCAAGATGGCGTCCAGAACAGTTTGGAAAGCTACTTAATTTTTATATATTTTTTTTATAATTTTTTGACAATTGTATGTATTTACATATCGCTTATATATTATGTTGTGTAATAAATATATTATAATATAATGCTCTCTTTTGTTTTATACCTTAAATAAACTTAAAATATTAAATTTAGTTTGTTTTGTTCGTTGTACTGCTTAGAATACTGTAATATTTACAACTTTTGTAGTTAGTCTAAAGATAAGTAAAATAATAAAATTTAGATACCTATATATAACTTATACATATACAGATATGTTTATGTGAATTAAAATCTTATACAAATGTGTGACACGACAGGCCTTGTTACTTTTGCCTCACTTCTTCAGCACAACAGTTTCAATTCAGTTATGAATAACACATAATAAATACTATTATATATATTTATAGTATAATGTAAATATACTTCTCAATATCATAAATGTCAAAAAAGACAATGAGGTATAAAGTAAAGGTAAACGAGACGTTATTTATTTAATTTCTTATTGTTCCCACACAATCCATAAGGCGCAATAAATATAGCACATAATGAAAAATATGTATATATATAAAATTCTGCGTGTATGTTTTCTGTATCTTGTAAATTGGTGTATGGCAAGCTACGGATGACTTGATAATTGTAAATTAACATGTATATGCAAAAACAATTGCCATAGAACTATTTTAAATACTAAAAGAAATAAACATTGCAAGCGAAGTAAGAAGACTTACAGCTATCCTATTCAGATTGCGACTACGACGCGAAAAGCCTCGTTATACTTTAAAGACAAATAAAATTCTTTATTGTTTTTGTAAAAAAATGAAATCTCAAAAAATTATGTAAATATTTTCTGGGGTTACGGTAATGGCCTCGCCTAGAAACTAGAAATCTAGTGAATTGAAAGTGGGGATTGTAGAACTAAGAACTTGGCTCTAAATGAGATCTTATAACTAATTACTTTAGTAAATTATATATAAAAATATATTGATATGAACTGTCTAGTAAAAATAACGGTATCTTACTAGTTCACACGAAAACAATAACTTTAAATATATATTAAAAAGTAAATATTACAAATGTATAAAACAAGTGGTCCTACATTACAATGATTAAATTTAATTGCTGTTCATCAGATTACGATATCGATAATAATTATTACGCTGAAAATAATACAATCATTAATAATGGATTTATTACATGTAGTAAGTAAATTATATTATATTTTTGGCTTATATACATGATATAAACATATGTGTAATATACCTGCTGTGTGAACGCTATTTTATTAGTAAAATAGTAGTTTCTGATAAAAGAGCGTTTACACAAAATACAACACACCACTTCAAATTAAAAAAAATCATTTAGGCTAGGTTAATTCAAAAAATTATCGATCAATACTATCGCGCAATGTGAATTACTATAAACACTGAAACTACTATAAGGCGAACTTAATTTTTTTATACAGAGGTAAAACACAAAGTACTAAAAACATAAATATAACAGGAATATATTTTCATGGTCGTCACATAGCCTCTCTCCAGTATCTTTCCGTCTCTCTTTCTAAAATACCAATCGAAACCCTACCATCCAAATTATCATCATAGTCTAAATCATCATAATACACTAAAACTTTACTTGTAACTATTCGCCTAAAGATATTGATCTGTAATACACTTATTACTATATAAATAGTTTTAATATTTTTTTACAGGTTACTCAATGTATCACCATAACGATGGCGATGGCAGCTCCTTACATATTAGATAAATTAGAAATAATTGACTTCTAAAAGAAACATTTTTGTTTTTAATTTATGAAAAATAATTAAGTTATTTTAATTGAATATCAAATTCACCATTCATTCACCATATGTGAATTCACCATTTTGTAAAATATAATAAATATTTAAAATAAAAACATTTATTTTACTTATTATTTTCTATATTTTTCCGCTTGGCATGATCACATAGAAGTTTTTGGACTGTAAGGAAAAACGTTTTCTGTACTCTTGTGGACTTGGAGAAGGCATTTGATAGAGTTGTAAGAATGAATTTATAAGTTGCGTTCCATTCCGTTCTTTCTGATTGCCGCGCTAGGAATTAATCGTGATATTATGCATGTATTTGTAGGTCTTCTTAACCTTATTGTCCTAATTCCTAACCTACATGCGTATAATTAGCCTCTATCTAAGACCACTGTTCTTACTTACATATATGCGACCATTGCTGATCACATCACATATTTTGATCACCGCATACTACAGTTTACAGGTAAAATTGATTTCAGCAAAAAATTTCAGTATAATCTTAGTTGTGAGAGTATTAACCACTTCTAGGTACATTTAATATTTCCCCATTATAGTATAACGCCGTTGTTCTAAAGAGGTGTTTCTTCATCCTCGTTGCATACTCTTTACATGCTGTATACAATATTACCATTATAAGCTAAATCGAGAAATTGCTGAAATTTTATATCAAATAAAAGTATAGTTAAAATACCAAGGCGGATTTACATTTTAAATGAGTACATAAATAATGCTTAATTGACGCTTTCGTAAGAGCCAAGAGATAATTCTTTATAATTTCATGCAATAACTCTTATTCTAGTTATCGCCTATTACAGTCAATCAATCCATTGTTGTTTTTACTAAGCATTAAAAACGTGTGACTCACATTACAACTATATAAGATGATAATATTTCGAACTTCATCTAAGCTTATCTAAGAGAATCAAAGGACATGCATCGGCTAGCGGTAAGTGATACATTCTTTGATATTTCTTATGTTTCTTACTTAATTTGGAAATTTTATATATATATATATATATATATATATATATATATATATATATATATATATATATATATATATATATATATATATATATATATATATATATATATATATATATATATATATATATATATATATATATATATATATATATATATATATATATATATATATATATATACGCGTGAGGTAGTCATAATTAAATACGAATGATGCATAGATCTCGTACAAAAAAAATACTATTAAACGTTGTCAATCTGTCACATTTCATTCAAAAAAATTACGTAATATAGTGTACGCTTGCGTCATACTTGAGAAATGGCGTTTTATTTTGGAACAATAATTTAATTATTTATTTTGTTTCAATTTTTTTTTTTATTTTTGAAAATTTTACTTGTTTTATAATTTTACCAAATTTATAAAAGCTAGTTAATACTATGCTTTAAACGAAGGACGCGATAACATCCACACCCTGTATATATGTAAATACCAATGTTCATTTTTTATTTTTTTTTCTTTAGAACTATTCCTACCACTACGATCACATATAAATTATTATAAAAGCAATATATAGTAAAAATTATATAAAACAATTCTCATTTAAATTTTAAAAGCAAGTTTTTTTTGTTTTGACACAATCCTATTAAACTTAATATTTCATCGCAAAATATTTGACTAAACTGATATTCTTATATCATATGTTTATTTACTTCTCTTATATTTGTTTAGATATTTTTGTGCGTGCTAGTGTTGAGCACGGCGGTGCTTTGCGAAGATCCTCCGAACTCTAAATCAGATAACCACCCTTCAGACCATCATTCTATGGAGCAACACCACAATGAACATCATGACCATCATGATCATCAAAAGTCTCCAGGACTTCCCGCTTCTGTCGGTAAAATGCCTGAAATGCCCAAAACTCCAGATGGCAAAATGTCCAGTACAAGCAACTAAGCCATATTCATAGTTACAAAAAATTATAATAACTTATAATAACTTAAAAAAAATCTTTATTAAAATTTTATATGTATTTTAAAATATTTTAACATATTATTAATAAATATTACGTATATATTTTGTTATTTAAAATAATAATTATTTATTATATAATATTAATAATATTTATACAAATTCCAATATTAATTAATAGTTAAATAATTTTTTGTAATACTTAGGCTCAACCGATGACTATGCAACGACTATGTTTAATCAGGTGTATTTGTACTTTGTGATGTGTTAAGTGTAAAAGTAAACGCAATAAAATAGCTGCAACTGTTTTTATGTTTTTTTTTTCTCTTAAATTGTGTCTTTCACGCATATTATTTATTTATTTATTTAAAATTACTAACTAAAACTTATTACTATTTATTAAATTATAATTTAATTAATTTACTTTATCTTATTAAAAAATATCTGTCTTTTAATAATTATGCAGTGACGGAGCAACGGAGTGTCTTTGACCTAGGTTCCTACGGTTCCTGCAGTTCCGTCTTCCTACCCTGCTATGAGCGGGATAAAGCGTGAAAACACAAAAAATAAATTAACAAAAATTGCCGTGTAAAATCACAAATATTATGAAAGGACACATGAAACATGGTTTAGTAATAGTCATAATTTATCAATTACAAAGGCAACACATGTGTTTAAATCTAATTTGTATACTCCAACAATGACATTACGTACTTCAAAGAAAAGTAAAATGAAGAGAATTGCTTTTCATAATTAATCAGAACATAGGTATGTTTCTTATTCAATATATCAAAAAATATACGTATAAATATAAGTTATTAATATAATCTTTTAAATTTAAATCTCGTTTGAAATTACGTACAGGCAAGATATAGATTTTTTTTAGTTTCACGCATTATCCCGTACGTGGCAGAGTAGACAGGGGGAACTGCAGGAACTTTACGAACCTAGTGTTAAGACACTCCGTTGCTTAGTTCCTGCTTTATCCGTCCCCGCTTTCCGCCTTTTTCGAGGCATTGCGTGGCATAGGCGTGTTGAGTGGCAGGACTAGTACTTTGCCTAGTTGCCAGAGCGAAGAAAATGGAAATAGAAAAATTCATCTTACTAGAGTGGGAAACGACCCCAGAAACCATCGCGTTACAGGCAGACGTTACGCCTCAGCGCCACGACTGTTGACGGTTTTGCTATATATAAACTTGTTTTTTTTTTTAGCTTCACGCTTTATCCCGCACATGGCAGGATAGGCAGAGGGAACTTCAGAGACCGTAGGAATCTAGTGTTAAGACACTCCATTGCTTAGTCTCTGCTTTCTCCGTCCCCGCTTAGTTATAAAATTATTGATATTTATTATTTGTAAATAAAAAATTATATCTAATTTATTACTATTACATATTATACATGACGTATTTAAAGTTTCAGGAAATAATTTTTACAGGAAAATTTTATACGAAAATGAAATAAAAGCGAAATCAAAATGGATAACCGTTATAAGGTAATCGCACACGAATTACCTAAGTAAAATGAATGTATAACTCATAATGTAGTTGTAATAGCTGTTTGTCTTGTTGTTAGTATAAGTAATTACTAGAAACAGTTCATTGGAAGCGTGAAGCAATAATAATCGCTGCAATTATTGTTCATACGATATTGCGAAATACGTGTTTTTTAGCAAATTTTAAATTCAATAAAGAAGTTAAGCTTAAGCTTATGCAGTAATTGTCACTTATAAAAGTATAATGTAAATTAAAAAAAGGGGGATTAACAGTTTTTTTGTTTTCCAATCGTCTTGGAAATAGTTCAATAGAATTTGATTTAATTTACAGTTTCAGTATTTTCGCAGTAAATGGTTTTTGTGAAATTGTTATCATAAAATTTCCAGTTCTGACTTGTCTTATCCAGGGGTCATGTATATTGTGATTTATAAAAGAGGGTATAAATGCTGTTCATTTGATTTTAAAGACGTAATTTAATTTAAATTTATTATGTTCGATTTAACTTGGGTCTTTAGAATAGTGTAATTTAAGAATGGCGGGTGAAAAGTAAAAAAAAATTGTGCATTATTATTATATTAATTATGAATTTAAAAATTGTAAAAATCTATACGTTAGTGACAATTAATATATTTCAGTATCCATATTCTTGATATCCACCTCTGTGTCCGTGATGGTCTCCGTGACCTGTTCATAAAAGTGACAGTAATGTCAGACACATTTAAAAAATAAGGAAAGCTTAAATTTGATTAATTCGAGTTTTTTCTTAAATCTTTAAAAACAATTTCTACCTTCGTATCCTCCGGAACCACCGCGTCCACCGAATCCTCCTTGTGCTCCAAAGCCTTGACCTTGGAAACCTGCTTGCCCTCCAGCATTAGCTCCGAATCCTCCATGCTCTCCACCTATAAAAATATAGTAGAATGCTTAACAAAAATAGCCTATATATACCATGCATATAATTTTATAAAATTATCCTACTTTCTTATTTTTGTATTAAATCATATATGTACTTCGATAGTCATTTCTGAGGCAACGATTGATAAAATGATAGTCTATGTTTATAAATTGTTTAAATATATAAAAGTTTGTTAAAATCTATATTTTAATGACAATTAATATATTCTTGTATCCATATTCTTGATATACACCTCTGTGTCCGCCTTCCTCTCCCTGAGCTTTTTATAACAATAACAGTAATGTCGGACACACATTTAAAAAAAGTTAAATATAAATTTGATCAATTCAAATTTTTTCTTAAATTTTTAAAAGTATTTTTTACCTTCTTGTCCTCCTAAGCCACCACGTCCACCGAATCCTCCTTGTGCTCCGAATCCTCCTTGCCCTCCAAAACCTCCTTGCCCTCCAGCATTTGCACCGAATCCTCCATTTTCTATTAAAATATAGTAAAAAGCTTAAAAAATAGCCTATATACCATATATAAATAAATATGGTATGAAAATTGTCCTACTTTACAAATATAATGATAATTTATTTTAAAAATAATCCTATATTGTTATTTTCGTATTAAATTATATTATTCTATAGACATTTTTAAAAGCAATGATTAAGTATATATTTATAAATTGCTTAATTATAGTATTCTTTTAAATAAGTTTTTATCGAACCTGTACAGGAGTAGAAGTATTTATTTTACAATACTTTTAATTTCAATATACATATCAATATAGAAAATTTTTGATACACACTTGTAAATTATTTAATATTATTTGTTATAAAATCTTATCTTATATTAATTAAATATAGAATGTATGAATGTATGAATGTATACATACGATGTTCGTAGCCGTAGGGGTTACCTGTAAGGAAAAAAAGAAAAATAATATTATTTTTTTCAGCTTTTAATTACTTTTACTTAAATCTATTTCAATGCTTTATAACACAGCTGCCTGCACTCATCTAGCAGCCACTTTTACTAGGGCAAAAAAATAAAATAAATAAAGAGGCGTAAGCGTCTACCTATAAACTCGACGGTTTATGGGTTCGATTCCCACTCGGGGAAGGTTGTTTCTATTACCATTTTCTTCGCTCTGAAAACTAGGCAAATCGCGGCGTTGAGATGCGCCGCTCAACACGCAATGCCTTGAAAAGGACGTAAAGAGGGGACTGAAAAAGCAGGGTCTAAGAAAGGGAGTGTATTAACACTAGGTTCTCCCTGCCTACCTTGCCATATAAATGTATCAAGATATCATATGTTAATATAAATTAATCTAATTATGGTAATTTTACACTATTACTTACCGTAGGCTACAGCAACAACTGCTAACAGACACAAAATCTGAAATAAAATATATTGAATTTAGTATTATAAGTTTATTATCTGTTATTCTATACATGAAATTCTAAATTTTACTTTATTGAAACTTTATTTTCACATAGTACGAAACCTTAAACTTAAACTAACTAAAAAAATTGTTTATATAACAGGTATATTTTCTTTATTAACAAAGTTATAAATAATCGTTAATATATTTGTATGGACATATTTGTTCTTTCACATTTTAACTCTCTCTAATTAGTCTCTTACATAGCTCTAAAAGAAAATAAAAAACAATATCAAAATATAGATAATCTATGTATATCTAATACTAGCGGACGCCCACGGCTCCGTCCGCGTAGGTGTCGGTTACCGCTTCAAAAAGCCTACTCAAGAAAAACACGATCAGCAAAATGATTCTTAGGTCAATTCAAAGACACCGACACTAATATCAACGACGACAGTCATGTCATGATGGTTCAGTAGAAATCGTAATATTTTATTTTTACTATAACTTCAAAACAAAGTGCCCAATTTTAATCATTCAAAGACCAAATATCATGTAAATAAACTATATTTAGTGATGAAATGATTTATTTAAGGATTATTAGCGTGAGTAAATAAACGCAAAGGAATTAAAAAAATCATTATTTTTAAATAAAAAAATGGTTGTTGTGCCTCACTCAACAAAGAATAAGTATAGGATGTCGCGGACTTATTTGTAGATATTTATAAGATCTACAATTAATTAAAACATTAAAATGTTTGGTTGGTTCTATCTTTTATAGTTTAGGCAGCGTACGCAAAATAAGTAACTTTTCTTGTTGATTTTTACAGCTTCTTCCCGAAAAACCCAAATATGTTACGGAATCCTATTTTTTCCAAAATAAAGTATAGCCCATGTATAATGTAGCTTAACAATGGTGAAATTTTTTGAACAATTTTTTAAAATCGGTCCAGTAGTTTTTGAGCCTATTCATTACAACCAAACAAATTTTACCTCTGTATAATATTAGTATAGGTATAGATTACCAACTTTCCTAATTGTGTGTATTTCTTTAATATTATTATACGTATTTCTTTTATTGGTTCTTAACAACAACATATTAAAAATATTTAATTTCTAATCAATAATTATTTTTTCTTTCTATTTTTTTTAGATACAAATAACAATAATTTTACAGGTTAATCATAACTATGCAAATAAAGTTCACGCAATTTTAAGGTAATGTAAACAAAGCTATCATAAGTTCAAATGTAAGGAAAATTAGAATTATCTGAATAAGAACTATCTTATAACACTATAGACTCGCCCACGACTTTGTCAAAACTATACATTTAATCAATTAAGTTTTTGATAGTTTTTAATAAAAAAAGGAAATTAATATTTATGACTAATTGAAAATAATAGTTATGTGGTAGCAATTTTATTTTGCTTATTAAAGTTGACGCACCTGCAAATAAATTATTTATGCCGTTTCTAAGATTAGCGAGCACAAACGCACAAAAAAATAATATTTTTATTATCAATTTTGTATTGTATTATATTAACGAATGCCTCTATTATATGCAAAAATATTAATTGTTATTGTAAAAAATATTTAAGCTTCTATGCAATTTAAAATTAATAAGTCATAAATAACTTCCTGATATACTCACTTTGAACGCCATTGTTGTATTAGTCCGATTACAAACGTACTGTCTCAAAGCACACGACAATCCTTATATATTAATATGGCTATCTATGAAATTGCCATTTGACCCGGCCATTATGTAAATAATATAATATATCTAAGTAACATATTTATCGTATGACAAAATAATATGGGGTCAAAAATTTGTTGTTTAGATTTTAGGTACTTTTAAATTATAAAAAACACTATATGTATGTTTTTCATAGTAAGTACTAGGCTGTTACCAACTAATACAAGTTAAATAAAAAATAATTTTTATTTAACGTTAAATAAAAAATAATTTTTATTTAAAGTGTAGAGTTGACAAAATGGGCAAATCTTTATTATTAATCTGTTTCTGAGCATACCATCAACGTATGTTTTGAAATGCCACGAATAGATAAAAATGCAGACCCTTCGAGAGTTGTAGAAAAAAATGGAGATCGAAAGATGATGATTGAAGAATAAAGAGATAATAGGGTAGAGCTTGGGCTCGAGATTATTGCAATAGTGGCAAAAAATATTAACTATTAACGTAATTAAGCAAATAGACATACGAACATTATATTACCATTAAAAGAAAATACTATCACTAAAAAATACTATCACACAAATAAAGTTTACATACAGGAGACACTTTTCCCAAAGAAGCTAAATAAGATTTTCTTTGCAGCTTTTATTTCGAATAGAAATGATGACTGTTAGTAAAAATTGCTTAAATGCAATTAAACAAAAAAATAATAAATTTTCATTATAAAAATAATTCATTTTCATTTATCACCCCAAAACTAAAATAGAAACTGGAAGCTGTCACAAATTGCACAAGAATTTCAACGATATTTGCTTTACACTTATTTTATTATTTATGGGGTCGTTTCTAATACCTCAACTTTTTTGTATCGTTTCTTTTTATCAAGAACAAAATTAGTTCATGGAACAAGGATTTTAAATAGAATAATAACTTATTTGTTGTTTTGATTACCAGTTTTTCCGCCATGACACTTTAGGTTTAAATTAAAATATTAAAAATAAAATTACAATTTCTTTATCAAAAACCTTTGTTTTTATAAAAATATTTCGCATAATGTAAATAATTAATAAATTACAAAAAATTCTAGACTAAACAAATGTCAGTTATTATTTTGTTTACACAATGTAAACAACGTTAAAATTCAGTTTGTTGTTGGTTAGTTCCAATTTAAAATGAATATGATATCATCAATAAGATATTTAAGTTAATTAAACATGAAAATTTAAAAATAATGTTTCGACGTTTGATCTATCTGTTTAAAAGCCGCCAAGTAAGAATAGCCGTTTGTCGTTCTATTTTTTCTGAGATTATGATATTCAATATTCGTAAAATTAAAAAATTTTAATTATTAATTGTTTATTCATAAAGTATATTTACAAAATGACTACTTAACAATAAGTAAGCTTGTAACCATTTCTACGAAAGATGATGAAATTACGTAGAAGTCGAACATATATTTCGAGCGTCTTAAGAAACGTGTTGATTTAATTTATTTAATGACCTTTATTGTATCCATAGCCCCCATAACCTGAGGCTCCGTACACATTGATTCCTACAGGTACAGCGGCTGCTACAGGTGCCACAGCTACATTCGCGCCAGAACCAAGTCCAGCACCCTCGAGAAATAGAGCTCCGTCTTGAGCATTTCTGGCAACGGTATCGGCAACAGCTTGAGCTTGTGCAGCACTGTTAGCTACGGCAGCAGCTTGAGCTCTAGCAGCATTAGAAATACGAGACGCTTCTACAGCCCGCGCGTTAGCAATAGCAACAGCTTGTACTCTAGCCGCATTAGCTATACGCTCTGCTTCAACAGCGCGGGCAACTTCATTAGCAGCAGCGGCCGCAGCACGTCTGGCAGCTTCAGCAGCACGAGCGTTTTCGTAAGCAGCAGCACGGGCTCTTTGAATGTTAGCAATTCGAGCTGCATCGTAGGCCTGGGCATTTTGAATAGCATTAGCTTGACCGGCTCTAGCAGCAACTTCAGCAACACGGGCACCTTGGATGGCAGCAGCAGCAGCATTGGCGATCTGAGTGACTTGTACTGCTTGAGCATTTTGTATGGCACTAAGCTGAGCAGCTCCTACAGCAGCAGCACTATTAAGGGAGCCACTACCACCTAAGCCAGAACCGCCAACTAGTCCTAGACCATTTCCAATCAGAAGACCTGATCCCCCTGATATAGCAGCGGCAGCCGATCCGAGTTCGTACCCATTTGAAACTGGTGCAACTAATACAGACCCAGAGTAGCCACTTTGAGCGGCACTCGAGTCTCTTACGGCACTCCCTCTTCTGTTTACTGAAAAATTCAATTAGTAAAATAAGTCCACTATTACCATTTTTGAAGTTATATTAGTAAAATAAATATTTAAAATCATCTTACCATCTCCAAGTACATCACACGCCAGAGCGATGACAAAAAGAATCTGAAATTTTAGGTTGCTTGCTTTATTACTGATATATTAAACTAATAAGTTAATTGAAATTACATACATCCCAAAAACAATAACTTTAAATAACTTTATATATTATACAAAATAAATATATATTTAAAATTTTTATTTTTGATAATCGTTTCATAAGCCGACAACCGTTATCTGAATGCTTACCGTAAATGGAGACATTTTGATTTCTACTTTAGTGAAGTTACTTAAAAGAAGTAATATGTGTTAATAATGCTTTCTACAAATTGCTTGCACTTTTATACTGCATCCAACCAATGTATTTACAATTCTAAAAAGATGTGCGATACTTGTATATTTGAATATTAGTTACGTAGAGTTGGTATAAAAAAAAATTGTTGGCGAACCTGAACGCACGAGAAATATAACGCTTGACCGCACTTTAAAAAAAGTTGATCGGATAATCGTCCATATTTATTAACTTTAGCCACCACAATGGTATGTAGAGCATAGTTAAACTATTCTGTTAATAAAATAGTTTATTTACATTCATTTAAATTCTGACACAATTCAACACCTTGTAATTTATGGATGAATTTATTTTTGTTAATGATTAGTTAGTAATTGGGGTAAGTTACAGGTATCTTTGAACATACAAAGTAATTGTGTTATTAATATATTGAATTTGAATCCACGCCCTCATAAGTATATAGAGTAGTAGTATTAATGTCGTTCATTAACCGCTGATTAAAATATTCGTGGGTTGGACACTCTTGTTGAGAGGGATATTTGAATAAAAAGTAATATCATCGCGATGGTTCAAAAAACAGATAACGCAAGAATCTTGCAAACTTGCAAACTCCCGGACATAGTGTATCTTTTGTTAGGTAATAGAACTGTTTTTTTACTAAATACATATTTAACTTAAAACTTTTTCATATTTACTATGTTAAATGTTTCTAAAAATTTATAATAACGATATATTTTAAAAACGGGACGTGGACGGGATTGCCGTTATGGTCGAGGGGTGTGCATTTTTTTGGTTATGTAGTCGTTATTAGCCCTTTTCTCTTTGAGAGAGACACCGAATGTGTATGGAAAAAGCACAGCTAAATTGCTGTCGTCGACTTCAATGACCCTCGAACGGGTTGGAGAAAAATTACTAAAACTAATAACTAAATAAATAACTAATAGCTGAGGTAAATACTATAAAAATTCTATCTTCAATAATCTTCAAGTTGTACAACAATTTCGGACTCTGCCACGCACTCTTGGATAACATTCAAACATTCTGGCAATTGAATATTAATTCTTATTCAGATGCGTGAAAGTTTGTTTACACTTTAACAATTTATTTTTGTGGCTTGTAAATATTGTTTTTTCTTTAATACTATTTATATACGTTTTAAAAATATGCTCATAAGTTTGGCTTGTGAGTACTCAAGGCTTTTCTTAGCAAATTGCTAAGAATATATCCTTTTTGTACACTACTGACCATCTTGTCAGTTATCTATCTATAACTATTTATCAACTAAGTATTTCATTTAATCTAACATTTTTTACAACTTAATTATATTATAACCTTATGGTGATCGATTATATGAGATATGGGTTAAACCGTTATTTATCCAGATTCAAGCTATTTCAGCTTGTTCCATACTTAATGTAGGATGACGAAAAACTTAATCGCTATTCTATATTTATTGCCTTGTTATTACATATTTCAAAAACGCGAACATATTATAATAATATTTTAAAACAACAAATTTTTACTAATTATAAATCAATATTCTCTTTTATTTCAATTTTTAACTACTTATCTAATTTACAACTTTTTATGCGCCACGACACGTTATATACAAGTTAAGTAATACTAAATGAAATTTACTTTATTGTTGTACACATTGTTTTTACACAAGATTATTACTAGATAATGCCTATCCAGTCATAACGGCGTGATTTATTTACTTAGCTAAACCGAATAACTAGAGACTTTATGTAAAGAGACCACAGCCGATATTTTGCTTTGCAAAGTAACAAAATTTATTAGACACAAATATACAAATTATACTGTGGTTAACAGTGATCAGTCGCAGACACAAGCCACCAGCTAACTTAAATTTGGTATCGTATCCAATGATTTTGTATGAAATAACTTCAAATATAAGTTTCCTTCTACATTACACATACTCTTCTAGATCTAGATCTCAGTTTTCGTCAAATTTTGTAGGTTTGTCTAGGTCAATGAATTATAATTAATAAATTTTTCAATTGGTTGTAAGTAGTATAAGTTCTATCTTATTATCAAATTTTGTAACTCTTGATCAACGAGAAGCATCTGTAGGTTTCGATTTCCATACAAAGTACAAAAAGTTAAGCATTATATATACCATACTCATATAAATGAGTTACCATTTTGGAAATTTGATATTAATTTTTGCTTGATAATTCCACTTGATTTAGAGAAAAGGGTCTTGACAGGCAAAATGATTCTATATAAATATTCCGTGTTTTCGTTTTCAAGTAAGTTGAATTGAATTAGCCGAGGTGTGCAGATATTCTGCATGAAATTAATGTATTCAGCGTTCATCACAATCAATATCTTAAAAGAATTCTGTTAAAGGTTCGATTTCTTAAAATTTTGTAGCATATCTATTATTTTGTAGTTCTATATTTAAATCATAATTTGACTATAATATTTTTTTTTCGTATTTTATAGTGTAGTGTTTCAAATTCTTTAATTTTTGTATATATAAACATGAATTTCACCATTACACTATATTATTTTTGCATAATTTTTATTTTCGTTTTATTCTAGATCTTTGATTTCGTTTAACAAATGAAATGATTTCGTAACAAAATTACAGTGAACATGATAATAACTACTCCATGACAATCACAATTAAAGAACATTTTTTTTTTGAAAAAATATTCAATGTGTCCATGACACAATTTTTTACTGTTTCATTATTTAAAGGCAAACGTATGCTTAAACGCAATATATACTGTGATTACATTCTTAAATTATTTTTAATAAGTAATACTTAACGTAAAAAAAATTACCTATTCTTTAATATAATTCGCATAGTCTAATAAGACCACCATAAAAGGCATAAATAAACATTTCGCAGATACCCAGCTAATCAGTTCCCGTTGTTTAAGTTTCCCATAATTATTTTTCAATAGAATCACAATACAATTTTCCCTCGAATTAACAAAGAACAGATAAGCAATATTTGTAATTACAAATTTCAGTAAGATTCAAAGTTCGTTCAGTCGAACGAACTTATCTCAGGAATAACTAGTTCAAAAACACAGTAGTGTTTTTACGTTCCATAGCCCATTTAACAAGACTATTTTTGAACGTCAATGGTAGGAAGCCATAGGCAAAATATAATGCGATAAATATAAATATTTATGCGTTCTTCATTTTATTCATTGTAAACCGTATTTGATATTTATAAATTTGAAGTTAAATTATGAAAAGGAAAACTATTAAAAGCCTGTCCTTGGATGTAACGGGTTGCAGAACTAAAACGGCAGCTGTTATCTGCTATAAGGTGCAGATATGATACCTTGTACGTTAATAATTGGTACAACTCAAACATGGTCTTTAATTAGTACAGCTTTTTATGAGTATTGATAAAAAACATTCCTAATTATTTTTTTGTACAAATATTATTCTTCAGTGTCACAAAACTTAATTTTTTTTTAGCTTCACGCTTTATCCCGCACATGGCAGGAACTGCAGGAACCATACGAACCTAGTGCTAAGACACTCCGTTACTTAGTCCCTGCTTACATCGTCCACGCTTTCCGCCGTCTTCGAGGCATTGCGTGTTCAGTGGCGGAACTCAACGCCGCGCTTTGCCTTAGTTACCAAAGCGAAGAAAATGGAAATAGAAAAATCCATCTTCTCCGGCTGGGAATCAAACCCAGAAACCGTCGCGTTACAGGCAGACGTTGCGCCTCTGCGCCTCGAATTATTCTAAGGTTCAACTTATAAAAAACTTATAAGTATTTCCCATTGACCAAGTGTTTGGTATTTAGTTGATACCATGTAGGTTTTGAATAACATGGAATTTATATGAAAATTTTAAACTAAACGATAATTTTGAATGAAGTAAAAAATATTTTTTCATCAATTTCATACTAGTGTGAATAGTTCTTCAAGAATAATACTGAAGCTTTTATTTAAATATAAATAAATTATATAAAATCAATTAAATCCTCGAAGAAAAGTGTACCAACCAACACGAGATATATCAACGCAAAAAGCTGCATCGAAGAATAGATGGCATAGTATTTGAATGCTCTTGAATTTATCTACGTGCATTCTGTATGCAAAAAAAAATGGTTGCCTGTAAAGTGGGTTTTACGGGCGAAAATTTTACGTGACAACGTCTTTTTCTCGGTAGAATATTTATTGATATGAATAATAATTATAGTATAAATTGCACAAATTTTAACTATAGAAAATATATTTTGTTTACTAAAACATTGCACATGTATCAAGTGATACGCGCGGCGGACCGATCATAGTTCGGTGACAGTTGACACATCGTTACGTTACCATTTTCATATTTGACTCCGAGCCGCACAACCTAATTTAAGACGTTGTCACGTCAAAAGTTATAACCATATTTTTGCTGCAATTGGGAATTGCAAAATATCAATCGTTTGACATTAAAATGACTGTGCAAACAATTTTTATTTTCTATAAAATTACAATGTAGCAAAAAGTTTTTTAGTAAATTGTTTTTTTTTCTTTATTGGTTTCTCCATTTTTAGTGAATTATTAATTATTTGAGAATTTCTTATATTTTAATTTTTTTTGAGCTAAGAGTAAGTTGAAAACAGACGATGATTGATGATTAATTATGGCGTATAAATGAATGTTAGACAATATTTTGGAATATGAATGATTATATGTAAATATGATTTATTACAAGGGATTAAATAAAAATCTGTTTTTGATATGCAGTGGTATGTATTCTTACATTATATTTACACGACCAGTACTTATTTAATCAAAATAACAATAATATGCCGCTAGCCATCTCCTTGGAATGTGTCGAAATGGATGTAGAAATTACGTTTTATTTATCTATTTGGTATCATCACTAACAATATGTACAAAATTCGTTAACTTACATCTTCTTTCCGTAGAGGCCGAGGCCACTCAAGCCGTATCCACCGAGACCATAGCCTCCACCGAGACCGTATCCTCCAGCAAGACCAAGAACGTCTCCGTATCCGACGTTGACAGGAACTGCGACTTTTTGAACCGCAACTGGAGCTGCTGCAATCACTGCGCCACCATATCCACCTGCGCCGTATCCACCTGCACCTAATAAACCAGCACCACCCCCTCCGAGTAACAAAGCGCCATCTTGAGCGTTTCTTGCTACAGTATCAGCTACAGCTTGAGCTTGAGCGGCGCTGGTGGCAACTGCAGCAGCTTGAGCTCTGGCAGCATTTGCAATACGTGCCGCCTCTACAGCACGGGCGTTAGCAATAGCAGCAGCCTGGACGCGGGCAGCGTTAGCTACACGTTCTGCTTCAACCGCACGTGCAACTTCAGCAGCCGCCGCAGCAGCAGCACGTCTGGCTGCTTCTGCAGCACGGGCATTTTCGTAGGCAGCGGCTTGAGCCCTTTGTACATTAGCAATACGAGCTGCGTCTAAAGCTTGTGCATTCTGAATAGCGTTAGCTTGTCCTGCTCTAGCGGCAGCTTCAGTCACACGCGCTCCTTGGATGGCAGCAGCAGCAGCATTAGCAATCTGTGCAGCTTGAACAGCTTGAGCGTTTTGGATAGCGCTAAGTTGAGCAGCACCGACGGCGGCAGCATTGTTTAATCCACTACCTCCACCGTATAGGCCACCGACAAGGACTCCACCAGGTGATGAGATGCCTGCTGCAGGCGCACCAAGCCCGTAACCACCATATTGGATGCCATAACCAGCTAACCCACTCTGAGCTGCAGTAGAATCAGCAACTTTACTTCCTGCAATAAAATATAAAATTATAAGATTAATTGTAAATATTTTACAATAATTACGTAGATTATTTAAAATGATAAAATCTAACCATCTCCAAGTACTTCGTACACCGCAACGATGACAAAGAGAATCTGTCAAGTAAAAAGGTAAGTATTTATAAATTATTAGATTTATGTTCAAATTTTATTAACATTCATAGAGGGGGAACGTGTCCCTCATCTTACCGTAAGTCGAGACATCGCTAATTTGTTCCTCTACACACCACTATACCAAACTGATACGATTAAATGATAACAGCCTACAAATTGTTTCCACTTTTATATAGTGCCCAAAACTAGAAGCAACAAATTAACAATGCTAAGTAGTCCCACTGTGCCGCCCTATTTGAATATCATTACCTGTCGATGCAAAAACCGTCCGCTGAACCTGTACTGCAATGATACGGCTGACCACACAACTTTGAATATTACTTTTAAAAAAAAATCATGAAAATAAACTTTATAATACTTGGATTGAAAGCCTAAAATGGGTAAACATGAATAATATAATGGTTTCTTTATACCACGAATTGAAATCGTCCGCATCCCTCGACAACAATATCCTCTATATGAGTGAATTACAACGATAGGATGTCTGTAATATACATAAATTGGGTAATTAAAAATACAACACTAACAAAATGTTCAATTGTAAAATTAAATTGATAGTTCATAAATTATGTTCATTTGATATTAATATTGATAATTGTGATATATATATATATATATATATATATATATATATATATATATATATATATATATATATATATATATATATATATATATATATATATATATATATGTATATATTACTTGTCTTATGTCTTTAACAGGATTCCCACGGTTTTGAGTGGCGAAACTCAACGCAGCGCTTGAAAAAAATGGAAATGAAATAAATCCTACCTCCCCGAATGAACATTGACCCCATAAACTACCTTAATTATTAATACTGTTGTGAGTATTTTCAACCAACTAATAGGATTCACTAAACCAAATAAGACTTAATTTATAATAAACAGCTTAAATTAATGCTGTTTACTAATAACTTTTTATCTCTATTGCATTAATTCATACACAACATAGCAATTTTTTTGACGCGAAGACTACTCGCGAAGACGAACTAATCAAGTATAGGAATAGGATAGTGTACGAATTTTATTACACTAATTTTCTAGTATTCATTTTGGGGTTTCGAACTCGGAAATCAAATAACGTATCACATTATCATAATAAAAAACGTGCACGTCCAAAATTCTTTTTATAGGTAGAGTAAATATAGACAAAGAATCGTAAAATTTATACTGCAAAAACTTAAAAAACCTAAAATAACGGAACGAAACTTGAAGAACCCATCCTTTTAAAACCCAGTTAATAAACTATTCTACAATTTAATAACGTGCGGAAATTTAAAACTTTTCTATGCAATATGATATTGCAGTGGTGGCGCAAAGCAATCAGTGTATTTTTATTAGGAATTTTGATGAAATAATTAGTTATGATTCTAAGATATAGTACCTTCGTTTAAAGAATTAAAATATGTAACAAGTTCAAGGAATGGAAAATAAGATGATCCTAGCACTAATAACACTATAGTTTGAACAAGTATAAGTAAATTAATATTAAGAAAAAAGATTTGTCTGAGAACAATTATAGTTTAATTAACTTAGTATATTCTTCACTTTATGAATCTATGTTGACAATTTGATGGTTAGATTAATTATTTTTGACTATAATGTTTTTTTCCTTTTATGCATCAAGCCAGGGCCGTAGCTAAGGGGGGCATTGTAGGGCAATGCCCTACCTTACAAATACCAAAACTAAGTTAAAATACAATTTTCATAATTTGTCTACGCATAGATATTGAATGTACTTATATCACTTTAAGTGATCTATTTAGAGGCCCGTGTTTCGAGGGCAGATGAATTATAATATTTTTTTACTTCCGCCCTACCTGTAACCAATGTTGCCCTACTTCAAATTTGACTCTAACTACAGCCCTGCATCAAGCCAAATTTTACAGTCTGCTATCACAACATTACTTTACAGACTATTTTTTCTGCTTTCACAGGATTATACAATATATAATATAAAAATCTTTATTGCATTATCATAGTAGGGTAATCAAATGGGACCGCAGGTACCATGGAAACCTAGTGTTAATACACTCTATTACCCGTTTTCCGCCTTTTCAAAGCACTGAATATAGACAGCGGAAATCAACGCCGAGCGAGCTTCTAGAAAGTAGTTTAAGAGCGAAGAAAATGAAAGTAAAAAATCCGTCTGCCCCGGGTAGATAATAATAAATCTTTCCGACGAAATATAATTACCAAAATATAAGAGATCTGAAATATATTTACAAGTGTTGCATCACTGTCGATTCGACCAATCCAGGCTGCTAAGCGTCACGTGTTTACTTTTAAACTAATTATTATTAACAAATTATTTCGCTGTATTACTGTATTAACTGATTTATTATTTATAATGATAACATAAAAATAACATAACCAATGCAGCTGTTAGTAAATTTACTTATATAAAAAAATATGACCAAATTTTTACCCAAATTAACTTCAAATAATTAAACTTTAATTACCAAACATATACCAAAAAGGTAAAATTATATACAGAATGTTGTAAAACAATAAGTTAAAACATATATGCGCTGATTATTCAATCAATATTTGCGCAAATAATGTCGACGAGGTCGCCTCTTGACCAGGTCGAAACTTGTTCACTTGGTGCAGTAAATATTCAAAGTTAAAGGCTATATTGCGTGTCATTGCTATACTTGCTACTTAGTTAAGCAATTAACATTACAAACTGATTTATACTAAAGTTATTGTAATTTTTTTATGGATACGTACGTTAAAAGAATAGAGCCAAATCTTTTAGGGGTTCTCTATTACTCAGGTGAGGCTTAATAAGGGGAGGGGGTTCAATTAAAAAGGCACGAAACATTATGAGTATAGTAAAAAGTCACGTGTAAATTTAATTCAAATGTGAGATTTTTAAATCATAAAACGAAGTGTAGGGTTTATTCAACTTTATTCGTGTCACTGATAACATACGAATGAACAAATAGACTTTTTATATTTCTCTTTTCAACATCAATAGCCCGTGATCATACACTGCTAGACTATAGGCCTCTCCTACAAAACAGAGGCCAGACCAAATCCGAAAGCGCCTGCGCCTGCGCCTCAAAGAGTTGCCAAACCACAGACGGAGGATTATTATTAATTTGTAAACATTAACCAAGTTAGATAATATTTTATAGCTTTATACGTGTATTTTGTTAAAAATAGATGTTATAAAAAATCGTTGTGAGTAATAAGAATGTACAAAATAATGTTGGATGGGGGTGGGGGTTTATTCTAAAAACTCACCAAGTCTCACCATGTTGGAAGAGGGGTAGAAAATACTACAAACACCTCACGTGACAATGGACTTATAGGTTTACACTATTGTTCACTTATCTGTCTGTGAACCATATTCTCCATTTTCAAAAAAATGCAATTTGGTAGCATCTTGAAGAACAAAAAATATCATGTCGTATATCACAATACCTGTCGTGTATATCGTCATGACAAATATGAAATTACTATACTGTTTATTATTTAGAAAAAAGAAATATAAAGTAATAATTCAATCCACAAGATCTACAGCTAGACGCTCTCTTAATCCATATTTAAACAAGAGATTCACATTTATCGTGTGCTGAACCTATATGAACTGCTTGTGGAACAATAAACCAAATTAGCTTGAAATATTTATTTTAATGTTTTATATAATTTCATATTCATCGATAATTGGCACTGAAGAACATCTGGGAGCTGTTACATACCTGTAAAATAGTAAAAAACAAGCTATATAGAACCGAACGTTGAAGAAAAAAACCTTGTAATAATTATATAACCTTATAGTAAACAAATTAGTACGTAAAAATATATTAGAGGATAAGGTATTATAATAATTTAGAGTAAAATAACATCACGACATTTTTTTAATTACTTTAATACCTATTTTTATAATATATTTTTAAACATTCATTTGTTGAGAGAAATTTCTATAATTAACGTGAAAAATAGTGAAATTTAGAACTTTAATAAACGAAATACACTGCTTGTTGACAAAATCAATTGATAATAGTAATTAAGACTTGTTTTATTAAGAACACGATAGTAGGAACAAGATAGACTTTTGACTTAACCTCTCGGCTTTAAGGAATTTTTAAATGTTTTTATATATTATTTTCTCTTGAGAAATATCTTAAGAGAAAGATTACGATTTCAAATGTTATTTATTATTAATTTAGTTGAACTCTCTAATCTCAGGGACTACTTTAGTTATTTGTTTTAAATTCGTTTGAGTTGGATAATATTCTTTCTATAAATTTAGCAGAGAAGTTACATTTAACGACGAGAAATAAAATAATATAATTTCGTCATACTTAAAATAAATGTACAAAACTGTACTTACTCATACATAAACGGTTCATTTAAGAAAACTCTCTCTCTAACTTGAGAAGCACCAAGAATCGATTCTATAATCTCTGATTTTCTAACGGCAACTCCGGAAATAACGTCAACAATTGACGGGACCTGAATTTCTTCCACGATGTTCTAAGGACGAAAAATACATGTATTAAAGCATATTAATTTAATATCTAATTCCATCAGATATACTTGCTACATTACTTCTATTTGATCTCTGAATTTAGCATCTCAAAAAAAAATCTTTCCACTAGGCTAGATACTCTATATTTGTTTAAAATTGACTTTGTGGATGTAAATGTTCATAATGAATCAACAAGCGTATGTTAACTTAAGCGCAAACCCAAAATAGAAATACAAAAATTATGACAAATACTTACAGTACAAGGATTACACTGCAATACGGGTACACCGACAGGCTTCTGATCTAATAAAGCTGCTCCCATACCAATAAGTGCAGCTGCACCTTTAGCTATTAATGCACCTACGATAAAAAAGATTTCAGACCAATTATATTAAGAAATATAATTATAAATATTTTTCACTGAAATATTAAAAAAATCTCCAACTTAAATCAAAAATCATTCAAATTTAGGTAAAGAAAATATATAAAAATTTGAACGCAGCGGAATTCGAACCCGCGCCGCGCAAACGTGCACGGTACGCAAGAGGGCGCAAGTTCAAAACCCCGCTGCGTCCAAATTTTTATACGTTTTCTTTAAGTACTTTTCTACCCTCAGTGTGGATTAACAATAAAAAATTATAAAAATATCATTCTTATTTTTAGATTCTACTATGTCAATATAATATTATCTATTCACCTTTAACCACAGCAGCTTTAAGAGCAAGAGCAGCTATGCCCTTAATTGCCATTAAAGCAGCTGCGCCTTTCACAGCCAAACCAGTATCCAGTAACGAAGGCACTTGTACTCCACAAGGAGATTCGTTTACAATACATGGTAAATTTTGGGTATAAATTACTGAAGTCACGGCTGGTGGCGTCAACAGAGAGAAACAAGCCACCTGGAAAATAAACAGATTGTTCCTAAAATGGATATGCTTATTTCATATTTACGCGTTTTTGCTCTTTAATTGAGGCAGTGTTAACGCCTGATCTATATCTATACTAATATTATAAAAAGGTAAAATTTGTTTGGTTGTTATAAATAGGATGAAAAACTACTGGACCAATTTGAAAATTTTTTTCACCATTTTTAAGCTACGTTATCCACGAGTAACATGGGCTATATTTTATTTTGGAAAAAAATTGAGTTCCGTAATATATTTGAGTTTTTTGTTAAATATCTATAAAAATCAACAAGACAAGTTACTTATTTTGCGTACGCTGCCTAAACTATAAGTTTTTAAACGCGTTTATTTTAGTCACGCTAATAATCCTTATAAAAATAAGTTATTTCATCACTAAATATAGTTTATTTACATGATATTTGGTCTTTGAATGATTAAAATTTGACACTTTGTTTTGAAGTTATTGTGAAAATAAAATATTACGATTTCTTCTGAACCACCTTTACCAGTACTCAGAAAGACAAACTGTGCAGCCTGCGGGTGATGACTGTCATCGTTGATATTAGTGTTGATGTCTTTGAATTGACAAGACACGATCAGCAAAATGATTCCTAATCATTTTGCTGATCGTGTTTTTCTTGGGTAGGCTTTTGAAGCGGTAACCGACACCTACGCGGACGGAGCCGCGAGCTTCCGCTAGTATATTAATATATTAACAATTTACATTCATACGATTTAAATATTTTAAATAACAACATTACTATATGTATATTTATAACAATATGTTAAGATATATAAAATAATAATGTATAATTTATAAGATATTGACTGTAAAAGCGGTGGTTGCGGATTTTCAATTGACAGAATGAATTATTTTCTTTTCCTTACTCTAGTACAAATCAAAACTAAAAAGATACGTGGTTTCCGCTTTGAGACTCAAAAATAAATACACTGATATTTTATTTATAAAACTTACAAAATATTCAAACACGGCAGTTAACATATTGAAATAGTACATTAAAATTTAATAGTACTCTCACTTACCCATAAAATTATCACTTTGAACTCCATTTTAATTTATTCAAGTTTAAAAATTGAAATAAATTTCAATCATAATAGCAATGTTATTTATAGGATATATACTGTAATGAATTAGAAATTACATAATTTCATTAGTCTAATTCATATAGTACAATTGTGTAATGTAATTAACTAATGTTCACATATAAACAAAAATGTTCTTAACTTTGGAGACAGGGCATATTGTATGGTGAAACTCAACGTCGCGCTTTGCCTTGCTACTTCTAGAATATAAAATAGAATAATTATTTCGACATTTGTGTTGTTCTCATTGTATCTATTAAAACGCATCTAAATCAGTTGCGAAGTTTTAAAGATAGATAAATAAAGTAAAAAAGAAAAGCAAACATGGGAGAGACAACGGAAAACGACTTTGTGTTATACCATGTAGTGATGGTTAAGTAATAGGCCTGCCAGTATAATTAGAGCAAAATAAATAAACTAATTTTATATTGTGCTACGATTTAGCGATTTTACAATAATATATTTTTTTTAAATTAATAATTTCATTATAAAAATATAATTAAAATGTTTAATTAATTGTACAAATATTTACAAATTAAAAAACGATTACTCTTAGTCAAAATTCGTACCAAAGTACAAAACTAAACGTCCATATAGTCCATACGACATCCAAAATAGACATTTAAGAAAATAACAAGAAAAATTGAGTGATTGGGAAAAGTCATTTGATTTGTTGAAAAAAAAACTTCATTTGTCCTGTAATTGATGTTAGGATTTTTATTTCTATTTGTCTCATTTCAACATTTACTCAAATATTTAAAACAATTTGAATTTATGTAAATATTTCTATATCAAGGTAGAAGTTAATACAATAAATATGCTTTATTTATTGGAATTATCTAAGGTGCAAAATATTAAACACATTCATAACTTTAAGGTTTATTCCTAACGAGGTAATTAGGGTAAATAGAGCGCTAAACATTTTACTCCTTGTCCACTGTCATTATCTTCTTCATACACGCTCTCCTCATGCTTTTTACGTGACCTACATCAAATATTCTCGATACTGTATTATCGAAAGTCAAGCGAGAAAAAAGGGTAGACCCCCTTACCAATCTTACACTTAATATGAAATATGTGTTCTAAGAGAAATTAAACTCATAAAGTCATTATTAATTTTTATAATTTATACTAACAGAACTCAGTAAGAGTTCACTCACTGCGCTTGTTGTCTAAAAACTACTGTATATGAGCACATTCTCAGGAATGAACTATTAAGTTTCTGACTAGAAAGGCCTGACACCCTTTAATACCGTCATTCTGGAGGACTAAGCGTTTTGAAACTAAATTCTCAGTCACGTACGTCTCTTTAACATATTTTTTTCTAATATTGCAAAATATCCTAGAAAGCAAAATTTAATGACATCCAAATATTAAATATAATATATATATATATATATATATATATATATATATATATATATATATATATATATATATATATATATATATATATATATATATATATATATATATATATATATATATATATATATATATATATATATATATATATATATATATATATATATATATATATATATATATATATATATATATATATATGTATGTATGTTACGAAACAAACTTAAGGTTAACGTTTAAATAATAGTTAATTGTTAGGTTTTGTTTTAAATAATAAAACATAAAATAAATTCTAAGATGCTGAGCCTCGCAAAAATAAGTCTTTTATCGATTGAAATTTGAATTCAAAAATCAGTAGTTTTTGATATTGTCAATATATAATCAAACCCACTCTTCAGCCTTTCGTATTTTTTAATTTCATCGCACAAATTTAAAAGAAAGATAGATAGACAGATAGATGACAGAGAATGCCAAACTTTTGAGACATAGACATATTACGTGCAAAACAAATAAATGTATATTATTTTCAAAGAACTACACAAATTTTAACAATTACTCCTGGTGTGGAGAAGTGGTTGTTCAAATATATATGTATGTATAAATTGGACTACACAAATCCGTGTCACTATCACACATCACACACAACTGATAATTAGTATGCTCTACATTTCGGACAAAAACTTCTATGGAGCCTTTTAAATAAATATGCCGATAAATATTTGAAAATTTTATTTATTTTTATTTTTACCCTTATATGGACGCAGTAATATGTATTTTCTTTGTTGGGTATGTAAGTCACTTAAACCATATGTATCGTGTAAATCGTGTATTTAATAATTGATTAAAATTTATAAGAAATCTTGATAACAAAATTTGAAACTAAAATGTGATCTAAGTCTATACTGAATAATATACCAAACATTCCACAAAGATGTAATAAAAATCAATATTTTATCAATACTGTGATAAGTAGATATTATTCAAGTTATTAAGACTTATTGACTTGATATGATTGATTTTAATTGATATGTCCTCTCATAATGATTTAAGATTTTTTCACTTCATTTTAATTAAATTGACAAATACTTGAGATTATAAATACAAATGTCTATTTATATTTATATAATGTTTTTTTACTATACATTCTTACAGGCACTAACAGTATTTGTTTTGATTATAATGGCACAAAATAAAGTTCATTGGAAATACGTAGGCAATCGGAGTACACGTAAGAAATAATCATTTTTATAAGCATTTATATGAATAATTGATTATTAACTTTTAAACGAAAAGCAATATTACTATCTTATATTTAATCATTTTCAAAGTGACTCATTTATATTGTAAACCAGAAAACTCTTCTACAACAAAGGCATTTAAAACACAAAGAAATAAAACTGCAGAACAAAGGTTATTCTTATCATGTTTGAGTGTATAAATATTGTATTTTGGTAACAATCTAATTGCCTATTGCAATCTATGTATTATTATTATATTTATTACATATACCTATATTACATATTTTAAGCATGAGTAGAGGTGTACATATACACTTCTATATCTACATATATGTACACCGCTACTCATGCTTAAAAATATATAATCGAACTATATCTTATAACAACATTTTACACTAATAATTAATAGTATATAAACGTTTTAACGATAAATTTTACACTGATAACGTTTATAATATTTTTTTTCCTTATATTCTTATATCAATTGCTAGAATCTCTCGAGACCTCGGATATTTACGAGTGTGTGGGTCACTATTTTGTTATTGTCAACAAAGTATTTCTTAAAATTTAATATAAATATTATGAATATTATATCCATCAAATTATCCAGTAAGTGTGTGCGTTTGATAACATTTAGAAAAGTATATGTTCGTGCATGAGGCAGTTAAACATGTTGACATCTGAATCTAAGACGTTGGTTACTAGTTCTTTGTTTGCCTTTTTTTTGTGAATTGAACTTATAACTGCAGAGTAATAATATATGTATTCATTTGCCATTTCTAATTAATATAATGCAGTATTCATAAGCCTTTCCTCTTGCACATTCATCAGTAAACAAGAAGAAATAGACGAGGGACATTTGTTATACAAATAATGTCGGTTGAAACTCGCTTCAGGACCGTCGTAGCTCAGAGACGAAAGCGTCTACCTGTAAATGCGACGGTTTGAGGGTTCGATTCCCACTCGGAGAAGATGGATTTTTCTATTTCCATTTTCTTCGCTCTAAAAAACTAGGCAAAGCGCGACGTTGAGTTCCGCCACTCAACACGCAATGCCTCGAAAAAAGGCGGAAAGCGGGGACGGAGAAAGCTGGGACTAAGCAACGAAGTGTCTTAACACTAGGTTTTATAGTTCTTGCAGTTCACTCTGCCTACCCTATAAATTGCCTATGCAATATGCGGGATAAAAGCGTGAAGCTAAAAAAAAAAGAAACTCGTTCCATCGCATCCAATTGACATTAACTAACGTATTGCATTTACGTTACAATGGCTTCTCTCTTCTTAATATCTTTTGATATCTTAACAACTACTTTATAAACAAAATAGTATGGTAAAAGATTGAATAAAGTGAATATATATTTAATAACAAGACGCGTGTTCTTGACTTTATAAGCATTTTTTTTAAATTCTAAACAATCGGCCTTTAAAATTACAGTACTGTATAAATATATATTATGATTAACGGAAAAAAATTAGAATATTTTCTTCCATAAGTGTATATTTACATAAATTATTCACCTTATTGCGTTATTTCTTAGATAATGCGTTACATTAATAGCTATTTAAGCTGTATTTGATGTTTATTTCATTTAATGTACGATATAAATAAATTTAAAATAATAATTATGAATAATGTATATTCATAATTAAAAATTTTTAAGATTATAAAGATCTGTGCTAAGTATATTTTCTTTATTTAAGAATAAGTTACCATCTGGTGTAAATCTTAATTATACGAGACTATAGACAAACACTTAGTATTTTATCGATACATTTCTTTCACAAGTTTAGAACAGTTAACAGAAGATATAACTTCTTAATTAAATTATCTTTTTTACCTTT
Organism: Dione vanillae; assembly: GCA_037178615.1. Taxonomy (NCBI): domain Eukaryota; kingdom Metazoa; phylum Arthropoda; class Insecta; order Lepidoptera; family Nymphalidae; genus Dione; species Dione vanillae. The sequence continues at coordinate 1,464,896 of JAZFAU010000180.1, forward strand.
TGTAGCTATTCACTTAATTGCTTATAAATTAGTTCGTACTTCTAGCCTGGTAAAGTTTGCTAAACGGTAACCTCTCACTCGTAACTTTGTTCATGCAACTGCAAGTTGAACACGAAAATCAAATACAAATACTTAGGACCGTCTCTACGGTACTTTATTCACAAAATGTGGGTCATCGTGTATATGGGCAATATAAAACGTACCAAGTTCAAGGCGAGTACATTGTTACTAATGCTTTGAAAGAGATATATTTGTGTGAAAAATTGTGACTCTTTCGACCATGGAAGCTATTAGACTATTTTTACTTAAGGTAAGGGTTATTACATAGGTACTTTATATTTTTATTTTAATTTTACAATATTTAAGTTACTACCTTTTACAGTTTCCTAGTTTCGGATAAGAATACTTATTAGAAATGATATGTATGTCTAATATTAGCTAGTTCAAATTTTTTGCTCTTTAAAATATTTTTTATAATTTTTACCTTATTGAAAAATCAAATATTGAGAAATTATCTAATATTTTTCAATTTCATTTTTATATAATAAACAATTTATTAAGTCTCCGTTATTTATAAAACAAGTATTTGTAATAATACATTGAATAATCGACTAACTTCATATGAAAGAGTTCAACGTCTGCAAAAGTGTTAGTACCATTTTGAAATACCACACTCAAAAAAATAATAATATATTAACGTATTATTATTTTCGTTTCAGATAATTCTGTCAGCTATAATATTAAACGTCGTGTTAGCAAAACCGATGAACTACAGTACTTTACCGACATCAAGCAGGCAATCAAACTCTTTGTCTCGAACTGTAAATTATTCTAGGCCATATCGAAGAAATTGGTCAACAAAAACAAATAACGCCGACATATATAAGAATATGCCTCCGTATTTAGTATTTAATAGACAAATTGGTGCATATTATCCATATTACAAATTTCCTTATGAAAACCACTTGAGAAGGATTCAGGATAGGCTACAAGGAGCATAATATAAAATAAGCAAAATAGCAATATGTTAGTATACTGGAAAATAAGGGTAATATATTATTTTTCATATTAATTTATTAGACTGTTACATAGTTCTAGTTATGTTAATCATGAAAATCGCTGAGCCAGAACTCAAGAGTTCGATTTCCACGCAGGATAAACAACAGATTTATGAGAATGCATTTTAATATCGATTATTGTTTTATGTAAAGATTATGTCATCGTCGTATTTCACTAGGACTTGGATTAGGTCATTTTAGCGCGTAATTAAATAATAACTAAGTAATTACACTATTATACATTTGTAAACGAATTAATAAATAATGGAAACATTTGCCATTACATTTTTATGTATAACATAAAGCCTGCCTTCTATATTTTCTGTACCCTTAAACATTTGCCAACTCAACAATTTTTTTTTATTCTCTTCTTATTCTTTATTTTTTTCACCATGTTATTTTAAAATATTATTATTATATATTTTTAAATACGAAGAAACACGGTGCTGTTACCTTAAATATTATATTATAAGAGGACCTCTTGAAGCGATTGAGGCTGTACTGATATAAAGACTATTTTGTGAATAATAATATAAATAAATCATAAAAATAAGTACAAATTGTAAGTATATTTATAATAATAATATGTTAATTTTTTTATTTGATTTCATTTTATCCCTATACTCTAAAATACAGTTGCTGTTATCTAGAAACAGCGATTAGCCATGGCCACGTTCAGGTGGAAATTGAGTTATTCAGTATAACTAAGTTTATAAACAAGATTTCAACATGATATGAAATAGATTAGGTTAGACTTCTAGCAATAAAAGTTAGGTAAGTAAGTTCTAGCAATAAAAGGCATTATATACATCCATACATAAAAACGGTTCATTTAAATACATTTCTTTAGGATGGGTCCAATACATTTAATTTAAATGTTTATAAAAAATTATTACCATATGTTAAGCTGTAGGAATATAATCTTTAAGTTTTAAATATAGTACGGCTATCAAATAAATTTGAATTTAAAAAAGTATAATATCCAATATTATTATACCTAGCGTCAACGAGGAATACATATAAGTTAAATATTTTTCTAAAATATGACCAATGAAAAGATTACCCAAACTCGTTTAATTTTATAAACATGTAGACTTAAATCGGAATAAGCAAAATAATTGCCAATAATCACCGAAACAAGGAAATATTTAGTTTAAAATATAAATACAAAGTATGAATTACTATTAAAAGTTTAATTTGTAATGTTTTTTTAACACAAAGCTTAATAAGTGTACAAAAGATGAAACAAAAAGGCAAATGAATTATTAATTAATAAAGCATTGAAAAAATACAATTAACAAGTTTTATAGTCACGGAAAACTATTAAAAATCTAAACGAAGCAAGCGTCTAATTCGTGTTAAGATGAACAATAAGCAACCTTTGCCTTCCGCGATATTAATCTAGTGTGCAGTACGTAGACGTCGGTGTGTTTTTTTTTTCAATGTCATTGCACTTGTAAAACAGATTAAACAACATTTGTAAGTATGATACTAATTACAAACCTGTCTACTCTGTTATGTGCGAGACATATTGTAAAGTTTTTTATTTTATATTAATTGCAAAAGTTGTACTTCGTAGTAATATTATTAAGGTTAAGATTTCTGTATTTTTTTCTTTTATCCTGCTCATAGTCGGGTAGGTAGGTGGAACAAAGTGCTAATTCACTCCGTTCCCTGATTTCGGCTTTTTGAAGCTTTGCGCATCGAATGGCGGAACTCAACGCCGCGTTTACATAATAAGATTTCTATTTCCTTTAAAGCTACATATTTATAGCTGATATACCCATATTTTCTGATATTAAGCTCGATATCGCGTTTCGTCTAAAATAAATGTATAAGCGAAATAAATCTGTCACATTTTATTCAACTACTGCAGTATCTTAATAAATAATAATATATTTAATTCACATGTTAACTTTGCATAAAACTTTTTTTGAGGACCGTCGTGGCGCAGAGGCGCAATGTCTGCCTGTAACGCAACGGTTTCTGAGATCGATCCCCAGTCGGGGAAGATGGATTTTCTATTTCCATTTTCTTCGCTCTGGCAAACTAGGCAAAGCGCGGCGTTGAGTTCCGCCACTCAACATGCAATGCCTCGGAAAAGGCGGAAAGTGGGGACGGAGAAAGCAGGAACTTAGCATGAGTGTCTTAACAGTAGATTCGCACGGTCTCTGCAGTTCCCTCTGCCTACTCTGCCATGTGCGGGATAAAGCGTGAAGCTAAAATAAATAAACTGTTTAATTAATATTTTTAAACCTAAAGCACTAACAAAGGCAAGACAACATATACACAAAGTATACCTTACACATAATTATGTATGTAGGTACTAACATAAAATCCGTTGTAAACAATCATGAGTCATGTGGGTCATTACTTTACAAAATATTATTATTTTATATTCATATATAGGTATGTAAGCCATATATTTTATTTAATTATAATTAATTCATTTAATTCTTATTATGATATAAAATGTTTTAATTATAACCATAATAATTTATTTATGAAAAGAAAAAGAATGTCTTGTCTTATATTTATTCGAGGGCAATCTACTTTTGCTTTATTTTTTTCTAAGATGTGTAAAAATTAAAAATAAAATACATATTATAAATGAATATAATTTAAAAATTTTTATGCATTTTTCTATGAAAACGTGTCAAAATATAGTCAACCTATAAGTTTTTTGGTTCTTTTGATTTTAGATATAAGACGCTATGACAGTACAATAATACATTAATTACTTAAAAAAATGCTTACATAACTTCTACCACCTCGAAATACTAAACTTATTTAATCTATTTCTCGTCGTCAGCCAATCGCTGTCCACTGCTGGACATAGGCCTCCCCAAGTTTGCGCCAAACATCCCGGTCCTCCGCAACCCTCATCCAGCCTGCTCCGGCAACCCTGCGTATGTCGTCGGTCCAGCGGGCCGGAGGGCGTCCTACACTACGTTTCTATCTAATCTATTTCTAATCTAAGCTAAATTAAAAACTCAACTTATAAAACATATTAATATAAGCAGAAATTATTAATATTGTAAAATTTTAATAGTATAATAATATATCATTTTTTTGTGTTATTATTAAAAATATGGGTAAAGCGCAAGGAGTACTTACTGAGGGTTCCGTACCAATTTCATGATTGTAGGTAAATTTTAACTTGACGTTCGATCTTATGAACGATCATATGACGAAAAGTGAAAAGCCTCGCGTAATCGAAACCTACAAAGCACTATCCATTAGCCTAGAGTTAACTATTTTATCAATAAGTTAGAATTTACGGTACAACGTTAAACAAAAAAAAATAATTAATTTAAAATTAAAAATTTTCATATAAGACCTAAAAAAACAATTTCAAATTTTATCTATACTTCATTTTACACAAAATAAGTCGATACAACTACAAATTTAACTTTATCTGCCCTTTAAAATTTACAGTATAAATTTATAATTTAAATTGTAAAAATTTAAAAACTAATGATAAATAACATTATCATAGAAACAAACGAATTCCAACTTTTATAAATTGGTCTAGCTCCCCGTTGACCTATAATCTATGAGAGATTAATATAAAATTTTGAATTTGGGGCCCCGAGTACTACTTGCATTTGACCAATAACTTTTCTTGATACACAAATAAAATTCCAATTTTTAGATTTTGCCCAAGTTATTGTTATTGTTAAGTTAATGGGAAGTAGCCAATATAGAGTTTTTTTTTTTTTTTTGTTGACGCAGGGGGAAATCTTCATAGATAATCGAATCCTGGGGGGGAGGCCGGGTTATGTGAGATTGTACTCACTAAAACCCCCTGCGATGGCCGCCACAGCACGAAAAAAACGGAGAGGCTACGGGATCGCTTTCGCAGCACGTCCGCGGCCTCTCCCGTGCGTTGCTCCGCCCGTGGCTTGCGGAGTCCTTGTCAGGAGGGCGAAGATGGTCTCGCCCTCCCCGCACCTCTCGCTGGTGCGTACACCGGCAGTCCGGGGCCAGACCGGACTGCGGTCCTCCTCCCGGCCGTCTGAAAATGGATGCGTGAGACCCCCATCTCACGCCCCCATGGCCGGAGAGAGTGCCCTGTTTATTCCGCCCCGGGCACTGAGGCTTGGAGGCCGTGAAGGCGACCCGCAGGTCGCCTCCGCCGAGCGGGATCGGCCCTCTCCCGAGCCCGCTCCGCAGTCTCCTTCTGGACCATGACGGACTCACAGAAGTTGACTACGGCCTCCCACGCCGAATCCCTGCGTAGCATCGCCGACACGACTGCTCGCAGGGAGAGATTTCGCCCGATTTGCTGGACCAAGACTTGCCTCTCCGCGGTCCACGCTGGACACGCCTCCAGCGTGTGTTGGGCAGAGTCTTGGTCCGCCCCGCAGTGGTGGCATACCGCCGTCGCCTCGCGTCCGATCCTACACAGGTACTCTCCAAAGCAACCGTGACCGGTCAGTACCTGTGTAAGTCGGAAGGTGACTCGTCGCTTCCTTCGCATCCAGGCCTCGAAGGCCGGCAGGATCGCACTCACGACGCGTTTGTGCGCGTACCGATCTCCGCGGACACGGGCGTACCACGTCGTGTGTGCCCTTCGCTGCTCCTGCCGCCTGAGCGCTTCGAGGACGCTGGCAGGGTAGGACGCACTTCCGCCGCTTTGACGAAGGGTCGACGCTGGTGACGTGACGGGTGACGCTGGTCGTAGACCCTCGCGTCCCTCTCCGCCAAGATGTCCAACGGCGGAAAGCACGCCAAAAGGGTCGCCGCCTCGAAGGATATCGTGCGATATCCCCGCACCATGCGGATGGCCACTCTCCGCTGCAGACTCAGGATCTTAGTCTTGCAGCGGCGGGTGCCCGTCAGTCGATGTGACCAAAAGGGTGCCCCATAGAGCGACATCGATCGCACGACACCAGCATAGAGGCGGCGAACCTCCTCCCTCGGTCCCCCGAGATTAGGCAGCAGTCTGTGCAACGCACCTACTACCTTCTCGATCCGGGGGGCCAGGAGCCTGAAGTGCTCTTCAAAGCTCCAGCGACCGTCCAGGACAAGGCCCAGGTATTTCATGTACCTGGACACCTGGACGTTTGAGTCACCTACGCGAATGATCTGCGAATGGGGTGGTTCCCGGCCCACCAGCCACTTGTGGAACCATAGCGCCTCCGTCAGCCAATATAGAGTTGACTACGTAAAAACACTTTGAGTACGTAAAAACATAACCATCACGTGGATAAAAGATTATTTCTATTCATCTTAGGTTATTGACTATCAATGACACACAATTTTAATAAAAAAGAAACTGTAATAAAATATTTATTAAGAAAAATACTAACCAATAGCAAAAATCATTTTGTCATTATTTTATCTATACGGACATAGAAGTTAAGGCCATAATGATATACTAAAAATCTAAGAACACAATTCACAAATTAAATATTAGGTATTTTTCGAGATATCAGCACATGATGCATGAGCCCAAAGAAAACAAGTCATGCGGCGTAACCAACCTTTACTGGGCTTAGAACAGATTAGAGCTGCAAAATAGATCATTGCATTAAATGCAGGTGCAGTCACTGTCTGCCGTCTTCTACTGATTAAAGTTAAAGTAGATGCAACGTTTTACTCACATCTTCTTAGGTTGAGAAGTGTGGAGGTATTCCGTTAATGTTAAGTGTGTGCTGAGAAGTTCCAGTGTACTCTCTGTAGTATTTTATAGTTGTAGTTTCTGCAGGTTCAGGAAAAATACTAGGAATTACGGACCAAATGCTTGTCTTTTTGGAGTCTTACTTGCATTTTGAACAGTGACAGTATTTCCATACGCTTCATTAAATAAATATACAACTTGTAAATGGATAACAAAGCGCCCTTGGTGATTTTTGAGCTTTTTAGTACTTTCTTGATTAAATATATTTTTAGTGGTTTATAGATACTAACGTCCAATTGCTGCATTCTGTGAGAGCAATGTGTAACTCGAATGACAAAATTACATACCATGTCATTTTGTCCACTGTTCTGGTATGTCATTTTGTCCAAATGTAAACAAATAGATAAAATATTATAATTACATCAAACAGGTAATTGATATAAAGTTAATTAAAATCATTGGTTACAGTTACAAGTAATCAATATTTATAACAATAATTACAAATAACAACAAATAAGTCACAAAAAACTAGGAGTAAACCATCTGTAAAATAAACTTTTGTAGGCACGAGACACACCTTAACCGGTTATTACGCCCTGACTGTGCCAACGGCGCTTAACACTTGACAGGATTGTTAATATGGCTACCTTTACATGGTACAACAGTGGGGACGTCGCTAAAGCCCGCCAATTATGAAATAAGGCGACTATGTCATTTTGTCCGTATTTCCCCTATCATATTTGTTGTTAATAAGTTAGGTATCGTGTTTTATCTATGTATATAATAAATGTATAAACGAAATAAATCTATTATATTTTATACTGCGGTATCTTAATAAATAATAATATATTTAATTCACATGTTTACTTTGCATAAAATTTAAAACAAATAAATATTGTTTAATAAATATTTTTAAACTTAAAACACTAACAAAGGCAAGACAACGTGTACACAAAGTATACCTTACACATAATTATGTATGTATTAACGTAAAATCCGTTGTAAACAATTATGAGTCATGTGGGTCATTACTTTACAAAACATTATTATTTTAAATTCATATATAAGTATGTAAGCCATATATTTTATTTAATTATGATTATTTTTTTGTTTTTTTTTTTTAGTTTCACGCTTTGTTTCACATATTGCAGGGTAGGCAGAGGTAACTGCAGGAGCCATATGAACCTTGTGTTAAGACACTCCGTTACATATTCCCTGCTTTCTCCGTACCCGCTTTTCGCCGTTTTCGAGGCATTGCGTGTTGAGTGGCGGAACTCAACGCCACGCTTTGCCTAATTTCCAGAGCGTAAAAAGGAAATAGAAAAATCCATCTTCCCTAAGTGGGACTCGAACCCACAAACCGTCGCATTTACAGGCAGACGCTTACGCCTCTGCGCCACGACAGTCCTCATTATTCATGAATTAATTTAATTTTTATTAAGATGTTAAGTGTTTTAATTATAATCATAATAATTTATTTATGAAAAGAAAAAAGAACATATTTTCTTATAAACATTTGAGGACAATGTGCCATTGATTTACTTTTTTCTAAGATGTGTATATATATATATATATATATATATATATATATATATATATATATATATATATATATATATATATATATATATATATATATATATATATATATATATATATATATATATATATATATATATATATATATATATATATATATATATATATATATATATATATATATATATATATATATATATATTCGACAATAATAATATATCTATAGTGTCCTTTTTTAAGTATTTTAATAATAATTTTCCATATAATATATTGGATACAGATAAAATAACCTACAAGGTTCTTTTGATTTTAGATTTAAGGCACTTTGACAGTATACATTAATTGCTTAAAAAATGCTTACATAACTTCTACCACCTCGAAATCCTAATCTTATTTAATATATTTTGCTAAACTAAAAGCTCAATTTATAAAACACATTATCATATTAATATAAGCAGAAATTATAATTATTATAAATTTAATAGTATAATAATATATCATTTTTTTGTATTATGATTAAAAAAATCGGTAAAGCGCAAGGAGTACTTACTGAGGGTTCCGTACCACTTTCGTGATTGTAGGTAAAATTTAACTTTGGTTTCGATCATATGAAGAAAAATGAAAATCCTCACGTAATCGAAACCTACACAGAAATATCCGTTAGCTTTGAGTTAACTATATTATCAAAAAGTTAGAATTTACCGTACAACATTGGAAAAAAATTAATTAATTTAAAATTAAAAAATTTCAGATAGAGGCCCTAAAACAATTTCAAATTGTATCTATTCTTCATTTTACATAAAATAAGTCAATACAACTACAAATTTAAATTTATAGGCCCTATAAGATTTACAGTGTAAATTTATAATTTAAATTGGAAAAATTTGAAAATTAGTGATAAATAAGATTATCATAGAAACAAACGAATGTCATTCTTTATAAATTAGTCTATCTTCCCGTTGGCCTATAATCATAAGATTAATATAAAATTACGAATTTCGGGCCGCAAGCACTTCTCGACGAATAACTTTTCGCGAATAAAATTCCCATTTTTAGTCATTGTTAAGTTAATGGGAAGTAGCCAATATAGTACGTAAAAACAAAACCATCATGTGGATAAGATTTCTATATTTGACATTTATTTCAGTTCGATGTCTCCCCGCGCTTTTGAGAAAATGGTATTAACAAACTAACAGGCAGGCAGAAAGACAACAAAATTATACTGAACGATGAGTTTTAAAAATAGATATTTTCCTTTTAGAGTTACGGAACCCTAAAAATTATCAATTCGTACCGCCTCTTAAATTTCCCGTAATTTATCACGAAGGTAAAAACTTGACAAACTTGTTCTTTTAAATTTAAATAACGTTTTGCTAGGAGATCTATTATGTATAGAACACAACACATTCTATCCCTAAGTAGCCCTTGTAAAGCTGATTACAGGCAGCTTCACCCTTATAATATTAGTATAGATAGATCAAACTAAGTACATAATTTTAAAATATAATATATAAGTATAGTTTTTTCACTTCTTATTTAATTACCATATTTAATTCATAGTAATGTATATCAAATAAAATTTAACACTTCACATAGGAAGACGTTATTGTAATATATACCGATTGGCATTAAAATTGGTATTGAAACCAAAATTAAGTGAAATAAATTTTGTAACAGTTTTATCCTTCATGAATGTTTAAAAGGAAGCGTAAATCAATAAGTAATAAAATATTGTATTTAAAATATCGGTTAAATTATTAAATCCCGTACATGGCAAGGTAGTCAGAGGGAGCTGCAGGAACCATTAGAACCTAGTGTTAAGACACTCCGTTGCTTAGTCCCTGCTTTCTCTGTCCCCGCATTCCGCCTTCTTCCAGGCATTACGTGTTGAGTGGCGAAACTCAACGCCGCGCTTTGTTTTCGTTTCCACTTGCTAAAATAAAATATTTTCGCTTTTATCCTGTCTTAAATTAATTCGTCTCATATATGATGTCCTTTCTTTTCAGAGCCTTTCTCCTTCCATTTAATATTTTATGCTTGTTAAAGTATTTGTTTAGTCCCTTATATAAGTAAATTAAATCAAAAACAGGACGTAAAAATTTAATTTTGTACTAAACTATTATGAATATAGTGTAAATAAGATAAGTTTAATATAAGTAATGGGTGTATTTTAATCAGATATATTTTTGACATGTAATCTTCTAATCCGTAACATTATCTTACTTTTTACAGTACATTCTCCGTTGTATCTACGAATTGTGCATTGATACGCTCAAAACGCCATAACAAAGGAAAAGAAGAAGAAAAAAATAATTAATTTTTATTTATTTTACCTCATTCCTAGACAAACTTCCCTTACTGTCCAGCACCTCTCACACAATAACTTGGTAATAATAGTATAATAGAGAACTGAGCGTCTTAACATTAATTAATTATTTTTTTTATTTAATCTTTATGTTTAGTCATAGTGAAATAAGTACAATAATATAGAAACTACTGTAATATAGCTAGCCATCGAAATTTTGTATGATTTATCCAAAGGTATGTAAATACGACTTTTTCCCTGTACTTAATATTAATATTTCAGAATAAATACGTATTATTTAAAAATAAATACACAAAAAATGAATTAAAACACCAATTTGTTATATCGACCGTTTTACACGTATTTGTTATAGGACCGTCGTGGCGCAGATGCGCAACGTCTGCCTGTAACGCGACGGTTACTGGGTTCGATCCCCAGTCGGAGAAGATGGATTTTTCTATTTCCATTTTCTTCGCTCTGGCATCTAAGGCAAAGCGCGGCGTTCCGCCACTCAACACGTAATGCCTCGAAAACGGAGGAAAGTGGGGACGGAGTTAGCAGGGACTAAGTAACGGAGTGTCTTAACACTAGGTTCTTATGGTTCCTGCAGTTCCCTCTGCCTACCCTGCCATGTGCGGGATAAAGCGTGAAGTTAAAAAAAAAAAAAAAAAAAAAATTGTTATATTTAAAACAAAAATCTATAAAATTTTAGGTGAAATTTTATAAATCCTATTTCTAAGCCAATAAATAATATAGAGTACGGAGGAAGCTTTTTACTCTACATACATTATTTGTGCATAATTAATGTCATTATATCTGAGATATAAGCGATTTATTTATATACTTGTTACGAACTGAACGTAAGTAAGAAACAGACTAAATTAGAATCCAGTTTATAGGTACGTGATCGAGAAAAGGCTGCAAAAAATAAGAACTTTTTTTAGTTCAATCAAGTTCAAGTGAATGCCACTATGATCTGGTCTTTTTAACTTTATTATAACTTTTTTCTTTCCAAGAAATTTATTTAGAAGAGACATTTATAGAATAGTGTTTTTTGTGAATTTATATTTTCTACCATAACTAAGCATTTTTTTAAATATGACTGAGCCCATTTTTCTTATGTCTTCACACTTTAGCCCTCACATGGCAGGATAGGCAGAGGGAACTGCAGGAACCATCGTTACTTAGTGTTAAGACACTCTGTTGCTTTCTCCGTCCCCACTTTCCGCCTTTTCCAAGGCATTGCGTGTTAAATGGTGGAACTCAACGCCGCGCTTTACCTAGTTCCAAAGTTAAGAGAAGTTTCCCCGTCTGGAAATCGAACCCACAAACTGTCGTGTTTACAGGTAGACGCTTACTCCTCAACTCAACAGAGCTTATTTTTTTATTAATATTATAGCTTTTATGGCACTTTCTCTTGTAATCTATGGTCGGCCTTTTGGTCTCAAAATGGACCAAAATGGCTTAAGAGCACGTAGCAACCCAAGACGGAGCGTATATGCATATAAATATACCTCATAGTTTGGAAATAGGCAAACAATCAAATTGCTAAAATATTATTAATAAAAATGTTTATATAAATTATAAAATGAAACATGTTATTGGCCACGGTAAGGTAAATTACCTTTTCAAGCAATTTGTAATATAAATTGTAAATGTAAAAAGTGGGTATTTTATTAAATTACTCAATGTACTTATTTCTTGATTCATAGAATTTTAACTATCTAATAATATAAGAAACCTCTGACTCAATTCGACGAGTAACCGTTATCATTGTTACAAGTTTAACATTTACATTTTTTGGTATCCTATTATAATTTGATAACAATAACATTAACGGAGTGTCTTAACACTCCTCGTTCAGTTTTTGCGGTTCACTCTGCCTACACATGTGACAGACAGAGGGATAATTCGTAATATTCCACCATATATCAACATAGGGTATCAAAAAATGGGGAACATAGTGTCTTCGCACCTTCCTTCATATCTTTAATTCTATATGCGGGATAAAGCGTGAAGCTAAAATATATATAAAAATATAATCGTGGCGTTGTTGGTCATTAAGCTCAACGGTAGGAGTAGTTCGAACTTTTTTTATGACAATTCTTTTACTTGATATATTGTCCACCATAGTAATTTTAATCAACGAGAACGTATAAAAAACTAATCATAGCTACGCGTAGAGGAAAAATCGGTTTCTGGTTAAGTGTAAATTATAAAAAAATGTTTTAATTGACTTAAATAAAGGTAAATAACAAGATGCTATAAAATTATCAATAACTAATATTTGCAACCTATAGACTATAAGTAACTTAGTTACGTATTACTTATCTCCATATGTCCATTTTGCTAACATGGTTTATTTGATCTGATTGTAATCACGTTGATTGTGGGTTTGATCCCCACTTACGTATTTTTACTTCATTCCCTAGGCATAGCATCAAGCCAAAGTACGAGTTAAGCCTCTCAACACGCAATGTTTTCAAAATTAGACTAAAACCGCATAATAGAGTACCTTGATTCACTGAATTCTGTCTCTCTCTCTCTCTTTCTCTCAGGTCTCCGCTCACCCCGCTTTATGCAGGGCAAATCATGACGCTGAAATACAAAGACAGGTTTTCTCCGAAAAATACACGGAGCAAACCAAAAAAAAAATTAACAGGAAACTTAATTATGAATAATTTAATATACAAATAAAATAGATAGTGGGTAATGGTGAAGAACCTAAATTTTATTATTCATTAATAATCCAAACTTGTTTTTCGTGTAGTTTTGTTTATATGATTTGCATAACCAGAATTAAAATCTTTCCCGAGGCGTCCGGATACAAAATCTATAACTAATTTTTGTTACAGCTAAACTATAAAATGTTTTTTATTTGACAATATATATGTTGTATGTTTTATTGTTATAAAAACAAATTCGTTTATTTTTTTTTTACTTTTTAATGCAATGGCTGTCACTCCAACGCCATGACTATAGAAATGAAAACAAAATATTTTATCAATTTGTTATAGACATTTGTAGGTGATAAATATAATATATAATTTATAATAGCAAGATTGCTTGTAACATAATTATATATTTCTAAATAAAACAACGAGATTACATTTAAACTTAAAAAAATATCTTGACTAGTCTCAAGGATATACCTATCTGTACGGTTAGTATCTGTGACACAAAATTTCGCCCTTTACTTTTTGCCTATTAATTTAGATTACGTGTAAAATAGAGCTTGTCAAATTTATTTGTAGAACAAAAACTTTTATTTAAGTAACCTACATATTATATAATATCATACACGTTAAAACAACTTTTTTAATGAGAAATAAAGCAACTATTCACGAGTATTATCCCTAGTAAAAAATCACATTAAGTATAGAGCCCTGATAAAATCTACATTAATCATGTCAATGCAACTGCAATAAACAAAACTAATAAAAACATTTCACAACCTACCAAAAACAATCAATGTAACATTAAAAACTTAAGAAATTGAAAATTAATTCATTATTGTACCTGCTGCAAAGTGCATTTATGTACTTTCTTGACGCAAGACACTTTTAAAATGTTTTTTCCACGGCTATTACACACCACTTAAAATTAAAACAATAAGTCCTTTCTAATAAAGGCAGATTAAAAATATGAAACCTTGTGTTATTAAAAGTAATGAATAATTAATTAAACATACAATGTACATAACTAATCTTGGAGGTGTTAGGAAGATTTATGATAACGCTTATATTGGGAAATAGTGGAACGTCCGTTATAGTAACCCTCATAAAATGTAAATCTAAAAGCCCATTAGACCTACCTATGAATTATATAAATACTAAATATTTATTAACTTTTATAAAATCGTTGATATATTATAAAGAAATTACTCATGGTGCCATCGTGCTATATGTAGGAAAACGAGGTTAGAGCAAAGTACATCGGTGTAGTGTATCAAAATAATTTAAACCAAAATATATTGAAAACATTGTAAAGATACCAAATATTTTCTCAAAAACAGAATTAATACATAGACGGACAAACAGAAAGGTCCTATACAGATTTTACTTTGAGTCCGCTTTTTACTTTGAGGTACAAATCCTAAAAAACATGTTAAATATTATGTGATTATAGTATGTACATATTTTGATATGTACTACTGCCTGACTAAAGTAATAATTTAAATTATAATACTATCATAGAAATAGAATATCTAATGTATGTTATGGGTCACCAGCGGGGCAATACGTATATAATATTTACATGTTCAAGATTAAATATCTGTATTAAATTGTTATTATGACATTATAGTAAAAAAAATAACAACCTGAATTAAATCGACATGGAATTACAAAGTAAAATAATTTCCTCTATAAACAAAAAATTTATATATGAATAAATTAGATATTCTGTGAATTACCTAGCTTGGATGTCTAACTGGATCTTAATTATTGACAATGAAGATCTGAGTGTTATGAGGTCAGAAGGAGAGCGCGTCCGACTGACATGTATATAAAGCGCGAAAGGGTAAAATTGGCATTATTTGTGAGATAAACGTAGAGACAACAACATGGCCAAGTTTATGGTAAGTTTTACAGTAATCTGACGATAATATTGATAAAATTAAATAATAATACTTATTTATTTAAACAATATGCTTCGATTTGTTAGATGTGGTATTTTACAAAGTAAAATATTAATGTTAGATATGTAATGATTTTTGTTATTCGCCGGTATAATATAATTGTTTATTTAAAATAAATACTTATTACTATTAATATTACTAAAGAAAATATAATATTCGCTTTACTTATGTGATGTTTTTTCGTAGAAGTATGTGTAGTACATACGAGTATGTGTTAAAAGTTTATGGTAACTTTTCTTGTCTATACAGACAAATCTCTGAAGAGTTTTATATAAATAATTAAATTGAAAAATAATTGGTGAAAGTAATTTAATAGATTTATTTAAAACATAAAATATTTTATAATTTCTCTTACAGATCGTCGCATTAGCGTTAGTAGCTGTAGCTGCAGCGTATCCAGGTAAGGTAGATTTTGAAACAAATTGAGCAACAAATATATATGTAATATTTTGTCAACCTTTACATATATTTTGTAAAATTATTAATTATATTATTGTAACGTTATTTGTTGTTTACAATTTTTTTAACTTTCATAGGTTATGGGGCCGGTGGCAGCAGTGGAGGATTTGGTGGCGGCCACGGTGGAGGTTTCGGGGACGGAGGATTTGGAGGCCACGGTAGCCAAGGCGGCTTTGGAGGCGGCCATGGAAGCGGACTAGGAGGAGGACAAGGAGGCTTCGGTGGCAGCAGCCACGGTGGACAGGGAGGCTTCGGTGGTGGCAGCCACGGTGGTCAGGGAGGATTCGGTGGTGGCAGCCACGGTGATCAGGGAGGATTCGGTGGCGGCCACGACGGCGGTTTCGGAGGCGGCCATGACAGTGGTTTTGGAGGCGGCCATGACAGCGGTTTCGGAGGCGGCCATGACAGCGGTTTCGGAGGCGGCCATGGTGGCGGCTTCGGAGGCAGCCACGGTGGCCAAGGAGACTTAGGTTTCGGAGGCTCTCATGGAAGCCACGGTAGTCATGGCCATGGAGGACACAGCGATGGTGGTTTCGGAGGACACGGTCACGGAGATTACGGACATGGCCACTATTAAGCGGTCGTGGAGAATTGTGATATGTACATTTATAGGTATAATTAAAGTTATTTAAAAATATTTAAACGGTGTACTTATTTTTCTAAAATATAATCTTAATAGCCATTTATATCGTGTAAAGCTATAAGTATATATAAGGTATACTTTGTAAAAAATATTATTAATTTTTTCAATATAATTTGAGGCAAAGAAAATTATTTACAATATATTTCACACTTAACTAAATAAATAATATTAGTAATCGTATATTCAGTATGAGTTATGCAGAAAATACTACATACAAGATAAAGCCTGAATGAAGGCTTTATAGTTCATGTATCTAAGAGACTAAATATTTTAAAAATTAATCTGTCAATTAAATTAATCAAAACTTAACCGAAAGGTTGTATGTGTGATTTTCACAAATTAAGTAAATAAATTTATGTCTCTTTCAATTATAAATAACATAAAATTACGTACAATAAAATGATTTAAACAATCTTTTTTTTTTTCTTTTTATATATAATAGAATAAATTGTAAATAAAATAGGTTAAATTTTAAATTAAAACAAAAGCTTTGGTAAAACAATAGTTATTTATTCTTTCAATACATATAGATATATAATATTCTCTATCAGAATACCGCCTCCGTTATCGTCCAACAAACGAAGGCAACTCAATCTAAAGCGCAAATATATTCATAAAAACATTTTCACAAAATCTACGTTATTTTTTAAAAAAATACACGTCCTCAGTGCTTTACACTATGACTATACTATGATTGCTATTTATATATAGAGAGAAACACACTGTTATATTTCAAATGTAATGTAAAAAAATAATTAAAGAACAATTTACAATAGCTACAGAGTTTTTACTTGTTAGTGTCCATACATTAACGAGCTGCGATATTTTTTACTAACATTATATCTAAATTCGTTATAAAATCTAAAAAAATATACCTAAAGAAAACCTAGCTGCGACAATAAAATAAATCAACCATAGAACATTTGACAATGTGTTTCTTCTTACAGTGCATTATTACTTGATTCATTATGATCGTAAAATTACTTACACATTCAATTTAACAAATGCACCAACCATAGTACTATTAATTATTTCCGTAAACAATAATTAATTTAATGTTATTATAGTGATAATTTATAGTTAGATATAAATATGTTTATTATCTATATATTTACAGTCTCTAACAGCTATATACACATAGCAAACAATTATATATATATTAATATTTATATAAACAAAAAACGATACGTATAGAATTAATTTTAAAGCATTTCGAAGGCGAATAAACTAACACGATGACGATAATGCAGTTTGATGATCATCTAATATTAGATACCCAAAATTGGCACGATTCTAAGATTTTATCAAGATTAAATATAAAATTATGACGAATGTCTCAAATCAATTGACATTCACAGTGTCATTTTTAGGTGCATTTATATATTTATATTTTTAATATATATTTTATAATAATATATGTTGTATAATTATAGATCTTGGTGTTTGTCATATAAAATAAAAACTATAAACATTCAATGGTCATCTGCACCATATGACATAAGGCTATATTAATAAAAAACATAAGTAACATATAAAAAAAATAGATTTAAATGGAAAATAATAAAACAGAAAAAAAGCTTTGCTGTTCCTAATGTACCAGAGTATTAATACATAATTAGCACGATTCGGCATAAATATTTTTATACATTAAAGTGTTATAATCAACTTTAAACTATACACATAATAAAAACAAAAAGCAAAGTCATCTTACCCTGTGTCAAAGTGAATTATTAAAAAAATGCACTATAATACAACAATAAACAGATTCTCTCTGTGGCACTTCTGTAGTTAAATAATTAAGAAAATGAGCAAATGTAACAAAAATAGTTAAAAAAAATTAGAAATCAGTCATAATAACAATATATCGAAATATCCTTTAAATATAAATAATAATTCAAGCCATCGAAGCAAAGTGACCTAATTGCTTTTAAAAATGTTTTCCCTTTTTATCCAATTTTAATATATACCTATCACTATACAATGTATATATATATATATATATATATATATATATATATATATATATATATATATATATATATATATATATATATATATATATATATATATATATATATATATATATATATATATATATATATATATATATAAGTAAAAATATAAATATAAGTTAAAAATACAATATAATTTACTTTATATATTAGACATAATAGCATATAGTATGTTAGAGGTTTTAGTAAACAAACATTTGTACCCATCACAAAAAAATACATGGTAAATTAAATATTTAATACAATTTATATACAGTTTAGTAATGTGCATCAATAAGTGCATAATAATTTTGTCACCCAGTAAATAACATTTTAAGAAAAAAAATCTTCAGCGGTTACATGCATATATCGTAAAAATGAGGACTGGAAACACTTAAATTGATTTTTTTAATCATTTCGCAAAATAGGATGTCCTTTTATGGACATCCTATTGTTTATGTTTAATAAAAGCGAGAATAACTTGTGAACAAACCCATCAACTTAAGGTCTGGACTGATTAACTTTTATAATATTATTATACAGAATTGTTATGACAAAATCTATTATTACTACAATGACTCAAAAACATCCTTTACATGGTCACCCTGATGTATTGCACTGGAAATGAAATAAAAATTAAAATGAATTTAAAACTATAAGTATAACTTTTAGTTAGCACATTATTGCTTCTACTCTACTTTTTCTATGATTATGTTTGAAGATAAAATAAAGTCAATAGGGTTATTGTATACAAACACAAATGTACAGCATTACACAAACAACTTATTATTTTTCTGGTAGATTACATTAACAAATAGATAAATAGTTTATAGTAAACATTATTATTAATATGCACATTATATTTTATCTATGAGGTTGTAACTAAGAAATCATAATAGAAAGATTTCTTTGACACTATTCATTGTTTTATGTACATTTATATATGAAAGACAACTTTGACATTATTTTAATTTTTCAAATTTACTAGTATCTTAATTAATGTTTTTTCCAAATAACAATAAATAATGTTTTTTTTTATTTAAATATAATATTTAATACAAAATGCTAAATTATTTTTATTTAAGTTAGTAAGGCTAGTGAGTAAACTTCATCCAGCTTAACACTTTTTATATATACTAAATAAAACATTGTTTATATATATATATATATATATATATATATATATATATATATATATATATATATATATATATATATATATATATATATATATATATGTGTGTGTGTTGAAAGAGTAAAGCAATCACATTGTACTCAAGTTAAATAGCCAATTCATATATTTATATGATAGGAATGTCATATATATAATTGACAAGAAAAATAATTCAAACTATTTATATATAACTATTTAAAATTCTGACATCTTATACAGCTTTATAAGCCTCTTCCTTTTTTACATAGAGTAACAATAAAATAAATAATTTTCAATTTAAAAAATCTTGTATTTTTATATGAATTTCAATATAAGATCTTGGTCAATAAATAATATGTTTAAAATATATGAAAATAAATATGCATATATCTTTAATATTTTTTACTTGACCAATCACACACGGCATTTGAAAAAAACAAATTAATAAAGTTATATAGGCCTACGTACATACACACAGCTAAGGCGATATTTTTTATCATATAATAATATATTATAAACTTTTATTAAAATAAAGCCCAATTAATTAGCGTTCACACAAACATAATTTCACTTGAAAACACACCACTCAGTCCAATAAACTTTGATATATTATATTATTTTACAGTATAAATATTATTTATATATATGTAGGGCAATGTTCCAAGCTGGACGCGCACGCATCGCAAGCGGCCGCGTCCCTTTTATTGACTAGCGTACAAACGGGGCACTCGCGACCTCCGGATGTAAGGGGTTCGATTTCCGGTCCACGTTTAGATTTCCCGCACATTTCACACGCCACTAACGATTGTTTGTTCAAAAAAGTGCAAGTACCGCACTGCCACTTGTCGATTTTATTCTCTTGGACACTAGCTCGGCTCGTTGATTTTTCTCGTTCCCGTTCGATTTCACGTTCGTGTTCTCTCTCTCTTTCACCATTTTGACTTTTTGGTAGTGATCGTCGCACAAAATCAGGTTCATCTAGTGAGACGACCAGCTGAGCCTTTAAATCGTAATTCGATTGGAGGTTCGCTGGAGCTGTAAATATATAAAAAAAATTATAAAGTATATAGTGAAATTGAGGGATTTGTGTAAGTTTCATTATTATACATGAATTTTATATAGAAACTACATTAATTTTGGAATTGTGTTTCGAAATGTATACCTATAAAATTTCTAATTTCTATATCTATGAGAAACATAAATTTCTATA
Organism: Dione vanillae; assembly: GCA_037178615.1. Taxonomy (NCBI): domain Eukaryota; kingdom Metazoa; phylum Arthropoda; class Insecta; order Lepidoptera; family Nymphalidae; genus Dione; species Dione vanillae. Next base: position 1,485,519 of record JAZFAU010000180.1, read on the forward strand.
TCTTTTGAGTTTTCCCTCCCAGAGCAGATTTCCAAGCAAGCTAAGCTCTCCCGATACTGAAAAACTGACTGGAAGACAGGATTTAGTTATGGTAGGATTTCTCAAAAAATCCTATGGGAATGGCTTATATAATAAATAAAATTTATTTTACATATAAAAAGACTTACCAACTAAACTTTTTGAGCTATGACCAGATTTATGGACTCCATTTTCTACTGGCTTGTTTTTAACCTTGTCCACGTCTACCTTTGACGGCTTTTTCACTTTCTTTACTTCGGCCGTCGAAACCGTGCCATTTATCGAATTTTGCTGTTTAATAATATCCTTTCTATCTTTTATCTCCTTTTTAGTTAACAATTTAACTTTATCTGGAGCTACCTTTTGTGTGACCAGACCATCTGCTTTAGGGTTGCCTATAGATTCTAAGGGTTTTTTAGGTCGTTTCTCCTCTGAATATTTTTTTGCCAATTGTTTTGCTTTTTTTTGTTCTTGTTCTAGTTTTAGCCTCATTAAGCTCTCATTAACTTTCGCCGTTCTGAATATTTGTTCGTCATAAGTTCTATCTAGATTCAACGCTTGGAGACCGTCCTCTAAGTCAAGTGTTGTTGGTTGATACTTCGATCTCCTTTCTTCTCTATCTAACCTATCTAGCGTTCTTGAATCTCGGTCCAGTGATTGTGAAAAACCACTTCTACTATCACCATCTTGCTCTTTACTAGACAGATTTCGAAACACGTAGTCCCAACTTTCATAAGTCCCCATACCATCTTCTTTTGCTTTACTTAGTGTAGGTTGTGTATCGGATCTGGGCAAGCTTGTCATAGAAGTGTCACTGAAGCCTGATCTCGAATAAGTTTTTTGCATATTTTTCCTACGATTTTTATCTTCGTGTCTATCAAACTTCCCATTTTCATATACAGATGGCGCTTCTAATTCTATCAATTGTGCCGTGGGTACTGCAGGGTACCTGTAGTGGGGCATTGGGTAGCCGTTTACTTGTATCGTTGTCGCGTGTTTTATGGGAGCGTATACTGGAGTTGGTATCATATATGGAGTTTGTACGGGATAATAATAGGGGACAGCCCCATAAGGGGGCATCATGGCGACTGGGTTACATTGGGGCACTGTTTGCATTTCGGGATTCATTGTGTACATCATATGTGGTAGGACCATATTTGGCATCATGTAAGGGTTAATGATAGGCTGTATTGGCTCGTCTATTGGTTCTGTACAGTGGCACTGAGGTACAGCTTGATATTGTGAGTCTAGCCTCCGATGCTGGTCGGAAACTGTTGCTGGTATATTTGTATAGATGTCGCCATCTGGAATAATAATGGACGAAGTTAAAACAACAGATATTGTAGTATTTCTGTTGAAAATTATATGATTTTTTAATGTTTTTAATTATTTATTTTATAAAGGGATGTCGTTGTTCTTACGTAATTTTTAATAAAGACTGCCTCACGCGTTACGAGGCATGTATAAAAATCATGAAATAGAAAAACGATCCTGTCTCAAAATTATTGACGATTCTTAATTACTTTTTAGGTACAGCATTGAAATATTGTATCAATAAAGGCCGCACTATCACATTCCCCCGCATAAGACGTAAGCGGCACGCCGCAGCGTATCAAGTAATTTTACTATTGAGCACAGGGTAATATAAAGCAAATAAAATTCTCTTTAGCTACAAACATCTAACATGTTTGTATGTCTATATTGCCGAGGTGTACTTAGGACTTACGCGATGGTTGCGAGACTTCGAAGCAACTAACGGTTGGCGGTAGTTTGATATAGTAATTAAATCAACTGATGTTCAAAAAACATCATAAATAAGATGTATAAATTTGGTATAATATTTTAATAAATATTTATAAAGCCGTCGTGAAGCAGATGCGCAACGTCTGTCTGTAAAGCGACGGTTTCTAAGTTCGATTACCACTCAGTGAAGATGGATTTTTCTATTTTCATTTTTCAAATTTCAAAGTGCGGCGTTGAGTTCCGCCACTCAACAATGCCTCGAAAAAGGCGGAAAGCGGTGTCGGAGAAAGCAGGGACTAAGCAACGGAATGCTTTAACACTAGGTTCCTATAGTTCCTGCAGTTCCCTCTGCCTACCCTGCCATGTGCGGGGTAAAAGCGTGAAGCTAAAAAAAAGAATTTCTAAACCCACCATCGCCGTAGCCCGCGAGGCGCGCGGCCGCCTCCGCCGGCGCGGCGACGTGCGCCGGCCCGCTCGCGCGCCACGTCCGCCCACGACGCGCGCGTGCCGCCGCCCCACACCGCCTCCCATATTTGTGTCATTATCTGTTTATAGAAATAGTTATTGAATGTAAACTAAGGACTAAAATAAAACACTAAAGCTATCTATCACTCGATTACCGAATTTACCGATGTTTTATAATCTTCTGATAAAGCTAATGTAAGCTTTATGTAGTTGAACAGATAATTTAATTAAAATAACTCTTGAATTACTACAGACTAATAATACTTCAAACTCGAGGTGCGTGCCTTAGTAACTAACTTTGAAACGATAAATTTAATGTCTTCCTCGACAAATGGAATAAGTTTTATCCTCTAAAATAAAAATACACTGTCGATACGAACCAGTAGTTCCTGAGATAAGCGTGTTCAAACTAACACTTAAACATTTTTAAGATTTATATTATTAGTATAGAAGTATAGATTTCTCTTGCAAAGCAAGTTACAGATAGCCTAGATCCAATATCCTCTACTATTTAAACTAAATATATATAAAAAGATAATTTATCAACAAAGTTTTACAAATAAAACCATTTTATATAGTAAAAACTAACCTGACATTCACAATGAGCTATAATAGCATCGCGAGATATAGCAGCGGCCATATCGGGGCACACCGGTCCATCCAACGCGAGGCGTCCCTCACCGGCGGGGCGGTAGCCCATCGCTTGCAACATTGTTTCTGCACCCACCATGTTGGATTCCACCTCGTGTTTGTAGAATCCTGAGTAGAGCTGTAAGTAGTTAATCTATTAATATGAAATATAACTTATAGTAATTTCAAATTTACGAGTTTCTATAGACCTCGATGTGACTGAATATTATAGGACTAAAAATTTTAATTGCACAAATGATATGTGCAATTTAAGGGCACACGTATCAACTATGAAACTTTACGTAAACGTATCGTAGAAATAGTTTTTAGTCTTGTAAATTTCTTATACGAATTAATTAATCTAAATAGCTTTCTACCAGTACTAACTTATGTTGTGCCGCCTATCCTAGCGGTCGGTGAGCCGTAAGCGTAGATACTGTGAGCTCGCCGTAAACCATTTCCGAGTTGACATATAATCTGAATCTCTCATAAAATGCCCTAAATCGATTTTTGTATATAACCAGACCCTAAAAAGTACCCGGTCTTGAGGTTTTTTAATTCAACATTTCATGACACAAATTCACGTAACAATATAAACAGATTTTTGTTTAGATTTGCCCCATTCGGATATGGTTTTTTTTATTTATGAGCCAGGCATAAGATGTTTATAAATCAAATAAGGTTATAAATTATTTAAAGGAACCAGGAAAGCAGACTAACTGTGAATATTCGTAAATGGCCACACAAATGCATGGTTAAAATAATCAATATTTCCAGAACAAAAATATTTATATGGCAATATTTTATATAAAAAAAATAAAACAATTACTTATCATGGTATTAATCTCTAAGTAGCTTAACAGCTAAATATAAACCAAGGCAACAGATATAATACCCACATCTAATACCGGACACTATCGACTTACAGTACTTTAATAAATATTCGTTTTTCTTGTTTATACCTACCAACTGCACATTATATTACTTAAAAAGATTCAGAAAGCCGTACTAAAACACTGAATTCATTTAAATAAACTAGTAAACGCTTATATTTAAAAAAAATGACGACACACGAAAAATAGCTTAACAAATTGTATTATTAATAAACAACTAAATAGTATTGTTAATAAACTTTTGGCCAAATGAAGCACATTTGTAATCTAATCTTACATTTTTTTTTTTTGCTTCACGCTTTATCCCGCACAAGGCAGGGTAGGCAGAGGGTACTGCAGGGACCGTGGGAAACTAGTGTTAAGACACTCCGTTGCTTAGTCCCTGCTTTCTACGTCCCCGCTTTCCGCCGTTTTCGAGGCATTGCGTGTTGAGTGGCGGTACTCAACGCCGCGCTTTTGCCCAGTTTGCCAGAGCGAAGAAAATGGAAATAGAAAAATCCATCTTCTCCGACTGGGGGTCGAACCCAGTAACCGTCGCGTTACAGGCAGACGTTGCGCCTCTGCGCCACGACGGCTTACATTCCCACTTATATTAGCAGTATAATTATTACTTACCCGTATAACCCTATACTCTTTGCGCCAGGGCTGGGCGAGTAAGTTCCCAGCATACCTAGCTATAGCCGCCCAGCCTATCCCAGCTCTATAAGCGCTAAAGTCTGGCAATTCATTAATTGTACGTTGAAATACTTTGCCAGTTTCTGCTAAGCCAAATTTACATTCGTGAGGCACTAGTGTGAGATATTCTAGGATGTATCCTGTAATAGAATGATTAAAGAATAAACTTCTATTTTACTATAGTTTTTTCGATTAGTTGGTTAATTTAACTACAAACAATTAGGTTTATTCTAATTAAAAAATATATTTCGTAAGATTCTAGGATCATAGTAGGCATAATAATTAAGCTCGCTTTATAATTTGCATTGGTCACTTAGATACATATATAAATTTAATAATGGGTTAGATTTATAACAACAAATATCGCTTAGACGTAGTTAAATAAAGTAATAATATTGCAAATTACTTTGTTTTCTTATAGTATTATTACATATGTAGCCGTCAGTGAAATACAATTAATTTTGAAACGCTCTTTCCATTGTTTACCTCGAAAACTTTTATGAAATTCGTATATTCAGAACAATAAACAAATTGTTAGGAAATTTGTCGTTAGGTTCCGCGGTTTTAACAAGTAGGTAAATATATGTATATATAACAGTTCTCTGTGCTATCACAAGAAAATGTGAAAAAATAAATAATAAAGTGCTTTATTTTATTGTTCTTAATACAACGCGACATTGACGAAGTGCTCTCTTCTCAAGTAGCACGCTCGAAACGCCATAATCAACGAACTGAAAACTACTTCAAAAATATTTTCATACAAATAGGTAAAATATTAATAAAAAAATATATTTTTAAAAGCGTAACTTCTATTTACTGTGTCATAGTATTTAGAGAAATGTAAACATATTTTATTTTACATTAGTAAAAAGTAGCATTGTTGTCAGCTCTCTAGTCACGTCAAAGTAAGTATCTTTGATTAATTTGATTTCTCATGTCGAGATTTTACAGTATTATTTCAAGTTGTTTATTTCTAATTTATTATTTAACAATTAATGTATAAATGTCATCGACATTGGATGCCAAATATTTAATATATATATATATTTAATAATAAATATATCACATCAATAACAATATCTTTAAAAACTAAATTCTAAGAATGAAATATTACAATAACACATGTAATCAAGAGTCATTTTCACCTACCACATTGTTTTGTGAGTATGTCATTGATAAAGGAATAATTAAATTCATTCCTTGCCCTCCACCTACTGTTACAAGTGTAACATATGTAGATGGCAAATTACAACCTCACACTTTACTAAACAGGACATTTATCATGTCACTTCCTATATGATATGAGGGTTGACACCATTATCACTATATTTAAACTTAATAATCACCTTCGAGTTTCTTCTTCTGCTGAAGTTTCTCTGGACTATCATCAATTTCCAGGTAACTGTAGTGTGCGTCTTCGATCCTTCTCCATAATGTTGGTAGCCGCTCACGCAGCACTGAGTCTCCCATACCCACACACGGATTCATTACCATCACAGTGTTGGTACTTTAGTTTTAACAAGCTGCAACTATTAGTATAGTTGGTAATAATGTTGTTGATAAGTTGAATTTCAATAGTTTAAAGTATAGTTTTGATAAAGCAATGTAAATTAAGTATATTTAATTTATTTATATTTTAAAGATTATTAATTATTAAACATTACTTAATAACAGACTAAATTCATGTAAATTTTATGTATTTATTACAAAAATTTTTGTAAGTCATGCATCATATTTATGAAAATATTGATTAAAGCAATTAAAGAAAAATAGTAAATCATTTGCTAAGTATTGTAACTATGACAACAATTCTTATCAATTTTTGTATTCAGTAAACATGAGGTGTGGCATATCAGTGGGTATCAACCATTGGGGCATAAAGAGAGAGGACAATACATTGATTTGTGCATGATTCATGCCAATTGAGCTTTGTTTATAATTTTTTTTATATTGAGTCACATTTAAATTCTCATGCATCTCTTTAAATACTTTTTTTATTAAAATGTTGATATTTTACTTTTTAATGTTTAAAACTTAAAAATTACATGATTTTTTAAGTGTTGTATAATATTGAACATTAGTTAGATTAATGTAATATAGTTAAGTGAATGTATAATATACATAAGTATAAAAATATATTTTATTCTAATGTTTATGTTGTTATGGATATTATCAATGTGACTCACCTATGTTTACCACCTGATTAGTGATTTATTTTATTTTGTATATGAAACATAAAAGATTATTTGTCAATAAAAACATACCAAAATGCATGTAAATTATGTATATTTAATATCACTTCACAATTTAAAGCCTTTGATACAATTGTTTACCAATTATATTTTATGTACTATAAGAATTTACCATCAGAGTTGAACAGTACTAAATGTAAAAATATTTATTCACTAATTGATAGGTAAATATGTATATATGTTCGCATAATGAATAAATTAGTTAAAATGAAATAAATATGCATATGTGTAACTAAATGTGGAATACCTCGAACGAAGTGGACTAGAAATATGCAACAGCATATTAATTATATTTTAATGACAAGCAATTAAGCAAAAATTACTCACCTTGTAGGAACACATTCTTTCCTACATGTCAAAATATATTTCAATGCACCGAATCAGCGAATGTAGAGCGGACAAAAATAGGATACCAAAAATAACAAAGAGGGCTTGATCTAGATTTCACATGTAATTAAAATAACCGTAATTAATTTTCCAACAACACAATTTTTATAAAAATAATAATAAGAATATATAGAATTGTTATAAGGAATCGTTGAGTGAATATGATAAAACAAAATTAAGGAATATTGTTTTGACGTTTCTACGAGTTAGACATAAGACGACAGCAAATGGCAAATGCTGTTACAGCTAGGGATGTCTAGTCGAATATTAACGGTTCTAAGTAAAATGTTTTACTATTCATCACAAAATGTTTGAGATTACATATAAAATATTTATTACAATATATGTAATATGATTTTTATTTAGTACGATATTTTATTTTCATATACGTATTCTCTAATATATATTTTCAGTATTACTCGTGTTAAATATATTTCTTTATCTATGATTGATTTTAATCTGTGAAAATTATTTATTCGTTTTACATGGAAAATTAGCGCCACAATACAAATAAAAAAATATGGTAGTTTTTAAATTAAGTTGGTACTTTCACTGAATTTCTCTATTTCTCAAAAAATGAAATTTGTTACAATACTATTTAACTGAACAAGATATTCATCATGAATATTTACTTTGTTGATAATGCAAGACAAGAAGAAATTGAAACATTTTATGAGGTAAATATAATTTTAGATATATCATATTTGTGTTACATAGCACATAAAATAATTAACATTTTTGTATTGCTCTTTATAAAGTCTTGTCAACGACATCGAGATTATTATCGAGGCGTACCAAAAGCATATCATCCTCTTATATATTTTAAAGAACAAGATTATTTGTGGCAATGTCCTCCTGATATGACACCGTAAGTAGTAATAAAATTATTTTTTCTTAGTTCTTCTTTCATCAAACTTATTTATTTATATTATACACTACAAAGTGATGTAATAAACATAATTGGCCATGGTGGCACATTGAAGACTATATTCGATGAACCCCATTGACCTCAATGGGGTGGTAATTGATATCTATATTTTACGCTGCAGTAGCTAAATATAATAGAATAAACGAAAGTAATAAAGCAAAAGCAAGGCGTTTCAGAAATTTTCAGAAATTGGGGAACGGAGTACCTTGACAATATAGTCCCAAACACTTCTTCCTGCTTTTTGAGGGAAGGTAGAAGGCTTAAAGCATGTTATTTTACTATTTCAGGACATATTTGTCTTTCCCAATGTACCATGTGAAATACAAGCAGCCTGTGGTTCTGCCAAGTGAGATAGGCCGTACAAGTGGTTTTCCCGCACTTCCCGACCGCACTTTAGCGGGCCGTTTCAACAAGGCGGCTTGCAAGGCTTTTGTTAGATAAATTTGATATGTCAAAATAAATTCACAAAATGAATAATAATAAAAAACAATAAATAAGGTTTGAATAATTTAATAAAAAATATAAGTTTAATAAATACATATGAGTCATTTTATTTCAATTTTTATATCTTATGTCAATGAATTGACTAAGTTAATCTTAATGCGATACTTGTAGGTTTGTTTGTCCTCCAAACCTGTATTAGATTCTTTACATTAGATACCTTACTTTCCACAGTACAGAGCGTTTCTGCAGCGTCTCCCGTTTAGGTAGCGAGGTGTTATCTGGATTTTAGTAGGTAGTATCAGGTTCATTCGCTAGTGAGCTCTTTAGTAATGTTTTTTGTTATGACAAATAAGTAGCGTAAGTCGCCCGTTTAAGCAAAAATCGTTAGTTACAAGAAAATATTGTCCTTTAATAACTTGCATTCTCCCTTGCTAAATGTAAGATAATTTAAAATAATTTTTGAATTGCAGACATTTTAACAGCACGTGAAATATTTCGAGTATCGCTACGTTAATTTTTTTTATTATATTTTCTTATATTTTTAACTTTCTTAAATATAGACATTGCACACATTATTAATATAGATATCTTACCTTCTAAGTAATGTATGTTATTAAGAAATATTTTCTCTTATTACTAAACCAGTAATATAATATAAACTAACAATAAGTATTATTCAAAAACAATTTATGTAATACAATAAATTAATAGGTGTGTATTATTTATAATCTAAAATAAAAAGAGGACGAAAACTCTGGAATCCTTGATAAGATTAATTTAAATTCATGAACATTGATACTTCCACTGTTGTCCAAATTCATTTTTTCCAATATCTGTAAGTAGAATATCAAATTGTTTGGATTAATAACATTTATACTGTATTAAAAATATATAAAGAAAACGATGATGTAGATGTCTGAAATTTAGATAATAATATACTGTTGTCCGTACTTCCCTTTTCAATATATGGAATAAAGCAAAGCAAATGGACAATATTTTTAATTAGTGAGGACCGTCGTGACGCTGAGGCGTAGCGTCTAAGTGTAACCGCCGGTTTGTGGATTCGATTCCCATGAGGGGAAGATGGACTTTTCTATTTTCATTTTCTTAGCTCTGGATACTAGGCAAAGCGCAGCGTTGAGTTCCGTCACTAAACACGCCACGCAATGCCTCTAAAGTGGAGTGTCTTGTCACTAGGTTTCTATGGTTCCTGCAGTTCCCTCTGCGGGATAAAGCGTGAAGACAAAAAAAAATAACTAATATAATTTCAGCATGAAAACTTACCACTTGAGCTATTTTTAATTTTGACTCTCTATCTATATAAATTGAACGATTGTTTGGGTCCCACGTAAGGCGGTCTAATATATTGCATATATCTTTTTTTGATATAGCATTATCTCCATCTATATCTGAAATCAGAAAATGTCTGTATTTAATTAATTTTCTTATACTTGAGCGAAGCAACGCATTTAGATTCGCCACATTACGTATAACGTAATATTTTCAAAATGGCCAAAGAGTGGAAAAGTAATAGTTGTTAAAAATATGAACTTTTAATTTTATAAATCGACCACCATTTTGTTTTTAGTGACATTAGATACTCTGCTAGTTTAGGATATTACATCGTTGCAAGAAAGCTTCATAAATAAAAATTAACGTCGGCATATTAAAGTGGATAGTCGTCAAATTACTTTAAAACCTTAACATATTTATAAGGGCAATCATGAAACCCACTAGCAATTACAAAATAATAATTAATACTTTTCTAGGTATTAAATATAATATCAATGAAATTGAAGAGATATGTTAAAAAATAAATTACTTGAACTAAATTTAATATAATAAGATCTTTGTTTTTCGCGGTTTTTATACATTTAAAAAAAATAAATGGATTATTCGCGTATATTATCATTTTTTGGAAACCTGACGTTCTGAACACTTTGCAGTAATCCGTGGTCAAGGGTAAACTCCCTTTCTAAAATAAACAAATTATAAGTTGTTTTATCTAAAAATAAATTGCATTTATTTACCATAAACTTTAAAAGCCCACGCAGCTTTCACTTCTGGGGGACACTCTGGGCTCATAGCAGAACACATGTCCAAAAGGTCTTCGAAAGAGAAGCAGTTATCATTTTCAGACGAGAAAACGTGAAATAATCGATCTTGGAATGGATTATGCTGAAAATTATGAATTAATAGTATATATTTGAACTGTATTTCTTTGTAAAAGTATTAATCTTTAATTTACTTACGAAAAACCTTACACGTGACTAACAATAAATTTATAGATATTTTGTTTTCGCTAGTTATTTAAGCCTATCCATACCAAGTTTCGAGCACGTTCTATTTAAAAATTACTTCCAGTTTCGGAGAGATAAAGTTCTACGTTCATTCAGTTAACAAGTATAAGGAGATCACAATATTGTAGGTACTTAATACAATAGGTTGATTTACGCTACACAAGCTTACACAAAAAATCAAGGATTCTAAACTTACTCTTAATACTTCGAATTTGTTTAGAATATCTTCTTTATGAAACCTGTTGTTGTAGTTTGCTTCGATTTTCTCTGGGCCGATGGAGGAAAACTTTTTCATTAAGCTGTGAGTTTTATAAAAAAATGATAATTTATAACTCTTTCCTACTACATATTTTAATATTAAAAAATTAAATATTTACGACTTACCATGTATTGGTTTATAGTAGATATTGGACGCTTAGTAATATAAGGAAACATTTAAATTAAACTTTGCTAAAAATAATGTTTCACTACAACCGTATTGAGAAATGGTATGGTATTTACCGTTTAATAATATTGTTATTACTAAAGGGTTTTTTAATACGTAGACAGAAATTATCTATTATATTGTTTTTGCTTTTAACCTTAACAATGAAAGTATGAACTGTTTGTACACAAAAAAAGCACACTCAGATTAAGTGTACTGTTTAAAATAATAGGTAATAAAAACTTACTGAAATATTTCTCCTTTATTTAAATACGTCAAAGCGGCGTATTCTTCGAGAATGTCCTGAGTTAAGCCAGGATATTTGGTTTGGCACATCCCCATATTGCTACTTTAATTAATTTTAAAACACTAATCGATTACAAAACCGACAATTAACAATACCGATAACTTATCTCAGATTTCTACTGATAAAACTAATTTCCAATGAAATGTATTGAAAACCTTTTATTCGTTTAGCAGTCTGTGATATTATTGTGTGAAGGTGCTTCAAATTGTAGTTAATTGTACTGATAAAAATGTAAACTCCGAGCGGTGGTAAAGCCGTAAAGATATGGCCAGCTAATAAATTTAGATACTGATGATGCTTTTGTATGACTAGTAACAACTTAATATCCTTATTCCTTAATATTGTAATAATTGGTGGCAAAAATTGCATTTAGATACAGATTCAAAACCCGGTACGTTTTTAAATATTTTTTTACTGATATTAGGTAAAATGGCGACGTTTCTATTGTGTTTCCTTTGTTACAAATATTCTTTTTTTTTTCATATGAATTAAAATAATTGAAATAAAGGTCACCTGGCCAGGGTGCTAGTAACTGAGAGTCTATGAAATTTTGTTTAAATAAGATTAGATTATTTTATTTCTCATTTTCATTGTGGATCTAAAGGCCACAATACAACAAATGCAATGTCACTTTAAAAGGGCTTTATGTAAGCATTGATTCGTATAATTTCCTTAATTACTTCTACAATTTTAAGTTAATGAAGATAAAAATAAATCAAATAACGTAATATACAAAATACAGAGAATATTAATAAAAAAAAATATTTAAAATAAAACAAATTTAAATTTTGACAAGTAATAATTTATTGGTCTTACAGATACATCTGAGATCAAACTCAGTGATAGTAACTTAGGGAGATAGGTTACGTAGTTGAGTCCACACTAAAATGTCAGTTCGAAAATTTATCTAAGTATCGAAATGCCTTACGAAACTAGTTATATAGTTTAAAATTTACACACATTTATACAACCAGCGTATACAATATTTAGGCTGGGAAAATGACATTCATTTGTAAAAATATACTCTATATACTAAGAAAAATATTAAAATGTTTTTATAATTAAACAGTTTATTTTTAAAGACTTAGCTAACCTGATGAAATTTATACAACATTATGCTATTATTTTTTTAGCATAAAAGTAAAATTTTTAATTTTATGCTAGTACTACTAAACAATATACATACTAAACAATATATAGGTATTTATGCAACTACATCAAATAAAAGTTAAAGAATAAAAAGCTTACTTAGAGCTTACATTTAATGTTTCATATAATTTTTTTGTTTACAAGTACCAGAAACTTTAATTTTTTGAACAAAATGTTTCTAGCTTTTAACAGTTTAATTATTTTTTAAGAAATTTAAGTTTTTATATTTTTGGTAAATATGGTCGGTCCTTGTGTATGGTAAAAGCTATAGTATTGTTTAGAGTATAAAATGTAATGGTCTTTTATATAAAACTTAGATTATTAAACTAGACTCCACCACGTCCAATTATCCTGCATATTTTCATGCAATGAAACTCTGACATTTTCACTTCCACTTACAATTTTAGAGATATTTCACTCTCAAAGTTCAAAATTAACCAATGTTGTATGTTATAAAGTATACACACTCATCAATCGCAAAGCAGCCAAATATAACCATAAGACACGCAAAATAACAAAGTAAAGCTAAACTATAAATAATTCAACAACAGCAAGCACTTAAGAATATCGACTAATAGAATTCAAACAATGCTTGAAAAGTAAATTGAGCCAAACTAATATTAGCTGTTATTATGGAAATTCTAAAATAAATAATACTACTATTTATTGGAAGCTAATTATGACTTCTTACATAAAGAAATATATTCTGAGCATTTCCATTCGTGTTTAAACCAAGATAGAGAATAAACTTTTTGGTATAGTTAGTGTTAAAAAAATCTATTCCGATATTTAATTACGAAATATTAAATTCGAAGTAAGGTGGTCATTATCCTTTTACACAAGTCATTTGATAATGAAATAAAAGTACATATAAAGTAGTATTTAACAAAATATGATAAATTTTGTGTCTACAAACTTATTTTTTTAAAGATGGTCATCATCTTAATGAAAAACAAAATCTAAGTAGCGCCCCTTACTTCACAGTTAACGGCCATTTATAAGAAAATGTTACTAAAAGTTTAGTAGCTTCCAATTAACATTAAGTCATAAGTAAAATTTCTTATAATTAAAAATATGACTAAAGCTAAGCAAAAATAGAGAAACAATTGTGAATTTATATCAAAATTTCTACTTAAACAAACATAAACGTACAAATCTCAATATTTATGATATAAATTCATTCAATTTTAATTATAATATAAAATTAGTCGGATCATCTCTTCGGAAGATCAACATTGTCAAAACTGATTTGCCGTCTGGCCCTCATTTTTGCTTCTTCAAATGATGGCATCGAATTCGATTTATACATCGATTTCTCGCTAAAACCACTACTACTATTCGAATTACACTCGATATTCACTAATTTATCTTGAAGTATATTTTTAGATCCACTCCTAGGTTGATCCTGTTTAGCAATGTTAGTGTAATTTTCTTTTATTTGCGATGTAAATGAAAATGTCGACGTAGCTTGTTTAGTTTTAATCTGTTGATAAGCACTAGCTGATATATAGCCGGTTATTTTATTGTTTTCGTTCGCCATTTTGTTTTGTTCATCTTGAAAGCATTCTTCCACGGTACGTCCTTGGATGATGGCGAACACGTATTGACGTGCGAGTCTGTGAATTATAGATATTATTAGCAAAAATATAACTTTTTTACCTGGCATATATGCAAAGGGAACCGTAGGAAAATAGTGTTAAGACACTGTTCTTACTTCTTTTCGAGGTAACTTATTTTTAGTACTATAAGGCACATATTGATAAATGAGCAATTCGTTAGATTGTAAACGCGACAGTTGTGGCTTTCATTCCCAATCCAATTAAATCTTAATCTAAATAAATTACGTGTCACGTTTTTTATCCGCGATGGTAATCGTAAGTATTGGACCGATTTTAATTAAATTTGCACACCGGGTTGTTCTACCTTATTAGGCAGGCTAACTTATATTTCAAATTTAAAATATTAATGATAGTTAAAATAAAAAATATATGACTGACTAATTTTCTACGATTGTCCCCCTTTTTAATAGTTCACTACATGTATTATAACAAAAAGCAAAGCAACGCGCGGCCGGGTCTGCTAGTGGTTACATATTGCAATATATTATTAATTCCTTCTCCCTAGAAAGAAATGAGACGTTGAGTCATGCCACTCAACACGCAATGTCTCAAAAACTGTACAGAATTCGATTCCCACTCGGAGAAGATGGATTTTTCTATTTCTATTTTTTTCGCATTGGGCTCTAGCTAACTAGAACTAGCGCGGTGTTGGGTTCCGCCACTCAACACATAGTGACACATTCCGAAAAAGTCGGAAAGCGGGGACGGAGAAAGCAGGGACTAAGGAACGGAGTATCTTAATACTAGGTTCATATGGTGCCTGCGGCTTCCTCTGCCTACCCTGCCACATGAGGCTCCATCTGCCTACTCTGTGCCCATTCAGCGTTGGTATATTATTACTATCGAGAAATAAGAAAAGATAAAAATTTGATCTTAAATAATATGCGCGGCTGGAAATAACTTTATTTCTTATCAGAAGTTAAACAAAATGATAAATAACCGTAATTTGATACTACAAGGTTACACTAACCCATTAATTTTGTTATAATATCTTTTTTTTATATCAATCGGGTTTACATTCTGACGCCATTATATATTTATTTATTAATGCTTTATTACACTAACACAAAAAATAATAGTAATAAATAAATTAGAACAACCAAAGTGTAATACAAATGTCGTGTAATGGCGGCCTTATCACCTCAGGTAATCTCTTCCAAGCAACCGCTACGATAGAAACGAAATAATGATATATCTATATTGGCTGATCAACTAATTTAATTTTACCATTCTGGCACCTTTATTCGCAGAGTTTATAAAACTTTCATGTAGTTCATGGTCTATTAGAATTTTACATTAAATATCTTATATTACGAGAGATATATCAGTTTACATAATAACAACATTGGATAAAAGGCACGTAAAGATAAGGTCATTTTCTTGTTATTTTTTAAAATTCAGCTGGTAATGTATGCTTCCAAATAAGACGTTGTTATATTCAAAATCATTACACCCAAATTGCATCAGGTTGAATATCCAATACACAAAAAAGTTTTAAATTCCGCTATCAGTTCCGAATGCATGCCTATACTTATAGGCATTCAGTTTTTACTTAACGAAACATATAGCCATAATAAAATATTATTAAAAAAAAAAAATAAAAAAAAATGGCCAAAATATTAGTTTTTAAATAATATTGTGTAATTTTCACTAAAACATTTCTTTACAAAAATTAAGTAACCGCATGTAATATAATTAAATGTAACAACAACACAAACCAGTTCGTTCTTTATTTTTTAGCTTCACGCTTTATTCCGCATATGGCAGAGTAGACAGAGGGAACTGCAGGAGCCATACGAACCTAGTGTTAAGATACTCCCTTGCTAAGTCCCCGCATTCCGCCATTTTCGAAGCATGGCGTGTTGAGTGGCGGACTCAACGCCTTGCTTTGTCGAGTTTCCAGAGCCAAGAAAATGGAAATAGAAAAATCCATCTTCCCCGAGTGGGAATCGAACCCACAAACCGTCGCGTTTACAGGCAGAGGCTACGCTTCTGCGCCACGACGGTCCTCGGTTTTTTATTATGTTCTATATATCTATAGTAAGATACCAAATTGTAATATGATAATAAATACATAATAATAATAAATAAAAACTTACTTAAACATAGTATCAGACGTAGACAGCTTAGGTGCAGCAAGTTTAGCTGCATGTTGTGGCAACGTCAAAAGCTTTCGTGTAAGACGAGCTAAGGCTGAGGCCTTCTCTCGGAACCCTATTGAAGACATACGCCAGCCGTGGAGGCGCAGTGCTTCCGTCACAGCCCATAGAAGTTTCTGGAATTTATAAGAAAAATATATCAGGTAGCTGTACATCTAACATATACATATAAATGAAATATTGATTAAATGCATAATTAAAACAATTTAATAGCTTGCAAGCAAGCTAAGAATGTATTTATATTTAATTTTTTCTCTACTTATAGTAAGGTAGAGTTTCTTGTGTTAGAAAAACTATTGGATTGTTCGTAGTTTGTATACCAGAGAGTGGAAATGTCATTTTAAAAAAAGGAAAAATGAAAAAAATCAACGAAGAAGGAAGGAAGGAAGGACCGAGCGTTGATAATCGCGTTTACAGGCAGATAATGTAACGATTGCTACATTTAGTTTATGTTTATTATTATTTCATTACAAATGACTAATATAATTTTTTAATTTATTACAATATTTTCTAAGTGTATCTACACTTAGCCATAATTATAATTCATAATTTATTTTACCTTAATAAAGAGAAATATAAGTTAACACCTTTAGACGCCTATTTTTAGTTAATAAAGAAAGAGAAAAATAAGTAAACATCTTTATATACCTTTTTATGTGTTTCATTAAGTTCCGCCATATTCCTCGAGGATACTTCCGAAGCGCGTCGGTTCAATGTAATTGGCTGCGACATATTCAAACCCATTGTATCACCACCAAATGACAAACTCTTCGCAATTTTACTTCTACTCGTCTCTGGCGTGTCGTCTAACGTATCCCTTTTCCTCTTTAAAAATTGATCACTTGTCGAACCATCTAGACTTTTCGTTTCGGCCTGTCTAACTGGAGATCCGAATAAAGCGCGTTTAGATTTCATTGCTTGCTGTGGAACTGACGAACTGGGTGTAGGTTCGATTTTCTTATGTTCTGGACTGATGAATAATGCTCTTTTGAGATTCGGTTGAGTTCTTGACAGAGTGTCGTCCATTAATAGTCTTCTCATTGCTTTTTTTCGACTCGACCCTCCGCTTTTTGTTTTTGGAGTCTTCGCTGGGGTTTTACGGACTGGAGTCTTTTTGCCCGGAGTGCGTCTAGTTCTAGGACTTTTTCTATCAGCTGAGTTGATAAGCTTCCTGTGTGGGAAGAAACTTAAAAAAATATTTTTATTAGTACCTATCTACATTATATTTTGATCTGATTTTTATTAATATTTGGTTATGTAGGCAATAAAACAATTTTAGACACTTACTTCTTATCAATAAGCACCATCTTAGCGGTAGAGGTTTGCGCTCTCTCATTAATGGTGGCCGCACTACAGAATACTTGACGCCGACGCGCTAAGTGAGACAATCTTCGTCCTGGTGATTTCGCTTGAGCCATTCTGTAGGGCAACATTTAAATTCTAATATACTGTTTTTAACAATCAATTCTAGATATATCTCGAATATCTTGGATATTGTGAAAATAAATACGAAAAAAAATAAATGGCGTACACTAATATATATATACATTTGGTCATTAGCACTGTTATAATTCTATCTCAATACGTTCCATGCGACTGTACAAAATAAAAGTAATTTGTTAGAATGGACCAAAAGAATGTGTCCAATAAAGAATATAATAGAAGCAATATTTTGTAAAATAGAAGATCTGTCTTCCGAAAGAGAAGCTTTGGATATGTGCTTATCGTGAAAGTCTTATTTCATGATGGACATAATTCATGTACGCCATCCTAATTTTTAGGTAAATACGAGGACTTAGGGCTTTTAAGACTAGAGACTTTAAATTTACCAGAAAATATCAAGAACTAGATTTATGCACAGTGTGCAGTGAACAAACAAACAAATATCCCGATCGGTAAATATGACATGTAGTCTATGTTTATGCTAATAAAGGTGCTTTAACCTAAAAGAAAAGTTTATATTAATTATTGAAAAGAAAGCTTATTGTTTAAATCTAACAATGATTAATTAGAGTTTAAGAAAATCGGGTTCCCATCATCGTCCAAAAAACATGTTACATATATGCATCATCATCTTCTAATATATAAATGTAACTTAAATTTATAAGAATTAAGAAACTTACTTGAGTCTCAAAGCTTTACGTTTGCTTGCACTGCTTGGAGATTGTAAACCTCCTGAATAAATATTCACACTAGTATCTGTTTCTGCCCCTATAAACCTTTCGGCATATCTTTGCATCAGTTGTTCTAATTTCTCAGAATATGATGTTAAGTTGTAACTGTAAGAAAAGTTTATATAAATAAAATAAGTGAATTTTATAAAACTATTAATAGTTATACTTAATGACTTATACAATAAACTTCTTATAAACACAACAATTTACATTTAAAATCTTAAGATAATTTATTTTATATCGTTAATATATTTCCCGCCTTTTCGGCGGAAAGCGGGTACGAAGAAAGCAGGAAAAAGCAAAGGAGTGTCTTAACACTAGGTTCATATGGTTCCTGCAGTCCCCTCTGCCTACCTTGCCATGTGCGGGGTTAAGCGTGAAGCTAAAAAAATATATTTATTATTTAATTTTAAATTATTTTTTATTTTGTTGTAATGTTTTATGTAAGGAAATGAGTATTGAAAAACTAGTGAGTTCATATCAACCACTCCTGCAAGAATGATATAAATAGTTATATAGAAATATATCATATTTCACAAAGTTTAGTAGAAACTAAACTTTGTGAAATATGAGTAAAAGAATTTATAATAGCTGGCAATTTTGTTAGTAGAGGTAAAATATAGTACAATTAGCAAGAGTATTATTTTGTTGTAATGTTTTATGTAAGGAAATGAGTATTGAAAAACTAGTGAGTTCATATCAACCACTCCTGCAAGAATGATATAAATAGTTATATAGAAATATATCATATTTCACAAAGTTTAGTAGAAACTAAACTTTGTGAAATATGAGTAAAAGAATTTATAATAGCTGGCAATTTTGTTAGTAGAGGTAAAATATAGTACAATTAGCAAGAGTATCTTCTAGAGCTTTCATATATATAAAATGCAAGGTGAATGACTAAGTAAAATAATGGTTGAAAATTTATATGCACTTTCAAAAAGATATCTCTAATGAATGCATGCAATGTATGTTTACAATTATCTATACATATAATTTAAGTTCTTGATTAATTTAAAAAGTATAAGTGCTTTTTATATGTACTCTTTATATTGTAATTTGTAAATATTTATTAAAACCAAATCGAAAATACTGTTGGCAAGGTGAACTTAACTCTAACATATTTCTTCCAGTCCAAGAGATAGCATATTTAGTGACTGAAAATTCAATGCAAGTATTGAAAACTACAGGGGCAAATCCTATGTGGGATCTATGTTTTGTATTACCATTTTGGAAAAACATTGATAAACTGGACAGCATGAACTTAAGTACTACATGTGTGCTACATAAAAATTTATCTAAGGACTTATTTTTATAGCTTTATTGTGTATTGCACAAATGGCCCTGCTATTAAGTTTAAACGAAAGAACATGGTGTTCACCATTTAGACTTTTCACAGCCTCTCAAGACATTGCAGGAAGAGTAAGAAAACTAAATGAGGAAAATTAAACAATTAATTTTCTAAAAAAACTAAGTTATTATATTATAGTCATACATGAATCTACACCACAATAGCCCTTGGCCTAGGCCTTGTAAAGAAAGTAGTACTAAACTATTTAAGCAGAATGAGATTTAAAGAGGTTATATGCCAAAGTCCTAATATAGTCAATTGATATACTAAATGTTATTTATTGTTTTAAGCAAATTCTGGTAAAAAAAGCATAATATTCCTACAATTGTAATTAGACTAATTGTTAGATATAGATCCAATGATAAGTAATGTAAGTATTAATCACCTATAATACAAGGTGATTAATAAATAAATAATACAAGTTAATTTATTAATTAATAATATTTTGACATATTTTTTATGTCATACTACTAATTAACATACAAATTGTAGTATAAAAAATATATATGTATATCGAAATACTTACTAGACATCATAATACTTGCACTTCAATATATCTGGCCATTGTGTCTCTAAAACTTCTGTTTCTGAACACATTTTCAAATCAAAACTTTTATCACTTAAGCTTGTATTTGCTTGTGATTCTGATTTTGCAGCATTAGTTATGTTAGTTTTTGATTGCTTTTCTAATGTAGGATTAGCTGTTTCCTGAATATTTTCCATAATTCCAGGTGCAGATGGAATTTTTATATAAGAAATTTTCTTTACAGGTGTCATAGAATTTTCCTCAATGTTTAGGTTGTCTTCATCATTAAATGCAGGTAAAAAACAATAGTATTTTTTTAACATTTGCGTTACATCAGTCTTTAAAGTTGTCACAGAAGGTGGAGGTAGCACTCCTTGTAATGTTTCCTAAAAATAATGGTTTGTCTTTGATTTTTTTATTTAAAAAAATGAATAATGCTACTGTAATTTGATACAACTTATCATATAACTACAAAGATATATTATACTTATAAGTAAATAAGTAATACAGTCATAATATTTGAGACACATAAAATATAAATATATATTATACTAATATGATATATAAACTTGACCAACCTCAATTTTTCTAACTTTTCTCTTATCATATGCCTCATAATCTTTTAAAAAGTGCCAGAATGGTTCCTGTTGTGGGCTATCTTCTATTTCATCTTCATCAGAAAACATGTCTGGAGAACGCATTCCACTGTCATATGATGCCTCAAGAGATGAGTAGCTCTGGTCAAAGTGCCATTTGGAATTGCCATCAGCATTTGGACCCTTTTTATTAATGTCCTCATCATATTGTGTACCACTTTTTTCATTTTTTGTAGATTCTAAAGTACTTTTGTCCCCACTGTCACTCACATTTTCAATTTTTTTTTCATCTATACACATACTAATATGCACTTCAGAATTCACTGTAGGTTCGTCATTTAAGCTTAACACACTACTGACAGTACTTAAAGCAGTTATGGGGTCTACAATTGGTTTCAACTTTTGAACATGTTTTAAGATGGTACCATTGAAGGATAACTCACTAATAGGTAGCTTAAAAACATTCTCAGTACTTTTAGTGTCACGGAACAATGGTACACTATCAACCGCGTTGTTGCTATTTTCCATTGTAGAGGTTATAAACACTGTTTTGAATCCCTCCGATTTGGATTCTTCAGAGGTCACTGGTATGTCAGCAATATTTGATTTATCATTCAAGCATTGATTCGTAACAGACGAAGCTTCTGAAAACGATGTCGCTTGAGAAATACACGGCGACTCAAGTTTTGTACACTCAGAGTCGGAGATTTTTGCCGAATTTATTTCATGTAATAGACTGCATTCTGGTTTACTTAATTCCGTATTATCTTGATTGGATATTTTGGATTTTGTGACTGTTGACAATTCAATGTTACCACCACTATTTGAACTATCACAATTACTGGAGGGCTCACTCAATTCATCGTGGTTATCGTCAAAATTATCAACGACATTAAAACTTCTCATGTAACGCTCATATAAGGAAAAACTATCGCTCATTGAATGACAATTAGAGTCTTCGAAGGACTCCATTACCACCACTGCGGACCATTACGTGTTTGAAAACAATATTCTAATACTTATAAAATCATTAAAAGAAATACTATATTTTAAGATTAAGTTAAAAACCAGAATTTTATGCTAAAGCTAACAAAACTATGGCGCGCAGCGCCAAATACGCTAAGTTGACATCGTTGTTGTTCACTCGTACGTATTGTAATCACAAATCACAATTCTTTTATTAAAATACAATGTGCATAAAACCAGAGACACATATCCATAGATTATACAGTAATGATAAATACATACTTCATCTGTGATAAAGATCAATGACCCGAAATTGCACTACTGTCTACTGAGTGCTCTATGAAAGAACTGCATTGCCATACTCCAAAACACATAAATCTAATGTGTGGCTCATTAATTATTATTTATAAATATATTAATAAATATCATATTATACACCACATACACTATCAAAAATACCATGCACAAAATATTAACAACAAAAAAAAACATTTATATGATAGAAATATATAAATTATATGTGATTATATTATGGTTAGTTATAATTTATTAATAATAATAATATCATTCAATAAACTAATAGTTAAACACAACAAAAAAAACAACATAATTTTCAAAGTATTCCGCTACAAATTATTGAATTTGACAGGCAGATAGACATAAAAAATACTTATACGATAATTTACCTAATATAAGAGATACATGTATAAGAGATATATTAATGATAGTTTAACTAACAAACAATATGTTCAGTATGTAGCATTGTATATGAAAATACATTTTTTTACGATTTATTCATAAAAGTGAAATAGAGGTTGTGTTTCTCAATTCTGTCCGACATATTAATTATATGTATTACAATAAGAGCATTATTCTAATATTTGGTAACATAGCTTTAACTAAGCGTTACTATTAATTCAATGGATAGTGTTACTTTTAATAACTGCTCTATATGTGCTAGAACTTGCGATGTTGCTTTTGTACCATTTTTATTGTATAAGATAGCTTTTAACACAAAATTATATAGTATAATCCGATGTCTGTTTATAATTTTGTGGTAAAAAGTAAACAAATTATTTTTAAAACAAAAATAAATTGTAAAAAACGATATCGTACTACATACAACTCTCACTCTAAAGAAAGTAGTTATATTATCGACAAATTCCATTATTTTAGCTTTTATGAAATATTTATATCCATAAATAAAAGTGTAATATTAGAAAAAAGAAAATTCTATTAACTAAACTCTAGTCTCTAGATTTAACAAGAAAAAATTTCAATTACTTCATTTATACATTCCGTTCTGTGCCAAATGTCAAAATCTCATTAATGTGATGGTACTCTGTAGGCTCTGTTGTCTTATGACAATTGTCAATAAGTGTTTAAATTTATAATTAATATTTATCGCGGCTTTCTTGTTCATTAGTAACTCAAGTGTGTAGCTAGTTAATCTTACACCACATAATACATTTTTTGATTATTATTATTATTTTTTTATTTACATTTTCATTCCTAAAAAGTTACAAATTTTCGTCAAGTTTGGTTAGCGGCTTATGAAGTAAGTTGTTTTTATAATTATTTACGTGTTTTATGTTACAAAAGAAATAAAATATATGGTATATTTAAACAATATACTTTATTTAAATTTTTGAAACTGTTTTCCTTTTGATTGTTTCATATTATTAATAGTAAGTATTTATGGTACAACAGTTTTTATTGCAAATGTAAATTTCACTATCAAATATTAATCTGTTATAATTATTTTCCAAAAAACTGACAACAAATAATCTTCAATATACCATAATGCCTAGAATTAAATATAATTAATACTTTATTCATACTATCTTATCCTCCCAAAAACTACTAGTTTTGTTACTAAAGCTAATGAACATTCATACTATCACAAATCTATTACTTAATATTTAACTGACCTTTACTCTGCATCACTAGTTTATGTTAGACGGTAATGATGTTTATATATTGACACTACCTAATTTTTACATGATAAAAATATACATACAAGATAGTTATATTGTGTTACAATACAATTTTTATCCTATTAGAATAAATGATTTTAAAGATCTAAACAATTATATTAATTTACAAAAAATACTTAATTTCTATGTTTAAGGAATTTAAGATATTTGAGAAATGTTCCATACATTTCTTTTGCATCTCTACCAAAACTAGATTGTCGTCATAAAGTCAACATAATACGTAAACAAAAGTAAATAAATTAAGATTTCATATTTTAGGAAAATTGTCCTTATTTAAAAAAATAATGATAAGTAACTAAACTTTAATTTTATTTGTTATCATATGTTTTTTTAATTATTGTCATATAAGAATTTACTTTTTTGTACTTACATTGGCCATAAAAATTCTGTTGATAATAAAATATTTTTTAAAGAAAATGATAAGCAAAAACATAGCTATAAAATAAACAATTTACAAGGTATATTTATTGAATATTTTGTTGCTGCATATTTGTCTTGGATGTCTCGATATCTGACTATGATTGCACTAACCTATGGCCTTTGACCCTGTTTATAATTACTCCCAACAAGCCATTTGCCTGGCGTTACTCGGTGATAGTGGCAGACTTTCAACTGATTTGATAACTTAAGTTATTCTTACCCCCAAAAAATAGAACTTTAGGTAAGTTATAGAATATAGTTTATATATATTTATATTAGCTAATGTACAGTAAAAAATACTTCAATTTGTAC
Source organism: Dione vanillae (assembly GCA_037178615.1). Classification (NCBI taxonomy): domain Eukaryota; kingdom Metazoa; phylum Arthropoda; class Insecta; order Lepidoptera; family Nymphalidae; genus Dione; species Dione vanillae. Next base: position 1,510,254 of record JAZFAU010000180.1, read on the forward strand.
AAAATGTTGTATAAATGATTTACAAATTCTTTATAAAACATTCATGATTTATAAAACATAGTAAAGAAACTAATTTATCCCATAACTAAAATTATATTTTACATGAAATATAGTTTGCATTTTAATTCAATTCATATTTCAGTAATTTAAAGAATAAAACATACAAATTAATTTCTTACTTAATATGCATGGATAAGGACTGCATGTTTTGCTCCAGTGCTGTATTTCTGTACTAGTGTGAAAAGAAAAAGTGTAGATATCACACATTCATGTTTATTGATATCTACCAGTGGATATATTTATAATATTTAGGCCTTTTAGTGTCGTGTCATATAGTAAATTGGAAAGGTGACTTCTTTTATCAGTCAGAATATCATTTTAAAATTTATTGATTGTAAAAACATATTGAGAATTATTCTTTTATCAATATTTCGTAAGTATTTAGGTCTTAATGTTAAATCGCTGAAGAACACATTTTATTAAGTGACGCAAATTGGAGAAATTTAATTTCGTTTAAGTTCTCAAATTTTGTTTCTTTTTTATATCCTAAATATATATCTAATTTATTTTTAATAAAAGATAAACCAAAACATAATAATTTGTTTTGTGTAACATAATAATTTGTTTAAACACATATATCAGAAGAAAAATGTATTAAAAGAAAAAGAAGCAAAAATATATTAAACTTTTTAAAACAAAAATATAGCTTGTACAAAAAAATGAAGATAAAATATATAGCTCAATTTATAACATATACTAAATATTTCAAACTCCAACCGTCATTTATGTATTATGGAATTATGTTTAAATTACAAAACAATCTCTACTTATTACAAGTCATCAATTCCTATATGTTCTATAGTGCTATTACTATAATATACCTTACTTACATATTTTTATGAAAATAATCTTTTTTTATAATTTCTTCATTTATGTCTAAAAAATCTCCGTATTTGTAGTTTATGTAAATATTTACATGGAAAAATGTTTTAAGTTTCATATTTACATATATTTTAAATTAATGTTAAGTGTATAAAACGTAAGCGGTAATTTTTGTAATTTTATTCAAGATCATAGCTATCTATGTATAACTACCTTAATAGACCTATTTGTACAAATCTTCGACATCCTTAGTCATTTATCAAAACGTCACATTTTGGAGCATGTACAATGTCTCCAAAGTATATATTGACTAATTGAATCTCTGTGGCCTATTTATTTTGATGGATAACAGCGGAAATGGTGGTCGCAACGCCATAAATAAAGAGAAGAAAAAGATCACCCTGTTTACCATTTCCGTTGTAATAAAGAATCTAATGAAGGCTTCCCCACAATCCCCAAACCCCACAGTACACCGGCTATACATTACATTACACGGTTAAGGCGAAGTGAATTGTGCTCACCTTGCGCACTCGTAATAAATGTAAGAAGAAGAATACCCTTAATTAATATAGTAAAACCATAAAACAAAATTTACTAAAGGACCATTTACTCACTTTTTAAAGTTTAGTCCATTTTTGTAGTTCTACATCAAGTTTTCCAGATCATTGATAAGACAACAGGACAATTCTTATCATGTTCAGAAATTTTTGTTGTGCCATTATTTTAAAATTTCTTATAATTCAGCTGGATTTCTTTGGTTCTACATCAAGTACACCAGTCTTTAATATAAATCATAAATCCTTCACAGACCTAAAAGCATAATAAAAAGTTTTATTTGAATGTGTGCCATAGATAAAACATATTTTGGATGTTATATGAACTGAGAAACAGAGAGGTAACATTTTTAAATATCATAGATTTATCTTCTCTTAATAATTTTAAGGTATTTTCCAGCCGAGCGTTCGTCTTTTTAAAAGACTGGCGACGCTCCCCTGAAAGGCGAGGAGGGTTTCATGGCTGTCTATGGGTGGTGATTACTTAACATCAGGTGACCCACCTGTTCGTTTGCCTCCCTCTAATATAAAAAACATGTTTTGACGTCATCCTGCTTCCTTTTTGTTAATGTACAGAAATATTTTACAGTACATTTTTCACTGTTACCTAGTTACCTCAAACTTTACATTGCAAGAAGGTAATGGTAATTTTTATTCCATATATTACGAAAGCAGCTAAGACTCTCATCGGTTAACCTTTTGTATAAGTTAATAAATAAGTGATTTAATACAAAGTAACATTAAGCAAGAAACTGCCAAAAAGAAAATGGACCTTACTTATCGCGAAATGATAAATTTTTGAGGAAAACTTACGCACCCTTCCAATAATTGAATTCAAGGGACGCATACGAGTCAGCCACCATAATTCAGACAAAATCCAACAAGCGTGGCACGTGATTTGAAGAAAATGACGCTACAGGGATGCTCTAGACTAATAAATATAAACTGTTTAGAGATGTAAAGGGACAAGAAGAAAGCAAAAATCGAAGGGACAAGTGTTTTTAGTAAAGTTAAAGATTTTTATATGATATAGAAATATTTTAAAACTAAATTACACTCATATAACTCAGAGGATCTGGATTAATTCAAGTAAAACCAGTGTGTAATGAATGGTATAAGCAATTAATGCTGAGGGGATGAAGTTTATGTATAAATGGAAACATAAATATATATTTCATTTACTGTTAAAGAATGTTTAATTAAGTAAATGCACAATACGTGATAGTGTTACATTTTGGGCAAACACCTCACGTGAGCGAAGTTTCGAGCAAAAGTTCAACAGATAAATCCTATCGTTTAGTCAATTAAGTAAATTAGGTTCCGTGTTTATCATGTAATTAGTCGTGTTGTTAGTGATATTTAATACACTAATGTCTTAGATTTATAAGAATTTTGTTTTGTTTTATTTTCTCGTTACCTACTAATGATCTATGCCTTCCGTAACTATTAGGTAATAGATGTAATTTAATATTGATTATTACTTAAAAATTATTTTTAATAAATGAGCAATATTTATTTGAATAATAATAAGTCTTGAAATTGAAAGTCTTTCTTTTGTTTAAAAAATAAATAAGTAATATAATTAATTATTTTAATATCAAATTGTTGCCACGTTTGTCGGACTCTTAAGGAGCATTATAAAGAGAAATGCATTTTCTTAAAGTTGTAGTTTTTAAAAAAAGTGCTTGATTAATATATTTGTAGCGTGTATTGAAATAACTTCTTAAATAAACCTACATTGACTAATTATATATATTACAAGTAGGTATATGAAAGATTTATGATGCACCGTTTCCAAAAAAGGTAATTTAAATTTATAAAGTTCTATCTACATATAGTATAAATGGTGAAGCTATCATCCTAATATTTTTTTATACAAACGTAGTTAAAGTACTATAGTATTTTTAACGTCTCTACTTAACGAAAGACCATTTTATGTATGTAGGTTTGTGATACGTTGCCAGATGAATGAAATACCCTCCTCTTTGTAAAGTGATTGTAAAAGGCGTCATTGTGCTCGTCGATCTATTCATCTCTGAATGTATTTATTTGGACCTTTAAATCATTAATTTACGCATTTTTTTATCAATTGTTTTTATTAATTTATCTTTTATAGCATACGTGAATAGGTATTATTAGTGATATAGAAAGCATTATGTACTTTTAATCGATATTTATTAGTCTTGTCTGGCATTTTTTTCGTTTTAATCTTTGTTGGATTTATAAGCTATAAGTTTAGGGAGTTTTTAAAATACCTTTAGATATTTTAAACAAATTCTAAATATTGTTTGTTACACAATTAGAAATTGAACGTCGCCTGCGTTTTATATATTTTTCTTGACAGAAAAATGTCTTTAACATTTGGATGATTTATTTTTTCTGTTACGTTTTTCTAATTACAGCATTATAATATTATTTTCTATTATGTAAATTTCTTCAATTATAAACAATCTACTACTACAATTATATACTTATTTTTATTATTCTTATTTTTTTTTATTCATTCGCGTTATGAAGTATCTATAAACAAATGGTAATTACCTGCTCAACATATTTTATTTTTAGAAAGACGTAAAACCTTTATATGTACGTTAATAATAAATTTAGTAATAGGAGCTGCCTTTGATTTGAAATAAAAAGACTTTGAAAATAATCTTTTTATTTCATATGCTAAAATAAACTTAAAAAGCTAGTAAATTGTAGTTTGAAGTAGACTATAAGATGTAAATAAACTTATACACACAAAAAGCAATTATTTAAAAACGATTGCGCTAACGATAACGCTCCGAAGATGTGCGGATAAATTATTCTATAGATATATTATTCTTTAATCATATTTTATTACTTCTTTAATCTGCCTTTACCAGCTTAAATTACTATAACAAAAATATCTGATATTTTATTGATATTCTTAATCTATGTATCTTCACAGTAATATAACCGTATTATCAATAAGCGGACCTTATTGGTGAATCTTATCTTGAACAGTTGGAATATTCGTATATAATAAATGTATATAATTATTTTATTGTGAATTCAATATATAAATAAATGTTTTATCAAAAAAAAAAAAAAAAAAACACATTATTGCATGCCTAGTAGTATTTTAATATAATCCAGGCCTTAATTCTCGTTTAGTTTCAGTTATGGAACTAGTGTCGTTTGCAAAGGAGGTGCTTCAAAACGTGGCGGAGCGCGCCGCGAGCTACCGTCTGGGTCAAACAGTGATCAGATATGCTGACAGAGCTTTGTGGGTTATAGAGAAAAGTGCGAAATGGGCAGTGCCGCCACCATGTATGTATTGAAAATTAATATATATTATATATTTTATAAGCCTTTATTATATTACTATATAGTCCTATAGGACTCTTGCATTCATAACTGGCAGATAGAACTATATAAACAGTACAGAGGAGCTAAAATCGGTAAATTTTACCGAAACTTCAATAACGGCATGAACGATGTCTTAGTTTTTTATAGTCCACACAACGGAAATTGTGGGGCCTTTAATTGGGACATACATTAGGTTTTAAATTCCAAGTAAAAGAGCAGCTTCGTCTTAAGAACGATTATTTTTTGCGATACTTTCGTTGTTAGCTAAAATACACGTTGTTTTAACTTAAATAATACGCTTCTTTATAAAGAAATATAGGTACAATAATTATATTATAAATTATACTGATATGTTTTTTAATTAAACTAGAATAACTAGAAACTGACTGGTTAAACATAACTATTATATAAATAAGTAAGTAGTCTTGACTCTTATATTCAATTTTATGACTCAATTGCTTTAAAATGCCTTATTGTGACATAACTGCGATGTTACAAATGAGTAACGTATTGGAAAAACTATTTATATGAAAAATATCTATACCTATATAAAAAATGAGAAATTAAAATTATAATACTGTTAAAATATATGTTAATGATCTTCAAAAATAACAATTAAATATGAAAGAAAAAAAACAAGGGTCAATCAAATATTCCCTTAAATAGGAATCGATCCCATACTTGCCGATCCAGACAATCAATCGCAATTATTGCACCGCCTAGAGTTTTAAATATATACCTAATACTTTAAAATTTTAATATAGTTCCACTGACAAAAATAAACTACATCTATATGTCTATATTTTAAAAGTACTTCACAGAATCAGTAGTTTCTTATTCACATTTTTACATATTTTTTTTACTTATGTAATGTAACAAGAAATAAATAAATAAAAAAATAATTACCTTAACCTTCTGTATGTTTATGATTACATTATTCGTAATTCGTAGTGTATTTTTTTCTAATATAATGGACTAACTGCTCTTTGGTTATTTTAATAATTATACAATTAACTTTTTATTTTATTTTACTTTCAAGTTTTGTATTCCTAGAATGTAATTTTTTTAATATTTTGAACGGATATATCTTAATAAAGAAAAAAGCGACGACACGACGGCTATTGAAGACGTCAACCACACAGAAAAAAGTTTATTATATTACAGATACAAAATGAATTTATATTGTCTCTTTCTTCGCAATATCACGCTGCTATAAATACTCGACAGACACGTAAACCATATATTTACAGATACTTTTAAGCACTTGTAGTTAACATTATAAAAATCTGTACATCCTTTAGTGGACCAAGAAAACAGACCACAGCCGGAACTAGTCCGGCCTCTACCATGGGTATTCTTCCTCGCGTTACTCGCTGCTCTACGCCTTGTGAGAGAATCCATATCTTTCATAAATCTAATGCGTGGAAAACCACCCGTCCGGTCTGCTGACGTAGTAAGTATTCAAGTAATTTTAGGACTTCCTGTTATACGCTTTTTCATACATAGAGCGTGGTTGATAAAGAAACCTATTGTCAAGAGTTACGATATAGACTATACACAATCCATCGAAAATCTTTTAAGCTTAAAAACGTGGTGTTTTTTTTATATAATAAGTGTCAAAACAAAGCATAAAACCTTGTTTCATCTAATTACGTTAAGTCAGAAGAAAATTTAATTATTTTCAGGTATCATACATTCAATGTAAAAGACGCTATCTCCGTACATTAAAATATCAGGGCAATCGTATAATGCGCTCGAGAAGTGAACCTGTGAACCGACAGTCCTGGTTCAGCCAACTACAGAGCCTATTTGAATTTACGTTATGCTTTAGAAGACAGCACTATGGGAATAATAACACACAGCTAAGCAATGGTGATGAAGTTTTGGTAAGTTTGAAATCCCATTATATTATTACAACCTAATTTTATTTGCACCTAACAACTGTTACGTATTATTATTTTATGATATTTGTTGTATTTTTTTTCAATGTTACAAATAGAAAACACTATTTACCTATATCTAATTTAATAAACACATTTTGTTTAACGTGTTAGGTAATTGAATACTAAATTGTTTTCACACACCGATATTTTAATGATTTTTTTACACCAAAATGATGTGTTGCAATAACTTGTTGATATTTTTTGTGTCAGACACCTTGAATTAAGTTCTGAGTTAAAATAAATAGTTATATGTAAAACAAAAGAAGTTCTCACATATATGAAGTCGTTATTGAAATATATTTTGTAATAGCCGTGCTCGCATTTTCGCTAACTCAAACTTTGTTACTCGTGAATTTAGTATCTGTCTCTTAGATTTCCAGCGACACGATCATTTATTCTCATTCTTTACAGCTTAACTTATATCATAGAATGCCACATTGAATCTGACAGCCTATTGATTGCTTAGCAACTTTTACTAAGGAGCCATTTCCATGTTAAATAAAAATATCAAATATTTTAGGTTGTACTTCTTAACATGTTTCAGCTTTAAAAACTAACGGCCTTATTCATAAAAAGTTATAGCACGCTTAAAGACTCGATATAGTACAGTTGTCAAAAAACGTTATTCATAACAGCATTTTAGACCCAATCAGTTCTATAAACCTATCATAAAGTTATAGAGCCGAGAACCCTACTATAAGAGTGTTTTAACGTCCAAAGATGGCCGATTCATATAACAGCTGATTATAGCTCATACTAATATGAGCACTGATATGACGTCGTCGAGTCGCTTGTCATCAAGAGTGTCAATTTCAGTTTCGTAAACAAAACAATATAACAATTGACATTTTGTTCGATATTTATTAACTATATTTAGTTATTAACAAGTTTATTAATAATAAATTCTACATAAGAAAGGTGCACAGAACATAGGTAATACTTGTCCACGTCTAAACAATTTTCAATTCTGTGTCGTTTTACTTCTTTTGACTTAATTTTTTAAAAATTAAGTAAGTTTATAAACTAAAATAAAATAAACATTCGTGTTTTTGTGATAACAACGACGTAAATCAAGCCGGTATATGTCAAGCCAGATCCAATAATATATTTTTGTACGTAATATTATCTGTGGTCATACTATGTCAATACATTTGTCACTTATCATCTGTGGATTTACTGGTATTTTCGGCAACAAGACGACCGACTTCAGTATAGTGGCAACATTGTGAACGTATAAATCAAATTAGTGACACTAGTTATAGAGGCTTATAGAGCGTTTATGAATACAAACATTTATCGAACGTTCTATAAGCCTAAAGAGCGTGTTAACTAAAATATGCTTAAAACGTTCTATAAGACTTTTTTATGAATAAGGCCGTAAATAACTTCGTTTATATTGTACTGAATGCATCGCCAATAGAAGAATTGTTTTCTTAAAATCCGTCAAGTAGTTCCCAAATTATGCATATAATTAAAACGTTAAACTATTACTTTTATATTACATTGGTCGCTTCTCGATTCCACGTAGTGCTTCGTGATCATGATGAAAAAGTAAGAGTTATATATGATCCATGCTACATTATAAATGCCCCAGATTATTGATCTCTGTACAGATTAAATATTAACGTTAAGTAATGAAAATATTAACGTCATTATATATTACTTTTTTTAATAAACAATAAAAAAGGTTCGTCCGATTTTTTACAAAATTTAGATGGACAGGTAGATCCATCCAGGTAATATATCCACTTGGTGTAAATCATTTGGTCTGCATCTTAACTCAAAAAAAACTCAACTGATTTTAATAGGTAGTTCTAAACTTATATCAAAAATAGATGCTTCGACTTTACCGCCAGTATTTCTTAATAATGACTCCTTACCATATAGTAAAACGGTAAAAGATCTTGGAATCACTTTGGACAACCATATGTCATGGGATTCACAGGTAAGTGAGGTAAGTAGGAAGATCTTTGCGTCATTAGGATCTCTTAAACGCATGCGTAATTTTCTTCCGGTACCAACTAAAATTTCGTTAGCAAATACTCTCCTTTTAACGATTCTTGATTATTGTGACATATGCTACCCTGACCTAAGAGAGGACCAATTAGATAAACTTGAGCGCCTTCAAAATTTATGTATTCGCTTCATATTTGGTTTACGAAAATATGATCATATTTCAGATTTTCGTAAGAAACTCAAGTGGCTCCCGATCCGCCTTCGCAGGAATACTCATATACTTCATCTTCTTTACTGTATTCTGTTCAATCCAATTTCTCCTCCATATCTTAAAGAACGTTTCCAATTTTTGGGCGAGTCACATTCTCGGTGTCTTCGCTCGAAACGTAACCTCTCCTTAAAAATTCCTTCCCATGCCTCTTCCTTTTATAGTTGCTCCTTTACCACAACTGCCTGTCGGTTATGGAACTCCCTTCCCCTCGATATTAGAAATGCCAAAACATTTTTAATTTTTAAGCGTCGCTTAAAGAAACACTACCTGTCACTTTGATTAATTTATTTTACTTTATTTTATACAGCACGCATATTTTTGTGTTTTGATATTTTATTGCGTAATACTTATTCTCATTTAATAATGTGATAATTTTATATGTAAGTGTATGTGTGTGTATATGTGTATGTATATGTAGGTATATATGTTTGTATGTATGTGTATGTATATATATGTATATGTGTGTATGTATATGTATATATATGTATATATGTATGTGTATATATGTATATATATATATGTATATGTATGTATGTATGTATGTATATGTATATATATGTTTGTGTGTGTATATGTATGTATGTATGTATGTATATGTTTGTTTGTATGCACATATTTATGTATATTTTATACACTACTTAAATATTTACTTGCACCCCATCCCTACTTCAATTTTGCTATTTCCTCTGCATTAAGGTTGCCTGGCAGAGATTGCTATTTAGCAATAAGGTCGCCTTTTGTACCAACGTATGTTCTCATTTTGTAATTTCTGTATATATTATTGGGTGTACAATAAAGAATTTTTATTATTATTATTATTATTAGATAGACACGTTTATACATAATTATAGAAAGGTCAAATATATTCCAGAAAGTAATATATATTCTCCTTGATAAAATATATTTTTTTAATGGATATTTAAAACATTAAGTTAATTCGTGAGAACTTTTATGCTATTTTAATTGTAATTTTTTTGTTATAAATTTCATAAAATATACTACATATTTTATAAACTAATAAATAATAATGAAATCTTGAGAAAGTAACTAAACAATTTTAACATTATTTCAAATAATTTAAGATCAATTTAATATAGATGAATATTTGGTTTCTATTTCAACAGTACTTACTAAGCTTAACATTGAATTATCGTAACACAAAGTTAAAATTATGAATTTAGTACAATTACTTCGTTATATTACGAAGCTAAAGAATTTAATGGGTTGAACGCATTAGTCTTCGGAACTATTCTTTTGAATTAAAGAATTGAATTGCGTTTTGAATACTCTATTTATGGTATATTTCTACACAAATTACAAGTTTCTACGTAGACCATCGTTTGTCATCAGGAAAAGCATTAGTTTAAATGGCTTAAGTTAATGTTTGTTAGTAAATAAATGAGAAACATAGTTATTTACAATGTATAATAACTTTTATATTTACATTGTTTGGATAGTGTTGAGTTTAGTACATTAACATATTTGTTAAACAAAGTACATATCCGCGCATCTCTCGCATGGTGCAGCATTGACTTATTAATCTGTCATTTGATCTAGATTTTTTCAATGGCTATTGATTTTTCTCTTAAAATTTCTATGCCCTATGGTGGCTTATTACAATTTAAGTCAACATCTAATCATAAGCCCGTACACAACTTAAACCGTTTTCACGCTTTATTTCGCCAAGCTCAAGATAATACTTTGTGTCAAGAGACCCCTTTGTCAATTTCCCCTGATTTTGAGGCATTGCGTGTTGAATGGCGGATTCATATCCATTCAGCTTATAATCATTCTTTAAAATTAAATAATAAGAATTAACAGATTAAATATACGGTAGTTTTCTTAGTTACAATGCCAATTGTTTTAGCTTTATTATGAATATTATACTAAATGCAATTTTATAACTGCCAGTTTTATTCTAAAATCCAAACAAATATGTTTACAGGTAGTAAAACGCAATAAACGCGTCCGACAACAAGCGAACTCGGTCCCGACTCCTGGCGAGACGAGCATGGAGCGCGCCGTGGAGAAGATAATGGTGAACATTGAAGATTCTGACGACTGTTCTGATACTGTATGTGTAAATATTTTAAGTTTTTTTTTACTTTCTTTCATGTCTTCACGCTTTATCCCGCACATGGCAGAGTAGGCATAGGGAACTACAGAAGCTATAGGAACCTAGTGCTAAGACATTCCGTTGCTTAGTTCCTGCTTTCTCCGTCCCCGTTTTCCTCCTTTTTTTTTTCATCACAAACAGTCGCGTTACAGGTAGACGCTTCGCCTCTGCATAATAATGTTATTTATTTTTTTAAATAAATATTAACTTATATCGTCTTACCGCAGCAGCACAGCGTCTGCATATAGACACTACAGACGTGGGTTCGATTCTCACGTTAGAAGGATTTATTAATTTTCGTTTTCAATTTGCTGTTATAACCACACAAAGCGCGACACGATCTGAGTTATAGTACTAGGTTCCATCTGTTTATCTGCTATGTACGAGATACAGGGGAATCTAAAAAAAAACTAAAGCTGTTACATGCGTGCTTAATATTCAACTGTTTTTTTATTTTCTTTTATGGAATTCCGCTTATACTATTTTTAAACGTTATTGTATAATATTAGACAAGTAATGGTATAATATAATAACCAAAAATAAATAAATAAACAAGCGTGTAGCGTAGCGTGTAATAAAGAAGTTTATGTAAATAAAATATTAAAATTAATTTTAAGTACAATTTTCCATTGGAAAATAAAAATTAACAAGTAATTTGTTAAGGAAAAAAAAAGAAAATAGTCACCAAGTTTAAATATAAAGAAAATTTTCACAGTAATGCAGAAAAATGTATTAATTATATAATATAAAAAAAACATCTGTCTTTTAACCGTTTCAGTTAACCAACATGACAAACCCTATTAGTGATAAATCCGACTCGCACACAGAATCCGACCAAGATGGAGCTAGATCTAGTCAAGAGCAAAACAATGCGAAACAAATGGACCTCCGCAGGGAGGTTGCGTATCCGTCCATAGATAATATAGATAATGAAACCTCAGAAGAAATATTTAAATTAAGACACGAATTGATTGTTAATTCAAAAACGAGTGAAGTAAAAGATGACACTTTTAATTTTCTCATACACGAGATTCATACGCATGGCGAAGGTGAAAACAGTCTTAAAATAGGTGAGAAGTGTATTTATATTACTATATGGTTGTCTTATATCTACTTTTTTATGTTAATAGTTTAGTTGAGTTACTTATTTCTAATAAGATGAAATGCGATTCTGAATTGAGAATGTCCAGAAATTGTGCAAAAAGCAGTTCTCGGTTCGCCATAATGTGTGAAGCAAAAAACTAATTTTAGTCGTTCGTAGTCAATTTAGTTTTACTGTAATTTGGCGTTCCGTCCTCTCTGACTACCCTGCTAGAGATAAAGCGTGACGTATATAATGTATACATATTTTACTCTAAAATACAACATATTTGTCTATATGTATCTTTTTAAAGTTTTATTATATTCTTATTAGTTTGCAATTGGTTAATTTTGTGTTTACACTTTTCCTTAGTATTTTAGAAAACGTAAATAAACATTTAATTTTCTAAGTATTTTTTTGTTAAATTACTACGACTTGGAACGATGTTATCCTTTGAATTTGTTAGCCTTAATCTGTAAGACTTTCTCTACATGTTAACAACAAAAATAAATTATAAAAAAATGCCGTATCTCAAACAAGAAATTCTAGCTAAATTAGTGACGAGCTTATGGACGGTTAACTAGAGCGGCGTATTCTATTTAAATTTTAGTGTTACAAAAAATATCTTTTTTCCTTTTGTAGTGATGATAATATTACATATAAATATATAAAAATGTTTTTTCTTCAGGTAACGGGCGAACGCCAAAGAATATTTCCATAGAAGAAAGGTAATTTTTAAGTTTATTTTATTATATTTGTCAATAAATCTATTTTAAACATTATAAGTTATATGAATTTATCTATAAAATAATATTTCTTTTTTTAAAAAATCGTTGGTTCTTTTAAATTTCTTTAAAATTAAAGCTATAAGAAAATTGAACTCTAATACTATAATATAATATAAATGTATATATGCTTCAGTTGTTCGGATATCGACCCGCTGCAGTGAATTAAAAAGAAAATGGCATTTTTAGTTTTACTGAAAGGTAAAAGCTCTACGTTTTGGCATGCGAAAACAAGAACATTATGTGTATATTTTAAGTATTATGATATACTTTAATACAAGTATAATATATTAAAAAATATTATATCAACTATCTATGCATATTATAAAATAACTATATAAAGAATACAAAATATGAAAAACTTGCATGACAATTTTTCCTAACAATTTTCTTATTTGATGACATTTCTATAGTAGTGTTATAAAATTTCTACACCACCACGATTATCATGGTATCGTTATCTCAGAACCAGGTGCTATATTTTGTTTTACCACACCGAGAACAAACAGATATTATTTTTGTAGTATGAACCTCGTTAATAATTGCAGAATATAGTTAAAATACTTTTAAACCTGGTTTTTTAAAGTTTTAATTTCTTCAACTTACAAAACAATCGTTGCAGCATTATTGCATTAACATTTTTTTGGCTTTCTTTTCGTTTATTTTTTTTTTAAATATATATTGTTTCTTTTTAATCCCTTTAAAAAATGAAAGAACATTCAACTAACAACAATGTAAGAAGTAGCAATCAATAAATGAATTCTATAAAACCATACAAAAAAGTTGAAAAACATTTTTGCCTTCCCTGTAGGGAGATTTTTGCTAATTTCCTCTGCCAAAAGATTACTGTTACTAGAGACAGAGTGCTATTGTTAAATGTGGAGTACTTTATAAATGTAGACTATTTAGCGTGGATAAACACATTAACAATAACCAATAAAACCAATCAATGCCATAATTATTACATAAATATTTTCAATATAAGCCTTGAGCAAATAAAGTATTTTGAATTTTGAATTTTTGAATTTTTAATATGTATTTAAGATAATAGACTAACGTACCTGGTACAATATGTATTAAATCAATATGGCGGCATTAAATCATGAAACTTAATTTTAATTTTTGCTTTTCTATTACAGATGTGGTGAATGAATTCCGGGAGTTTTTCCTATGTAAAGAAAGTCTTCAATATGTTAAGTTTTTAGCTCCTATTATAAATAAGTTTTCATATTGAATGTTGTTTATTAATGTTTAATATTGATCGTAGATTGTTTTAGATCATTTGTGATCACTATTTACGACCTTCACAATGGTTTTATATATCCCTTTTATATAAATTAAAGAATAAATAGACAGAAATAAAATTAAATAATTATCTTTCTATTTGTTCTTATAACACAGGGATAATATTGTGAGTATCTTGCTAATAAATTAACGGGAAGTTATCAAAAAATGTGAGATTTCTAGCTATATTAAATATCACATACATGCATATCTGAAATGGTTTGGGTCCATTATATTATGTACCTAATATGTAGAATGCTTAACTTACATATATATATATATATATATATATATATATATATATATATATATATATATATATATATATATATATATATATATATATATATATATATATATATATATATATATATATATATATATATATATATATATATATATATATATATGACACATGAATAATATAAATAATGCGACGTAAGATTTAACTGAATGCTCTCTAATTGTTTTTTAGTTTTCTTTTTTGTCAGAGCAGGTAAGTAAACGGTAAATTAGTGTTGAGACACTCCTGTTTCCCTCTAAATTTAAGATATCATATGTTAATTAAAAAAATATATATATGAAAAGATTTTTATTAAGCTGATTATTATTAATATTCTGTAATGCGATATTCTTATCTTGCACTTATCTATTTGATTACACAATCGAGTTCCTATGTCGTTAAAAGGTTAAACTTATATTTTATGCATAGGTACCTATTTTTTTTATTTTTTCTTTGTGTTAAAAAACATATGGCAGTTGTTTACTAGTTCCTACAAATTGTTAACATTTTATAAGTATTTGTTATTGAACTAGTAAAACTTTAAGAATATAATTTTTAAGAATATTTTTATTTTATATCAATAAGCACAGTTTTAGGTGCTTCTTGTTTTGATAAACACTTATAATAATTATAAAAGAAATTGTTTGAAATTTTCAAGCTATTTTTTACTATAAATTATGTTTTGTATGAAACAAACAAATATAACTTTTTTTGTAATAAATGTTAAAAAATTTAAATAACTTTATTTGGGATAATTCTTATTTTTTGACAATGGGAAGCCTGCTGAATGGGAAATGTCTGCTCGTTTCTAATTTTAGAGTGTTAATAAATTTGAAAAATAATATATATTATTTTTTAAGGCAGCTGTTTAAAACAAGGGCTTATTATGAAATGATTACAATATAGATACTAACAGTTAAACTATTTTATTCTTCTTAAGGAAAGAATAGCGAAATTAATATGAACTAAAAGGTTTCCAAAGTTTTGGCTGTGTAACAAATAACAAGACTGACGAGAAAATTATTAATACTGTTCCTAATTGTGCTTTTTCTCGAATTATCATATTAATTAATATTATTTTTATACCTAACTTATGTAAGGCGTTTTGTAATATTTTGTAATAAGTGGTTCTACCACAGCTAATAAAAAAAAATATTTATATATAACTCAATGGGTGTTTTATTTCAGTCTATAAGTAGTTGTATATTGATTAAATAAAGAATATCCTAATGATATAAAGAATATCCTTTTTTATAATTAATACTATTTATTATAATTAATACTTTTTAATCGCCATGAAATACCATGAATAAATAAATAAAAAATATATAGTAAAAAAGTTACTGTTTCCGCCCGGGATCGAACCGGGGACCTTGTGCGTGTGAAGCACACGTGATAACCGCTACACTACGGAAACTTAATAAATTATGTCGAAAATATAAATCATATAATTGGACTATTACAATAATAACAAGAAAGTAATAGGAATGTAAATAGAATGCGACAAGTGCAATTTATACGAAACCATGGCTGAATACAAAACGCTTCGGGCTTAGAGTTGCCTAAAATAAAAATTAAAACGATAGAGGCGATTCTGCCAGAGCCAGTCTCGCGGCTACATCGCCCGCGGATGGTCGCGGACGCGTTACCGTGACATATTATTGTCGGTGTTAAGTTGGAAAAATTACCTATTTTTATCGAAGGCTGCATAAAAAATTACAGTCATGGATCCCGAGGCCTTCTTAGACCTGGCCAATCAGGTCATAAAACTGAAAATGTACCCGTATTTTGATATAGCGCACTCTTTGCTATGCGCTTTAGCGGTGCGAGAGGATTTAGGAGCTGGTAAGCAATAAATAAATTATATTTGAAATGAAACCCGCCAATTTACGCTTATAATTAAACACTAAACTTGTGTTTATTTCCTTTTTTCTATAAAGAAACCATTACACTGTATACCTATATCATGGGACTAAAATTAAGCCACCTATAGAGTTTATAAATAGACCGGTAGCTTTCATTAGATGGCAAACCGCACTTATTATAGAATTTAAATATCGATGTAGTCATTTAAGCAGTAAGAAAAAATACGTAATTATACATCTTATATCAAGATTTCTTAAAATAATCAGTAGAAAATGTCATAATATTTAGTAAATATTTTATTTTAAAGGTCGTATATTTATCACCGTGCAATTTATTATCTAGCATTGACGTAGATAGTAATGATTATAAATATAGCCTAATAATTATAGCGTTGTATGTATTTTTATTGAAATATTCGTCGGTAGAGAAAGAGAGGTTATGTTGCTATATAATGTTTATGATAAGACTCTTCGCATTGCCGAAGTGCCATTGTGCATTGGCGGGGAATACGAGCGATTTACGCGCGTCTAAATAGATGGCGCCATTTCGAACTAAATAGGTCGGGATTGTGTATAAGCTGTCCGCGTTTTGTATATGGTTATTTAAGATATATAATTATCTTGTAAGCGATTAGCAAAATTTAGTAATTGAACGATGCTGTAAGCAAAAATAATGGTTGGGCTCGTCCGGGATTTGAACCCGGGACCTCTCGCACCCGAAGCGAGAATCATACCCCTAGACCAACGAGCCGTGCTGCTAAGAACTGAATTTAAAAAACAATTTGTTCAAATTATCCTAGTTATTGTTACTAAAAATAATTTGCGAAGGTGATTAAATGATGCAATAAATATTAAATTTAATGTCATACTGTATTCATAAAAAATATTGTGAAACGTAGTGTACTTTTAGTTCTCAGATCAGAAATATATATATTTCATAATCATTTAAATAAAATACGGATTTCGTGTCTGCCTTACTTTAGGATCCTCAAATTCTCAATGTTTGGCAAATAGCACTAATTGGCTAATTATTTATGAGTAGGTATTTAGCCTTACGATAAATAATAGATAATTTACTATTTATAATTCCACATAACTAAAGGCCGCACAAAAAACCATTGTTGCAGCAGTTTATACTGTACCAACATATTATTTTATTATTTCATGTATTCCAATTAATTATAAAATAAACAATAATGTAACGTTGAACGTTGATCAACAAGAAAATTGCCCAACTTGCCTGACGATACCTTGTATTTAGATGTCATAGTGCCAGTAGCTAGTAAAATTCAAGTGCATTTTCACCTTGAAGGATTAAATCTTTAATCGTTTAATGCGTGTAATCGTCACAGCCAGCCAAGCGCAAGTGCAAAGCGGTATTACCTCCTGTTTCTCGAAATGATTCCTTATATTTAAACCATATTAACTAAAGTTTTCCATAGATTAAGATTATAATATAAAAGATAAATAAAATAAGATACAATATCTAAAGTAGATTTATTAAATGTATTATGCTACAACTGCATATCTCTTATGCTTTAGATGGTATTATAAACTAAATAATGCTGATTTTTCTAAGTTATAAATTATGAACCCATCCCATCTATTAAAACGCGCGTAAATTTTCTATGGGAATTCATCTTAATTAAAAATTAACATTTTTTACCTGTATTACTTAAACAAGAGTCCCTGCTCAATGTTATAAATACTAAAAACAAATAATTATAGATTTTCAGAAACCCTCCCTTACTTTGCATTAGTCATCTACCACGCCGAGGAACGGCGATGGCTTAGTAAAATTTTATAAATGCAAGTCAACGGGAAGTAGAACTTAAAAAAGTTAATAAATAAACTTTGTGTGCATTTATATCGATAGAAGTCCAGGTATAAATTTTGGATAATTTTAATTTAGTATCAATTTTTGGCTTATTTCCTTTGTACGTTGTACTATAAATTTTACATTGTACCAAATTTCACTACGTAGGTCTGTCTACCGGAAACCCCGCACAGGTATTGATTTTACGTTGATTAATAAATTAATCTGAACTGATTGATTGATATTATTTTAACCTTGTTGCTCCAAGAGTTCATGAGATAATAATGGTCTTAAAAACGATACAACAAGAGTTCCACTTATTTTTTGAGATTTAGAATCTTAAAAATAGATGGTGTTATGGCCCTATAATAAGCCACTTATTATGATCCACGTATGGTGTTTATGAATTTAGTCAGAGCATAAAGAGAAACAAGACTCTATCTAAGATATGATGTGCTTTTGACAGACAATGGAACTCCATTGCCTTAGTAATATATTGTCTCTTCTTGCCTAAAATAACATGACAAGTCAACTAAAGAGTATGTAAACTAAGAGTTATGTTTGACACATTCAAAGTGTCCGCAGTAAATGTGATCTTAGGGATCATTTACATCAAAACGTTATATTATTTAGTTTTCTTCTATATAAATAGAGTACCGATAGCAAAAAAATGTATTTTTGTAGTCATAGCATTATTTCTGGAATTAGAACGTCAACTAAACAAATGGTTAAATTTTATTAATTCCCAAAACAAAAAGACACCTGTAAAGAATAGGCAATTTACTATATTTGTTAATATTTCTAATATAAAGTTATATGTAGATATTTATTTAGAGTTGTAACAAGTCAAGTGTAACAATCTTACGATATATCTTCATACTATTTGCAAATTAATGAGTGATTATTTGCTATGATAAATAATTTGATATGTTAAATGAAATATGTTACGTACAAATTTAGTAACTTTGTAATTAGTCTGTAAGCTCTGTTATGCAACGATTCGAATCTCTGAAAATCCTTAATCTATATAAAGATATTTGTAAAATATCAAAAATAGCACATGAACAAAAGGCGCACAACACGATTTTAGATTGTAAATCTTTCCATTAATTGAAAACTGTAGGAATTAATATATTTCATGGTATAATTTTCTCATCCAAATAAAATATAGTCGACGTCAAAATTATCTGGGGACCGTCGTGGCGCAAAGGCGTCGTGGCGTAAATGCGATGGTTTGTGGGTTCGGTTCCCGCTAGGGAAAGATGGATTTTTCTATTTTTACTTTCTGCGCTCGGGAAACTAGGCAAAGTGCGGCGTTGAGTTCCGCCACTCAACACGCAATGCTTCGAAAAGGGCTGAAAGCGGGGGCGGAGAAAGCAGGGACTAAGCAACAGAGTGTCTTAACACTAGGTTCCTATGGTTCCTGCAGTTTCCTCTGCCTACCCTGCAATATGCGCGATAAAGCGTGAAGCTAAAAAAATATCTACTGGCTTTGATTTTTACTCCGGAAATATTTTTTATTTGATTTTGGCAATGTTCTAATGTATACAATGTCCCTACATAAATGTATATCTCTAACGCTGTCTGCTATTAATAAATATCGTGTAGGCTAATTTTATCCAATCTAAACAAATATTATATTGTATCAAATTGTCTCATAGTCGCTTTGGACACTATCGTGGAATGTCATGCAAAAATTGCTGCTATGTATAGTTCAATTCTCATTAAATTATAGATAACAGCGCTTTTTAGCTTAGCTTTAACAAGTGATTGTAAATTCTTCCTGTAGATATTAAAAACATAAATAATTACATACTGTACTCTTATTATATGTCTTCACGCTTTATCCCGCCCATGGCAGGTTAGGCAGAGGGAACTGCAGGAACTATAGGAACTTAATGTTAAGAAACTCCGTTGTTTAGTCCCTTTCTCCGTCTCCGCCTTCCGACTTTTTCGATGCATTGTGTGTTGAGTGGTGGAACTTAACGCCGCGCTTATTATATTTGTCTGTAACTTTTATTATATTTGTCAAATAAAACATTTCTAGGTGCACAGGCATTTTCCCGTAAACATCCATTGTCATGTTGGCTGTCAACAATGCTTGTGATCTTCGCGGGCGGCATGGTGACAAACGGACTGCTAGGTGAACCTATACTGGCACCACTTAAGAACACACCGCAATTAGTTATAGGCACTGTGACATGGTAAGATAAAATTCTATTTTTTTTAGTTTCACGCTTTATCCCTCACATGGCAGGGTAGGCAGAGGGAACTGCAGGGACTGTGAACCTAATGTGAAGACACTCCGTTGATTAATTCCTCCTTTCTTCGTCCCCGCTTTCTGCCTTTTTCGAGGCATTGCGTGTTGAGTGGCGAAACTCAACAACTAAAACATTATTTGACACTATATAAATGCATGTAACCTTTTAGTTTGTCTGATTAAATGTAGGCGGCCCTTGAACTCAGGGCAGTTCCAGTTCCAGAGACCCAGTTGACGAATTTGTCTAAGTTGACAGCAGATACATTTTTATATGTTAAATATTATGATTGTAGTTATTTATGATCGTTTTTATAGTAGAGTGAATTCAATTCAATTGGAAATTAGATTTAGATATACGTAATTACTAAAGAGAACGACTCTATAACAAATAAGAAAAAACACAATAATTAAATGGAACAAACAAAATAGCTACTACTTATATTATGGAATATTAAAAATCAAATTTAAATCATGTGACTTGGTATATAAACAAAAAGTTTTAGCGGGCTCGTCCGGGATTTGAACCCGGGACCTCTCGCACCCGAAGCGAGAATCATACCCCTAGACCAACGAGCCATGTAGGGACGTAGTATAAGTAAGTAAGTAATTAGAAATTCTTAGTATTTTTTTTCTTTTTTCTTCATTGTATTGTTTTGTAAAAGATCAATACGAACCTATGTTTATTTACTACGTACATATAATACATATAAATATAAATAACCATAAAATATTTTATTAGATACGCTATAGACTAAAGCATTACAGATATTTAGTATATTTACGATAATTTTAGTACACGCCTTAGTGCTGTATATTTTCTTTATTTACTTATAATGTTAAGTTTCATTTAATTTCCTAGATATATACATACTATTATAAGTTCAAACATATACCGATATTATTTAGTTTACTTTTTTTAAGACGCGTATAACTAACTGTCTTATTTAACAATAGTAATAATTGTTAAAACAAAATTCCTCATATATTTTCAGGTACGTTGTATTTTACATGCCATTTGACGTCGGTTACAAAGTGGCCAAATTCCTTCCAGTCAAAGTAGTAGCAGCCGCGATGAAGGAAATTTATCGAGCTAAAAAAGTTTATGACGGTGTCACCCACGCAGCTAAATTATACCCTAATGCCTACATTATTATGGTTATTATCGGTAAGTTTTATTAGCTTAATACATTTTGAATATGGTGAAATTAGAAATCTTTTTTTGTAAAAAGACAGCATTTTTAGACTGGCAACAAGCGCACGCAAATGTTTTTCAAGCAAATCCAATTGGCTACCGTGCACAATTTGTTTAATAATTTATCAATTGAACAGTTGAAAATCACCTATGTTTCACCAACCCGCCTTTTCGAAATTTTAAAACGATATCAAAAGTGAAAATGTAGATATAAAATTCGTCTCTCTAAGTGTGCGCAGTTAAAAAGCTTCCATAAATAGTATATAATGTGGATTTGTTAATGATGAATTGTTTGATTTATATATTTTACTTAAAATTTACATGCTTTTATATTACAAGGCTATTCAGAAAGTCTAGCGCAATTGATTCCTGTTATATAAAATATATTTATAAATACTATAACGTGTTCTGGCTTCATTAACAAATATAACTATTAAAAATAAATTAAATGAAAATATAACAAATCTACGCGTGCTGAAATCGTCAAAACCTACTGAAACCTTCATTTTATATTTAAATATTACCGATTACTTAAATTATTTTTATATTCAGGAACACTGAAAGGAAATGGGGCAGGATTTACCAAGTTAGTTGAACGACTCATCCGCGGAGCGTGGACTCCAACAGCCATGGAAACTATGCAGCCTAGCTTGTGAGTTAAATTATAATAATTTATTTAGATCATACATATTATTTAATATTGTTATATATAGCTTCACACTTTCACCCGCACAAGGCAGGGGAAGCAGAGGGAAGTGTAGGAGTAATAGGAACCTAGTGTAAGGACACTCCGTGGAGTCCTCCCTGCTTTCTTCGTCTCTGCTTTCCGCCTTTTTCGAGGTATTGGAACTCAACGACGCGCTTTGCCTAGTTGCCAGAGAGAATAAAATGGAAATGGAAGAATCCATCATCTCCGAGTGGGAATCGGATCCACAAACCGTCGCGTTTACAGGCAGACGCTCATTATTCAATATTGCGATATATTTTATTATGACACTTCACAATACATTATGTAAATGTATCGAAATGTTTACAGGAAATTTTACCTTTTCTTAATTACACAGAATATTTAAATCCACCTGAAAGTAATAGTTCTGATAGTCTAAACGTTCTAGATAACCAATGAACCGGTAAAGTCTATAAGTAGAACAGTTGTTTGTTATATAATCAATAGTTTGTAATCATTTTAAAGACATTTTAAGTTGGACAATGGAAATGTGACTACTCATTTTTTAAAGAGTAAAATGATATATGTATGTATTATTACATTTAAATTATATATGATATGCTGTTATTTAAAGCAAACTATGTGTGAAATTACGCAGGATTGGTACTCGAGTTTATTATAAGAAGGAAATCCAGACACTGGAAATTCTTTAAACTTTAACTACTAGTATATATTATATTTATCTATAAAACGAAAGGTTAATCGCATTTTAAAGTTATTTTATTCTCACATCTGTAAATACAAAATATAATGTTTATTATATTATTATTATATATTGTATATTTATAATATTTATTATATATTGTATATTTTAATAAAACAATTTATTTAGTATATAATTATGTAAGCAGGATATACAGGAATACGGAAAATAAGGAACATAAATACGAAAATAATTTATAAAACAGAGTTTTTTGAAATAATATTTATATATAAGTATTTTTAAATGTCAGTAGTAACAAAGCTAAAAAGAAGCCAAAGTGATTGATAGCTGTCGCGACAAACATTAATGGTTTACATCTGGATCATATGGATCTGTTATTTGACATTATTTTAATATTTTAAATTAATAGTGTATATTATTACAAAATACATAAAAAAATATTTTAAAACTAAAATGTTTATATAAACTTTTTATTTCAGCTACACAAAAGCTTCTCTAGTAGCATCAGTGATATTCGTGCTCGATAAGAAGACTGATTTCATCTCAGCGCCGCACGCTCTCGTATACTTTGGCATCGTGATCTTCTTTGTATATTTCAAGGTATTATTACAATTGTTATATATTAAGTTAGAGGAGTAAATTCAACTCTTTTTTCTTCGTTTTTTTACTTTTTTGAAAAGGATGAGATTTTTTATAGTATCTCCACTTATCGCGCACATGGCACGGTAGGTAGATGGAACTGCAGTGACCATAGGAACCTAGTGTTAAGAGACACTCCTTTGCTTTGTCCCTGCTTTCTTCGTCCTGACTTTTTCGAGGCACTGCGTGTTGAGTGGCGGAACTCAACGCCGCGCTTTACCTAGTTTCCAGACTGAAGAAAATGAAAATAAAAAAATCCACCTTCCCCTCATGGGAATCGAACCAACAAACTGTCGCGTTTACAGGTAGATGCTACGTCTCTGAGTCACGACGGTCCTCTAAAATTCAAAATATTTTTCTATAAAGCCTATATATAGCTTTTCAATAAATATACTATGAAGTGAATCATAAAATCGTTTGAAAAAATAATTTCCCTTATCAACTTTTTAGTAGAAATAAAATCGTTTTTTTTATTAAAAAACGAAAACATTTAACATAACTATAACTCTTTTTTCAGTTATCATCCATATTGTTGGGTATCCACGATCCGTTTGTACCATTCGAGAACCTTTTCTGTGCGTTGTTCATGGGAGGCATTTGGGACTCTCTCGCTAAGCTCCTCGGCAAAGGCCAACCAAAGGAGGAAACAAAAGATGCTAAAAAAACTAATTAAATGTACCTACATGTATGTAGATTTGTTTTATAATAGAATAATTTTTTTTTAATTATTATAACATAAAATACATGCAAACGATAACTTTCTCTTTTATGTAACTCTTTACCGACTTTAGTGGATAAAAGGCTGGCTGTTTAAAAAGAAATTTCATATTTTTTATTTTATTTTTTCAGGTTGCAGAAGTTTCTATTTAGAACTATCCACTGACACCGACAATACTAGCTGCAATATCCTCTTTTAATTATAAAGAGATGAAAATTAAAAAAAATATATTTAAAAAAATAGAAAAATAATTAAAACATAAAAAAATGGCACAACGACCAAAGTTATTATTAATTATTGAGTTAGTTTTAAGTTGACTAGTCATAATGTAATTTTTTTATTTGTACGACGTTTTAATGTTTTTACAAGTATTATTGTGTGTTCCATGTTCCTAGAGTTTACACAACATTTACGTACAATTTACATTATAGTTTCACTTTTGTTGGCATCTGTTTAATATTGACCGTAATTTTGGTGTTGACAAATTAATACTATTATTGCCATTACTTCCATAATAATTACCATAATATTTTGTAACATTTTATATGAAATATTTTGTTTTATTTATACGTCATGTAAGTATTGTTATTAAAAGGTGTGGTTTTATAATTTATTTGAGCGTTATAATTTGTTTAATTTTAAGTATTGCGAAACGAATTTCGAATTGTCGACTTCCTTTTATTTGTCAAAATAATAATAATAACAACTTAAAATGTAATGAAAATATATTATATATTCAATTATCACTTTTTAATTAAAATATGAAAGTATTGGCTAAATCGCAAGGGTGCTAGCGATGAGGTCCACTATTTTCGTAGTTAGAGAAAGAATTCAAATAATAATGATTGAATCTGTTTAATTTATTTGACTCGTCAAATGTTTAAGGAAGGATTAAATTTATTTTAAAAAATTGTTATGTTGTATTTTTTTCCTGTTTTGGTTTTATGATATAATATAATTTCATGTAGTTTGATTATTTTGAAATATATTTATTAGAGCCCCTAGGGTCTACGTAGGGGTCGCCTTAAACATTAAAGACCTCACCCGGATAACTTTTAATAAATATCCATCCGCTGTCAAATTCATGATTTCATACTTGATTCATTTAGCCCTAGACCCATATAACGAGCCTACATGCCAGCGCTTGCTATCCCTTTTTCCTCTCTTGTGTCAAGATAACGAAAAGTTATCAGTTATAATATATATAATTACTGAATCACATTTTATTGAAGTTTTCTTCTGAGAAAATACACATAAATGTCTTTTTTTGTAAAATTAAGCAATATAGCTTGTATCCACGATCCTTGGAAACCGATGATCCTGGACGTTTTCTAAAAGGTTCGAAAAAATTACTACTAATAATACTTTATCGATGTTGTATACGCAAGCAGTTAAAGATTGTTATTTTAAATAAATATTAATTTTTTTTTTACAATTTAATCATCGAATATTATTCTACTGTGTTATTTTTTCAAAAATAACATGTGTAACACTGTGTGTAACTTTTAATTGACATGACATACGCTGTTTTAAATTTGTACACAATACTGGGCACGTTCGAAACCCCATAAGTAAAGAGAAGAAAAAAAAAAACAAAATATTGACGTATTTTGATTACTGAGATTTTACTGATATTTAATTATTATATATGTGTATTATAGCAAACAAATACTCGTATTGCTAAAACACATCCGTCCACAAGCATAATCGATGGTTGCAATATAGTAATCTTATAACAAAGATAATGAAATAAAATATAGATATACCGGTGCATCTGTCCAATATCATGCCTAGTATAAAAAAATAAAATAAATATTAATTCTTAACATAGGCTCAAGTATTTAAAACCAGTTGAGATGTAGCTACAAGTAATTCCAGTCTTATTAAACAGCGAATGTCATGATTTGCTAAATATCTAATATCAGAAATATTGTACTTAGAGAAAATAAATTACCCGATTTCTAAATACTTGGAGAAAATGAATTGGTTTCATTTTCTCGGTCTGGTAACAAGAAATGAGTTCCACCTCTCGACTGATATGGTCCCAAACAATTATATGGATTACCCTATCCTGCATCCCTATATATATTTACAACCTGGTTACAACGTGAAGCATAAAAAAATAAATACTAGATCTAAGATTTTTGTTTGTGTTCCTAAACTACTTAACACTCTATAACCTACATATACTTCATAGCAAATAATATCTCTATAAATTACATATACCAAATACAAAAGTGTAATAAACAAACTTCGCACATCGAGGATTCCGTATAAAATAAAGGGTTAGTGATAACGTTCATCTCATGCACGTTCATTATAAAACGCACGTCACCCTCCCACTGGAATTACTTGTTCCAACAGATAGGTCAGTGTTCTTTGACGCGCCTGCTTTACATTGAATACCTTTATTTGAAATCTTTCAAAAAATATTATTATTTTTCTAAAAACAAAGAATAAGTCTTAGTCATAATTGTACTTATTATCTAATAATTCGAAAGATATAAGCCAAAATAAAAAAGTCAATATAGTGTTAATGGCGAAGCAAGTGACTTTTTTTTGTATTTTTATTAATTAAATAAATATTTTAATTAAAATTTTCTCTTAAGGAAGAATCAATATTTATCATATTTATTAAAATAGCATAAACAATATTATTTTTTTTATTATTTTTTTATCTTTACGCTTTATTCCGCACATGGCAGGGTAGGCAGAGGGAATTGCAGGAATTATGCGAACCTAGTGTTAAGACACTCCGTTGGTTTAGTCTCTGCTTTCTCTGTCCCCGCTTTCCGCCGTTTTTCGAGGCATTGCGTGCTTAGTGGTGGAACTCAACGCCGCACTTTGCCTAGTTTCCAGAACAAAGAAAATGGAAATAGAAAATCCATCTTCCCCAAGTGGGAATCGAACCCACAAACCGTCGCGTTTACAGGCAGACGCCTCTGCGCCGCTATATAATATTTATGTTTAGAAAACAATCTTATCTTAATTAAGTCACGATCATATTTTGTTAAATTAATACTTTTAACTAGAAAAATACATAATAAGGAGCGGCAATTTTTATTTTAGTGATGAGAAAATAATAAAAATGATATATAATTATAAGAGTCAGTAATATGAGAAGTAGGGAGAAAGGTCGTTTGACTTTTAAGAACACAGCTTATACGATACCGGGGATAGGTCACGTAAAAACCAGGACGATCACCCCGAACGGCTTTTATATGAATTAAAAAGTTTAGCTGTTAAAATAAAGTAAGCCGAGGCATTGAGAAAAATACGAAAAGTAGCGTTTGGAGCCTCGTACGCTCTGACGCCTGCACTTTACTAGGCTTGCCTTGCTAGGCCTTGCTAGGATTAAACCGTTAATCTAGTCTAAGAAATCAGCATATTACTTTAAACGTGAGCCAAATCTCACTGGAATCCCTTTTCATGTCCAGTTACAAAATCATATATTGCCTTCTGTATCGATATTTAAAAAGTAAAATATGTATTATGTACTATGGAGATCATATAACTTCACAACGTATCGTACATAATCGTAACTCCATAACGTAATCTTATTTATTAAAATATGACAGGATAATGTTGAATTATAAATATTAATTAAGTCTAAACGTATCTATTACTAATATTCTATTTTGTCTAAGGAAGCGATATTTGTTACTAATGTCTCGTAGGAACACAGCTGTCTATGTCCAATGGGGACGTATTACAACCTTACGGTATTCTGGCGAGTCAGTGCGGTTAGCGACTCAGCGCAGCGCCCCGAGGTCACTGTCAGACGGAGCCTGGGACTTGCTGTCACACCGAAATGTTATAGACCTTTTTTTTAAATAAGTTCTTATTGAAACTTTGCTTGCAACTTTGCGATAAATATGGATGAACAGAAATTAATTATAACTAATTTTATTCAAAATACAATTATAGTAATAATTTGACTTCAGGTTCATTTTGGTCGGCTAAAGCACCTACCGTCCCTTTTATTTGTACACCAGCAAAGTAGATATCACAATATAGTACATAAATTTAAGTGATTATATATTACACTCATTAAATATTGATTTTATTTTCTCTTCTGTCTAATTATTTTGTTTTTTAATAGATAGATCTTTTTTTTGTCCAATTAAAGATAGTAATAGACTTTCATAGTATAGCATAAAATCTTAAGAATGGTTTCCTATTCACCTTGTTGGCAGATTTCAAGTACAAGGCTATTTCCAAGATGTTGTGGTTAGATTAGTTATCAGGTTTCTACGTATACGATACGCATAAGGTAGACTTAAACAACTCGAAATCATTTACTACGAAGGATAGAGATGTAATTTGTGACTCATCAATTTTTAATTAAAATAAGCTTAACTTAACCAATCCTCCAATGATTGATATTAGTACTTACTTCATAAAAAATATTAATAATAAAACTAAATATTTACTACAAGCATATCCTTTTGTTCAAAACTTGTTTTTTAGTGGGTTTCTTTATTGCTGAAATTCATGCCCTTTGAAAGTAAAATATTAATATACATTTCATTATATATCTTAAGTGCAATCACGGTGTGATATGTTCATTAGATTGCAATACATTATGTGAGACGATACGAACGGAAAGACCGACAGTCGACAGAAGTCCGCTGCGCGTGCGCACGGACCTACCGTGCGATCTCCATTGTAATATAAAATTTAACAAATATCCTTATGTCGTTGTTCTGTCGTTAATGGGAATCCAAATCAGAATATCGGTAAGTGGTATTTGGCTAACGGTTATGTGAAAGTGAACACGCGATGCGGGAGAAACGGTTATTTTATTTGATGATAGTTGTGTGTTTCATCTCATATGATTAGAATTTCTCCGTTAGTGTAAGTTTTAATGTGTATTAAAAGATTTAAGTTGTTTTAATTCTGTATTCTGTATTCTGACTAATTTTGATTAAATTCGAAGATATCTCTAAAATATTTACTTGCACGTTTTTAATATTTTAAACAATGAGTGAAAATGTGATATCTAAACTGTCATAGTAAATCTATGAAAATTAAGAAATTACATATTATTATTTGTATTTAAAAATACTAAGGTAGAATAAAAAATACTTCAAGAAACTGTTACATATACAACTTATTGATCGTGTCGACGACTCGCCTAAGGGGTTTTATTTTTTTAAGATACAAGTAATAAGTGAAGTTTACACGAGGGCAATGCACTTACTTAACCCTTCAGCAAAAACTATAGAAGTATAGCTCTAGCTATAGATTGAAAGTCATGTTTCTTTCTCACCTACCTCTTTTTAATATTAACTGTTTCTTCTCGTTCAAAGGGCTAAAATGGCTACTAAGTTATAAGAATGCCTTTTTTCTCTCTTTTATATGTATGATTTCATATATAAATAAATTTTAATAATAATATTGTTTTTATAAGTTCAGAAAACAGAAGTACCTATTAGGTTATTATTAGTTAGATAGTATCTTCAAATATTACAATATCACTTTACACAGAATTCATACAATCAATTAATGATTACTATCATTATAAAGCTTTAATTATGTGTCAAAGAGAATCTTTTATTTAATCATAATTTTAATGGTAATTATAATTTATATATTTTTGTTCGTGATACTTATCTTAATAATGTAAAAGTGATATAATCTCAAGCACTTGTTTTTGGTATAGCATCAAAGGAAACACCCGCTCGGTCTTTACGTACTTAATGGTAGATAAATAAAATATTATGTTTTTTTATTTATACGCATATGCCTAATGCAGCACTTTTTCTATGTGACGTATATTTTAAATGGCAGTGTCTATATAGATATCGGCCTCCTCCATAACTATTAGTATAGAAAGAAGCAAAATATATAATTATCAAAACTTGTCGGATAAAAATTGTACTTACTTTTTAAACATTGCATCTTATGCCTACATAATTAAACGCTTTGAAAAAACTTTAAAAGCCGCCAATTATCATATGTACTTCTGAGAAAAGCTAATAGTTTTAACAGGACGTTATTTTTTGTGTAGTGGCAACATGTGAATTTAATTAGCAGTAATGAGAAATGATGATATCATTGCAATGTCCTGATAATGTTGTTCTTTAATTAAATAACATTTTAAGTATTAGCAGGTGTTACAAAACTTGTTCTTGGCAAATATCTGTCAACTATATGGAAAATGGGAAAAAGAAAAAAAACTGTTTTTACGTTGTCGGCGTGTAATGTATGTATACTTGAACTATTTTCGTCAATTATTTTTCTTTCAAATTTAACGCTGGTGATAAAATTTTTTCGCTTTTAGATTCGTTACTTTTTCTAGATAAATGAAATAATAAATATCTACATAAAACAGAAGAATAATAAAGATAAAGAAGTTTATAAATATTTTAAATAGCAAGTTACTAAAAAACTAAATGCATTTATCAACCCACTATTTTCTAGATTTGCATTGGAAAATATATACTATAATATCATAAATAGTAACTAAATACTAACTATACTATCTTTTATTAAATACATAGGCGACTTTTAGTATCACCATTCAAAACGGATTGTCTGGAAAATTGGGCGGATGGTTGTAAAAAAGGAAAAAACGTAAAGCTTATTAAGTAATTCTTATAGGTATACCTCAAAAGGACAAAAATGGAACCTTTTATGAAATTACTCTGTTTTAACTTTCTGTCAAAATCATTTTTACGAAATATTAAATATCTAGGACGGTAGTCCAAAACAAAAGTACCTTGGAGTACAAAAAAAATCAAACTCCGATATATCGCAATTTGTATGAAATTCATCGGAATCAAAATTAAATCCTCGTATTAACATAGAAGTAGCATACTTCGCGTTCCCTGGAGAGCGACACACTCATAAGTTTTAGTTTTTCAACTTTAGAAATTGTATTTTCAGTTCACCTACAGTCATGGAATTGGTTAGGAACGCTCTATGACTTGCACTTTTTATTACTTACTTTAGCGGTTTTACATTCTAAGGTTATTTTCAATTTAGTAGTAATATTCTACTTTCAAACTAAATATATTTATTTATATTTTAAAATAAAATTCATATGTTTACTAAAGATAATATTAAGATAAATAATAATATTAAGATAATAATTCATTTGTATTGAACATTCTAATCATTTCTGTCGATTCGTAAAGTGAACATCTTTTATATGGTACAGAATGTAACAAAATAAAATAATCGGTTCTTTGATGTACTAAATTACTTACTTCTCGTACTAAATTACTTACTTTACTATTGGTGTAAACATATTTCATTATCAATTAATATTTTATTATGAGAGGGAGGGAATTTATATAACATTCGCAACTCTTAAACTGTTGTCTTAAAGGGTTCACAGGTAACAAAAACAGCCCAAAATAGCAATATTTTTAAGTGTTAGATTTATATTATACATCTCGTGTAACGTGTAAATATTATAGAGAAATCTCGTCCTCTTATAATTGATAGCCTTTCCGTTTATAACATAAGTGAATTGTTGATTATTTTAGATTGTCTTACTTTTTTAAGCAGTTAATGATTTAAAATATGTTCAATATTTCACAAGCTTATATCATTTATCCAATAATTGTGATTTTTTAAAACAAATGCTATACGTGTCACGTGTTTGTAAACAAAATATTTAAAGTTTTACCAATACTAAATAATAATTAAGCATGTACTTAAGAAATAAATCAAGAATTTGCGTAGACTTACTTGTTATTTGTCGTTAAGTTCTACCAAATGAGGCATTTAGTTTCGTTACAGGCTATTTGGCGAAGTGACGCCATAAATTAAGAGAAGAAGAAGAAGAAGTAAAATTAAAAAATATGTTATGTTATAAAACTCAAACAAGAACTATCAGGCATAGTTATAATTTAAAGGGAGTTGTCTGTTGTAAAGTTACGAGAGTTTATATTGTTTTTAGAGTATTTTACATTTGTATTTTAATAAACTTAGGTACTTTATAATTTTATTTACATTAAAATTTTCCTCTAATAAACAACTCACTATTACTTATGAAGGAAACGCACAATATAAGTATCGTCATAGTTTCCTCTTCATATTTCCATTGAATATTCTATAAAACGTGACTTAGAAGATGTTAGTCATGGCCACTATCAGTCAAAACTAATGGCATATTGTTTAATGGAAGACAAATTAAAATAATAATGGCAAGGCTACATTCTGCCATTAAAGGATTGCAGGTGTTTGTTAACGAAATGGGCAAAACAGATTATTTGTAAATATTTGTCTATATATCATAGGTTATATTGTATGAGTTCGAATCTCATGCATAAATAAATAATTATCTATACTTACCGTTGTAGGAAAAATGTGTAGAGATAAGCAAACTTATATAAAAATATATTTTTGCAAATAAAGCGTTTATTTTTTTTTTCGCAGCACGTTTAGGTAAAAAAATTACAAAATGCCACGTTTCAAGACTATATTGGTAACTGGAGGTGCAGGTTACATCGGCAGCCACTGTGTGGTCGATCTGCTAGAAGCAGGGTATGAAGTCGTTGCTATAGACAATTTTGCCAACGCTGTAGGAGGCGAGGAAGGGTCTCCCGCTCTACAGCGAGCTGAACAAATCACCGGAAAGAAAGTAACGTTTTATAAAGCCGACTTATTGGACAAACCGCAAATAAATGATATTTTTGATAAGGTACTTAAATGATGATTAATGCTTTGGGTAATTTGTAATCATAATGGTTTTGAAATTGATATACTGTAAAAAGAGAATTTTTTAATTGACCTAAAATATGAATAAATCAACACACACACAGTTTTAAAAAGTAAAATATATGTATATACTTATACATAATTTTAAAATTCTAAATATTTTACAATATTATTTTTGTTTATAGGATATATGTATGTTTATAGGATATATAACAAGCATAATAAAATATTACTGTTATATTGAACATTATAAACGCGTCATAATCACACGTTTATATTATTAACATTTTACATCGTTGATTGCATTCCAGCATGATGTGGACTGTGTCATCCATTTTGCGGCCTTGAAAGCAGTAGGCGAGTCTATGCAGCAACCCCTTCTATACTATCAGAACAATCTACTTGGCATGCTCAATTTATTAGAGGTAAAAAAATTATAAAATTTTGTTTATTTTAAATGAAAAGCAACATTCACTTACTAAGATACTATTCTGTATCCAGCATACAGAATAAAATAAATATTGTTTTAATTTTTATTATTTTTATAATAACTACCTAAGTTATTATATAGTTCTCGATTTCCTAGCTCTAAACCATTGAGCCTTCTCTACAAAGAGAAGTTGAACTCGACATAGAGTCTTATTGGTTGTATTTGACTTCAATGTTCTTAACACCTGCTCATACTGTAAATATTAGTTCGTGCCCATATGGACAGACATTATAGTTAAACTACTTTTAATTAAATTCTACTTAATCAATATTTAAATAACTTGTCAGTAATCAGATACTTATCTAATTGGTTTCTTCACAGAATTTTAATATTTTATCAACATTTTTATAAATTGGTTACTTGATGTTTTTATTCTCTAAAATAATTTATTAATAAAAGAAACTATTACAATTAATATGTAAATATTTTAATTTTATTTATTTTCTAATTTTTCACAGATAATGCGGTCGCACAACTGTTACCAAATGGTATTTTCATCGTCGTGCACTGTATATGGTGAGCCGGAGCATTTGCCTATAAACGAGAGTCATCCTACCGGTAGCATCACAAACGTATACGGAAGGACGAAGTACTTCATTGAGGAAATGTTAAAAGATTTAAGCGCTGCAGACGAGGTAAAATACATAGACAACTACTTAAATAATATTTTAATCAAAGGTTTTTGTAAATGCTAAGTAGAGAAACTTTATTAGACGATAATTTAGCTAAAAAAAGATTAATATAAAGTTGAATGCTAATTTAAATTGTGCTATGACTTCAATATTATAAACACAAGTACCTATGATACAAAGATGAACTAAACATAATGACCTGGCATAGTACGCGCAGCACCTGTGCTATCACTCCCAGATGCCTACAATCTAATTAATATCTAATCACCACACCGCTACGTGTTGTGTATCGTGATAGACTCTACTATAGAGTAGTATCTAAACCGGTCCTGTTAACCTACTTAACTCGTCTCACATTCATCAAAAATTCAATACGATGAAGTTCAAGGTTTTACTTTTGCTATTTTCCGTAATTTATTTCCTACACGAGAAAAGGAAAATTCTTATTTGTACAATAAAATTAAAAAAATTAATGAACAGTTTGAGAGTTCAATTTCTATGCAAACATTCTTTTTATACTTTTGTACGGAACATTTTCTTTTTATACTTTTGTACAGAATTTACGCCGAATCCAAACAAAAAATATCACATTAATTTAAAAAACTATATTTACACTATACATTTTAAACAATTTTTTTTTTCAAAATGTACAATTATAATAATTATTTTTACAGAAATGGAATATAATATCTCTTCGCTACTTCAACCCTGTCGGCGCACATCCCTCCGGCCTAATTGGAGAGGACCCCACTAAAGAATTTACAAATCTTATGCCATTCATGGCCCAAGTGGCACTAGGCAAGAAGCCTGTACTAACGATATTCGGGAATGACTACAATACACCGGACGGAACTGGTTAGTATGGAATATAACAATACTTTTAAAAAAGCAATGGATATTTTTAACCTATATAAAAAAAGCTTTGAAAGAATAAAATGTTTAAGTTATCTATTTAACAGGAGAGTTATGTTTGCAGAGTGCGTATACAAATATTGTTCCAAATTCAAAAAATAAATTATACTTTCGCGTGGATATACTAAAGGATAAATATGAAATAGTAGGTACTTGTAGGTACCTATTATTTAGAAAGATATGGTTACCGACGCATAAGTAAAAAATATATTATTGGTGGTTTTTATCAATGTAATAAAGCCAAAACAATTATGTATAATGTTTGTTTGACCGATTTTGGTTCGGCCGATTCAATTCAAATGCAATTTTCACCACTTTGTTATGTTAAACGTCCCATATGATTTTTTTATTTCTATCCTCTTATAAATAAAAATCGTACGATATAATTTCTATAATTAGTAATTAATTGGCAGAAGCTCCCAATTTACTTTCAAACGTAGATAAAGCAGCGGACATAGTTCGAGTTCTATAAAATTCATAAATTTTAGTTCTATAAATTGTAACCATAATAGCTCTATAGTCAAAACTGTAAAATAACGCACTACGCTCTAATACACAATTAAATTTGCTATAATTATAACCTTCTTCTTAATAAAAAGCAAATATGAGTAAATCCGAGATATTCGTGCACAATTTGCTCACGAATATGAGGTCATTTTGATGCAGTCATCATATACGTTATTTAAAGAAGGTTCAATATAATTTTTCGAACTTCCTGAAACTTACAATCTTGTTAAAGTAAAAATAATTATTTCTATATATAATTGAGCAAATGAAGTAATGATTTTTTAATTAAATTACTTATAATAAATCTTTACAGGTATCAGAGATTACATTCATGTCATGGATTTGGCTAATGGTCACGTGGCCGCGTTGAATTTACTAAATGAAAACCATGGTCGCCTCAAGGTTTGTATAGAGCACCGTTAACTATTAAATAAACAATTTAAATCTTCTATGTGATGCGCATTTTGTTAAGGTCAGCGCCAAACTTATTACTTAATAACGACCACATCAAAGTTGTACATTTACGAATTTAAGTTTCCAGACGTTACAATCGTAAGACTTAAAAACAAATTAATTGCAATAAAAGAAGATAAAGTATTAAAATATATTGTAATCGTTGAATTCCTTTTTAATTGCAACTATACAATATTTTGTACATTAAACCCTTTTAAAAATGTTATACATAAGATGAACTCTATTTACTTGGAATTAAAATTTTGTTAAGGCGAGTTTAAGATTAGGAAATAATAAACTGGTTTTTCTAAACAGTCTTTCTTTAAAATATCTTTACATATATCAATGATAATTCTTATTTGTGAAGATATACATTTTATTTAAATTTAGTCTCAATTTGCTGATTACTTTTAAATTTTTAATAACTTATATAAATATACAATAACGGACAAGGAGTCGATCATAAATTAAAATTTGCCGACGGCTATAACTAAAATTCAATACTATTTTCCATTCTAGTCGGCAGTAAATATAATCAAATTATTTACTTATCTTATTACAACTTGCATTCGAATGCAGTATATTGATATTATATTATTCTTATTTATATGACAATATCCATCTCCTTGTTAGATTCTAATTTAATTCACGAAATCTTGTAAAAATATATTTCCAAGTTTTTTGTTAGGTGTATTAACATATATAGATAGTGAAGAATTTTAACTTAATATTTTTTAGGTCTATAACTTGGGAACCGGCAAGGGCGTATCAGTAAAAGAATTAGTCGATGTTTTTGAAAAAGTCACAAATACGAAGATCCCAGTAAAGTATGTAGCAAGGAGATTAGGGGACATCACCGCTATGTGGGCAGATGCTACTCTAGCTAAGGAGGAGTTAGGATGGTCCACTAAACGTTCTGTTGAAGAAATGTGTATGTATTTCATGACTTTTACTATATATTCTTGAATGTTATATTTAATTTAATATGATCTACCTTAATTATGGAAAAAGTAATGTTTTATGAATAGATTTTAGATGATATATATTTTGCATAGCCTCTTTACATAAAGAGGCTAGAAGTTTCAAAATGTTATACTCTCAATAGGTCTTTATTTATATGTATTATATTGATAAAAATAAGGCATCAAAATTTATCATTAATGACAAAATTTGTGTCATATTATTATTTTTTTACAGGCACAGATTTTTGGAGATGGCAAACAATGAATCCTGATGGATATCCAAAAAATAAAAATAAAACTACTGTCGTCGTTATAAATGGCAAATCATAATTATCCATATTATAGCTATCATATTTAATAAATAAGTATTATATTTTAAGTCTCTTTTATTACATTTTTTCTGCCTTACATTTTAATTAAAATATATACATTTTACTAAGCTTCTTCATACAAAGATATATGTTGCCATTTCAAAGGTTCATAGCCAACACTTGTTGTGTTGGGAAGAAGATATCGTGCAAACAGCTCTAATACCCTTGGTGTATCCTCTTTAAGATATGGTGATAATATATCTGCAATATATTAGAAATATATAGAGTACTTACAATCTAAAAATTATATTAATAATAAAAATGGAGTAAAGGGTTTATTTTTAATACTTTGACATACCTAATAAAGGAGGTTTGTGTGAATGTAATGCACTAGGAACACTGGTAATTAATAAGTCTTCAGGTAAACTTATATCACCTAATTTTCCTAAAATTATTCTTTCATAAGGTTGTTTTTTAGAACCAGTTCCAAAGTCACAAACAGGTTCTAGGTCTATAGTAACTTTCAACCAATACCAGGTGGTTATATATTCAATACCCCATGCTGGAAATATCAAGTTTTTGACTGCTGATATGTTACTAGGGGCATTTGTACACCACATGGCAACTATACAGTTATCTGAAATAAGTTCCTTTACAGGTATTGCGGCTATATCTTCATTGTACATCATGGAATAACTAGAATTAAAAAAAAATAAATAAAATTTAAAAAGTCAGTAATATGTAATGTAAACATTAAAAAATATATTATTGTACAATAACAATATAACATAATCATAATAATTCATGCATTTACCCTAATTTATTATTTGCATCTTTTAAGCGTCTTATATATTTGTTCCACCAGGGAGGGTCAACTACCACTAAATTATAGTGGTTCCTACCTAAATATCTGCATTTTTCTATCACACAGCCACAAAAGAACCTGTAATAATACTATAAAAATGTAGTTTCATTAACTTTATTATATTGTTATAATTTATTTATTTATAGAATGTTACATACTTTGACTTTTTTGGGAATAAAAAGTGTTCATCTTTCACTTTGCAGTTCAAAGCAATATCTAAATTATTCCCGCCACTGAGCCCTTTGTGATCAAATAAAGTAGATTCGAAATATTTCTTTGATAAGTCTCTGACATCTGATGTTTCAAGTAAATTATATTTGTGTAAATTGATTTTTACATCTTGTGGAAGTATTCTAATAATATCATGGTACATTTGCTTAATCTTTATAACCTTAAACCATAATCAGTAAACTTCTTAAGTGAAATGATATTTAATAATATAATTTCCAACAATAACTATATTATTTATTTAACGTATATTAAATTTATTACTTACTTCTTCTAAAACTTGGTCGCTATTTCGGTTTCTCTTTTTTGAATATCTGCATTTATCAGATTTCTTACGGATAGAAAATAAATTTGCTGTAATTGTTAAACATTGCTTCGTTTCATTTAAATCTTGATATATTTTTGTAATAAATTCCTTATGATCTATAAACAATAAATTATTTTCTTTAAATAATATACTCATGGCTATTACTATATCAATATTCACTAAGGGTCATCTTAAATTGCTGATATGTTTATAAACAAAAAGTAACTTTTTTATCTTTCTTTTATTTACAAGTCCACAAATACAGATCTATAATTGTATGTGATATAATTGAATGTGTATAAATGTACTCTGTGGTCGTCGCTTACAATTGAGAATTAATAAGACTAAATAATGTAATATTTGATAATAAAAGCTTACATAATATTAAAATAAAATCTTATTGTGCAGATTCAGTTCAAAATGAAGTGTCCAGCGACAAAAAAACTTACACTTACATTTGTTTTTTTTTTTTTAATTTTTCTAAAATATTTCAGAAAAAATATTAAACTGATGAATCAAATCACGAGTCACCATTGTCTCCATGAGCGGTTATTATTTTTTATCCAAATCCTTTACTTAATATAGTTATGTTTTTGTCTACATTTCCTGACATTTGTGTGGTTTGGTAAACATTTCAAATTTAATCTATAATGTCAAATGTCAATATAAATTATTTACATCTCATGTCAAAGGAGAAGGACAAATCCAGAGGTTGTTGATCGCTCTTCGTTTATAATTATGTCTCGTTTCTGGTGTATATATTAAAGTACAAATACTTTGTGTTCAAAAATAATTTATATAAGGACAAAAGACATTCACATTTATAGGAATGAGATTGTGTTTAATTCAAAGTGAAAAAAATTGTACATGATTTAAATATTTTTCCCAAAGTCATAAAAAAATTGCAGTATTAATTAACATGGCTATTAACATATGTAAGTATTATAAACACAGTGATCTTATAAATAAATCATCATAAGTATTAAAGTTTGAAATTTTATACATTGACAGTTATTATTAAAAAAAAAACAATAATTTTTCAATGTAGATTCAAGTAGATTAACACTAACATATTGAAAGGATAGTCATAGTCAATTTTGAATACTTTTGTAATTGATTAAATATTTTGTTATATTTTATTATTTTTTGAAACCTTAACAAGGCCTTGTAACTTTCAATTCTTTGTTTGTTTCAATCAAAGCATGATAAATCCATTGTGCCAAAGAAGAGCATGCACAGTCATATTAAATACATATTAAAACTACTTTTAAATAATCAACAGTTATATTACCTAAATTAACATATTGCTTATAACATATGCATATACTCCACAATCTTATTATAATAATTGTGGTTAATGACAGTGTACTTATTTCTTTTTATAAGTATCATTTCATAATGACAGTTAACACTAAAATATTATAGTTATTCATACATTAAAGTTATATTTACAGCTTAATGGTGTACTCTACAATGAAAATTGATAATGCTTAAATAATAAATTTGCATGTGCATGTTAAATAATTAAAGCATGCTTATAATTTTAAACTATATTATACATTATAAATTAGATATTTTGAAATTATAAAAGATGAATTAAAAAAAAGGAAAAATCTGACTGCCTTTTGTTAATTTCAATTACTAGTAGTATTTATTTTATTTTTTTTTAATTAGACTTTAGAAAGATAAACTTTCTTTTTACTTTCTAGAATTTTTCCAAATGGTTATAAAAATATAGGTAAATTCTGCATATCAGTATGTATCCTTATTTCAACTTCCAAAGACCCTAATTTTTTTTACATTAAAAATATTTTACATATATTTAATAATTATTTCTGATAAAAATAAATAAAAATCCAATAGTAATTTGGATAGTAATTAGTAAAAATACATTGGAAAATAAAGAATTTTTCAAATATATTTAACAAA
Organism: Dione vanillae; assembly: GCA_037178615.1. Lineage (NCBI taxonomy): Eukaryota > Metazoa > Arthropoda > Insecta > Lepidoptera > Nymphalidae > Dione > Dione vanillae. The sequence continues at coordinate 1,550,892 of JAZFAU010000180.1, forward strand.
ATTATCTATGTATCACATGTTTTTTTTTTAATTTGTTGCCCTTTAAAACTTTTATATAGAAATTTATTCAGTTGCTCTATGTATTATATATAATCAATATAAAAAAGATAAATAGCCTATTTTTAAAATGTAGATAATACAAGGTAAGTTGGAGGTAAAAGTTAAAAATAATTGTTTTGCATTCTTTCAAAACAAGAAATTCTTTAATATTTGAAAGAGTGCTATTAAGTGCTTAAAGAAAATTCATGAAATTAAGACTATATATTACGTAAAACAGAATGTAGGCTGGGTAATTTTCATTGACTGGATCATGAAAGTTGTACGAAGTTAAGATCGGGGGCGAATATTGATCAAGGGTTGCAGTGCGCGTGTGTGCGTAGGGTGCGCGCCCCTCACACCGACGCGCCGACGGGCGGTGTTGTCCATGTGCCAGCGAGCCGGGGACGTGCTGTGTCGCCGAGACGAGACTATTATAAACACTAATGCTCCATTTACTGCTTTCATATATCGTTATCTCATTACCTATGCGTTAAATGTGATTCGCGCGAGATGTAAATTATTCCGCCGCGGCATCATTCGCGGGCCGGCCGCGATGGCACCGTGAAAATCAATAAATCCCCCAGCGGAACATTAACAACAGTGTATCAAATGCATAGATCGCCGCCAGTGTACGACAAGTGTATTTGCTTTACAGTGCGGCCGAAAGGTCAGTAAGGCGAGTTCCCGATGTTCAATCACAAGTTACCGACTGACTTTCCGATGCAAACCCTCCGTAAGAAAACCAGCCCTTGCAAATGTGAGTTCTGACTGCGTGACTCGAAACGCTTCCACATGATTTTTGTAATTTAAATATCGTTGCGGTCATGAGATGTATAGAGCTTAGCGCTAAAGTAAGAGAACGTGTTAGGGCATTCACGCTTCGTGCTGTATAATTTGCGTTTATTTTTCGTTAACATGCATGGTCCAGCCATGATTATCACTTACTAATTGTTCCACCCAGCTATCAGCTAGTCATATCATAATTAGTAAACCCTGGTTTTAAACAGAGGGTGTGTTGTGGGCCCAGGCGTTGGAGCGTTGGTGCGGCGGGGGAATAACTAACTTTTGTCAGTTTATTCGGAATAATGCAGGTGTGTCATTTCCAGCACCTCTTACGGCAGTTCGGTGAGTACTGCGATCATATTGCATTTCACGCTTCACACTAGTTAGATAGATTAGCTACGAATGGTTGGTCCCCTTATATCCCATTATATCCTCTATAGTGTCTCATCATGACCTGATTTTTTTTATTATTGCAACACATTATATTACTAACTATTTAGGTTTTCTTTATAGTGTTATTTTTAAGTAATAAAATTATATATATATACATATATTAACACCATGTTGTAATGACATGTGAACTTGTATTGTATTACATTAACTTTAAGATAATCATATTGTAAATAAGAATATTAGAACTATTTTTCTGTATAGAAACAATGTTGCTTAAATTCTAAATTTGCATTGCATATCGTTTATATCTCATGACGTGAGAGAAATAATATGTACATATGTATATTCATTTATGTATTATATGTATCTCAAAATAATGTCATATAGTGATTGTGCTATATGATTCTTATCACTACTAATCTTATCAATAAAGATTCGAGGGCAAGGACTTGGTAAAAGTTATCAAACCAGCAGATGTCAGTATACTTACAGTCACAGTTTTAATAATTGAATTGTAAATGCTTCAGTCAACGTACGAATGTAAAAAAATAACTATTTACAATTTAAAAATATAAAACCAAGTGTACCTATGTATACTTAATTATATTATAATGAACGTTAAACGATACTGTTTAAGAAACCCCATAAACACTGGCAACTGCTATGGTATTAGCAAACTAAACCAATAAACGCATGATACAAAAGAAAAAGTAATTTAGCAACCCTTCAAAGAAATGTCACCTAATTTTACGAGCCATGTAACACGTTTTAATTAATATATATGCAATTTACATAAAAACATACTAATAGTATGTTTTTACGTAAATTGCTTATATATAGTAATTAGTATTATACGTTACAAATACATCATATCAAATATCTAGTATCGGCAGTTCTGGGACCAGGATCTGAGTGCTCAGACCCCCCATTACCGTCTAAATTTAAATACAGGAAATTCAATTACATACCTAGTTCGTGGTGAACCATAAATAGGGACCGAAATAGGACAGCGCAAACCACTCACTTTTATTTTGTGCCGGACCTTTCATCTTCTCGCTACTTACAACAATAATGATAAAAAACTGTTTTGACTTTATATTCTGATGGCACTTTTCTTTTGAAAATTATGTGATGGATGTAATATTTTCAAAATATTTTACATACTACACTTGGCTTTAGCTCAAATGATTGGAATAAAATATTTTAGTTGTTTTATATATAAGAATGATATATTATTTGATGACCATTGGATCCAAATGTTATGTAAATCGTTAACTTTATTAACTATTCTGCGCCAAAGTGTCTCCATATTCAAGCTAAACATGGCACAATGCCCTTAATAAAAAAGTCCAAAATATGTATATATATGGAACGCTAGCCAAGTCCTACAGTAATTCTTGAATATATATGATTTTTGTATGCGATTATGTATAATAATTGTGTAACATTTTCATAGCATTGTACATAATTATTTAACACGTCATTAAAATTCTTATTTAATTATAGCCCCTTCTACTAATACTTAGCGTATTTTTCTATATAGTTGGATAAGAATATATTAATATAAACGCCAACCTTTTAACCTGAGAACATGCTAACCTTGTTATTCTATAGTTATTTACGAACCTCTCGCAGACAAGAACGAGCCGGGTCGCTTTCTCGGCGAGGGCGTTTCGTTCCGAGCGAAACTGATTGGCGTTCTCGAGGTACCGGAAGCGAGAGGAGATAGGATGTGTCAAGAGGCTCTTGCGGATCTCAAGATGGCGATCAGAGCTGCGGGTGAACATAAACAGAGGATACAGGTTCACGTAGCCATCGACGGGCTGCGTTTGCGTGATGACAAAACTGGTGTAAGTTTTTTTTGATTTTTGACAGTGTTAAATATGTTAATATGTTAAGGCGGACTAAACAATAGAGTGTCTGAACACTATGTGCCTATGATTCTTGCAGTCCCCTTTGCCTATCCTGCCATGTGCGGGATAAAGCGTGAAGCCAAAAAACAATGTTAATTTCCAAATTATATGCGATTTCGCTTCCGATTTCATTATTAAAAGTCGGTATAAAAATGTAGGTTTTTTAGGTTACCCCTGATATAAAAATGTAGGTTTTTTAGGTTACCCCTGATATCTGGATTAATAGCATATTATATAGGAATTATTATTTTCATACAATAACCGTAATAAGTCATTTACAATGATCCGTCGTTCATATCAAGGCTGTAATTATAATTTTGTTTAATCGAATTAATGAACCCGTTCCATGCATATATAAATATTTAAAGTATATCAATAGGTATATGTTTAAAATGTATTATTGTGTTAAATACAGTGATGTGTTAGCATATTATCACTAGCATTCAGTGGAGTATTTACATCAAAAATTAAAATCTGGTTAAAAAAGTTTAGCATTGGGTTCTGCTATCAATGTCTGCATTAATTGGAGAGAGTCAAAGTATTTACCTATCAGGTTTTTGTTGAATGTACTATAAAACGCTAAAATGCAAAATAATTAAATTAATTAGCTGAAATAGCGGTATTTTCATGACCATTTACAATAAACATGATGTTATTAGAGGACCATCGTGGTGCAGATGCGCAACGTATCTGTAAACGCGACAGTTTATGGGTTCAATTCCCACTGTGGAACGATGGATTATTTCATTTCCATTTTCTCTGCTCTGGCACGAGGCAAGCGCGGCGTTAAGTTTCGCTTCTCAACACGCCATGCCTCAAAAGGCGGATTTAAGGCGAAGGTTGATTTATATTTAACAACGCTAATAAACAGTGGGCAATAAATTGAGGCGTAGTGTCTTTTGTTGATTAAAACCCAACGTTTTTAATTAAAGGTGCGACGTTTAAACACTATTAACATCGTATAGCGTCATTCAAATAATGCAGTTATGTAAAAAAGTAATGTTATAACTTAGTTTCAGAAAAAATAAGACCCTAAAACAGTAAACTACTAGACGTGAAAAATTTTAGCATTATATCTCTTCTAGGATTCTTTATACCATCATCCAGTTCATAAGATATCGTTCATCGCACAAGATATGACAGACTCACGCGCTTTCGGCTACATATTCGGCTCCCCCGACACCGGACACCGCTTCTTTGGCATCAAGACTGATAAGGCAGCTAGTCAAGTAAGTGTTTTTTTAAATATTTAACTGTTATTGCAATGTGTTTACTCAGTAGCTTTGGCAATAGGTTAAAAATGTGCTTAAAGAAAATACCTATATAAAAATTTGAACGCAGCGGGATTTCAACCCCTAATTTTTGAAATCTTATAACAAAATAATCTAAAATCGCTATAAATGATATCCAATACAAATAATCCAATTAAATGATTTAATTCTATTGTGCGACGCGTATTGTTTATAGACGCATAATCCACCGGTATGTATTCAAGTACACACGACTGTACCACTGGGGTGAATGTCCTACTAACTGCTAAGTCTGCCAAGTCACTGCAATAAGCTGGCAGGATTATCTCATTATCACATCCACGATCCAACAACAATACGGACAAAAAGTATCATATGCATGCTTGGACTACTGTGTTCATATTTGTGTATTTATTGTCTTGCTGAAAGAATTACTAAATTATTTTTTTTTAAATAATGTAGTATGTTAAAAATTTCAATCGAATCACCAAGAGAAATCGTCAAAGTGACTTGCTTATTCGATTTAAAGAGATTTTTAATTAAATTTTAATTGTTACATTTAATAAAAAATATTTCAAAAAACAAATTCAGCACCAATTAATATATATCTTCATAGCTTATAATATTTGAAATTTTTGATCTATCCAGTAACAGTAATATTTATAAGGACAGTGAAAAAAGCATATTAAGACATTGAAATATTTCAAGATTTTTTTTTCACGTTAAAGTATTTTTATTTCGTTTTCAGGTAGTTATAGCAATGCGTGACTTATTCCAAGTAGTATTCGAATTGAAGAAGAAAGAAGTGGAAATGGCTAAACAGCAGCTCGAACGTAAAAGTGACATCAGTATTCTAGTGAAACATACAACAAGTGCGACGACAGACACTAAAACTAAGGTGAGACCAACTAAATTTATATGTACTTAAAGAAAACGTATAATGCAATGGGATTTGAACCCGTGTCCTGCGAACCGTGTGTTCATAATATATATATATATATATATATATATATATATATATATATATATATATATATATATATATATATATATATATATATATATATATATATATATATATATATATATATATATATATATATATATATATATATATATATATATATATATATATATATATATATATGTGTGTGTGTAAGTTCAGGGTCTCGATACTTGGTCATTTGGACTAACGTATGTGAATAGCAAAGCAAACTGTCGATATATGTTTATTTACAATTATTTCGTGAAATATTGCTGGATTATAATATCTGGAAGTCTTGTATTTGGCTATATCGTAATTTGACACGGACTAATCCGTCTGTCTCTTGTCTCATATAAGATTCAATATTAGTTACATTAACCAATAGAGCCTCATTCTTTGTCTAACGTAACCGAGGAAATGGTATATTTCAGTAATAGATCTTCCGCGCGTGTTAATCGAAACAATCATGCACTTCCCAATTACGTTGGGATGACGCCATTTCTAATCTAATACCTAAAGTATTTCTAAGAGTTCTCTCGGATTTCATAATTTAAAACTTATTGATGTATAGACATAACAGGTTTAGTAGTTAGTAGGTTGGATGTTGAAGTAAGCGGGGAGGAATGTTGGTCATACAGTAAACAGATTTATCGCAAATCTCAATCAAACTTGAGCAAAGGAAGTTTTTGTTTGATAAAGTCAAGCAAATAAGTAAACATGGTCTCGGACATTCCGGCCATAATTGGATAACTAACAACTGTTATTATATACATAACGTACATTGTTCTGGAATAGTTTTAATATTGTTATGAAAAGAGGTTGTAAGAAACTAGGCCTCTAACTGTTAAAATATTTAAGAGAAATATGCAGGCTAGTTTTGGCGTTGTGTAAATTATAATGAATAATATTTAGATTTATTTGGAACTTATAACAAACGAGAAGAAAGTTATAACTTTTCCAACGTCACTATGTTACAAATATATTTCATAAGATGTTGTATTTTCTATAATTTATATACCAATACCATAAGTTTAATGTTTTTAAAACCAAACCTACCTTTTCTTATTTATTTTATTCATCGTTCGTGAATCGCGAACAAAAACGCGTCGTTAAGTAATAAGTTCCGCCATTCACCACGCAATACCTCGAAAAAAAAAGGCGGAAAGCGGAGACGGAGCAAGCAGGGACTAAGCAACGGAGTGTCTTAACACTAGGTTCCAATAGTTTCTGTAATTCCCTCTGCCTACCCTGCCATGAGCGGGATAAAGCGTAAAGCTAAAAGAAATTCGTTCGTGATTCGTGCTCAGTTTCCTATATATTGTGTGATAAAAAATCCTTTGAATGTGCCTGAAATGTATGGAAATATAATAATGCACAATGGTTTTGATTAAAAGCTTTAATCTATAGAACTACCAGTAAGATTAGAAAAATACTTCCTGTATATCCTGTAGTACACTTTTATACCTGACTAGAATCATAAGGAACACTATCTCGAATTACGCTAAAATCCTGTTTAGTCTTATATTGTAAAGTCATGGCCAGCATTATAACATAACCAAGTAAATTGACAATTAGTATTAAAATATAATAAACAGATGGTTTTTTTCTCCAGATATTACCAACGACAGGTGAGTCGAGCACATCTATATCCAAGCCCGAGAATAATGCGGAAGGCGGAGTAGCGGAACTAGTGGATTTAGAACAGGAATTATGTTCGTTAAGAAGAGGACTTACTCAAGTTGAAGGTTTAACTCCTTCCACGGACCCGTTTGGAGACTCTTTTATAGTTCCGGCACAGGTATTATATTTGAATTATGTTTTCATATAATAAAAATATGTATAAATCGTTTCTTTATGAAAGACCCTTCAGTGGGATTTTGATTATAATTATTTACAATAAAACTGGACTCGATAAATGGCGCTGTAGTCGATGCTAATGATTTTTACCAGATTCACTAGTTTTAAGCCACTCCTTTACTTAGTCGCTGCTTTCTCCGTCCCTCTTTTCCGCCTTTTTCGAGGCATTGCGTGTCGAGTGGTGGGACTCAACGCCTCTTTTTTACCTTACCAGAGTACTTGAGTTACCAGAGAAAAATCCATCTTCCCCTCATGGGAATAAAAACCACAAACCATCGCGTTTACAACTAGACGCTGTGCCTCTGCGCCACTCGAAAAAGGCGAAAAGACAGAGAAAGCAGGGACTAAGCAACGAAGTGTCTTAACACTAAGTTCATTCATATAGTCCCTGCAGTTCCTTCAGCAGGATAAAGCGTGGAGCTATAAAAAATATCACATTGTTCTAGAAGGGCCTCCTGCCGCCTCCACCAGCCGGTGCTCGAGGTAGACCTCCAGCTCGCTCCTTCAGTCCAAGCAAACCCGCTTTATCTTTCGACTTATCGGCAGTCACTGGAGACTTTGAACCGAAACCGGCAACTTTGGTCGACGAATTGCCTGATCCTCCTGTGAGTAGAATTAGTTGTTTATATATTGTTTTTTTTGCTACTTTTGTCTTATATTTAGTTTATTGTAGCATATTTTGAATGAAAAGATGTATATATTGTAAATATATTTGAAGAATGTCTTAGTATTATTATATATCTGATATTTTGACAGGCTTACAAGTTTTTTATATGCGAGACTTTGCAATTAGGACATATGCATTAATGTTAATAGATTTATATACAGATATGTCAACTGATTTATTCTGAGGTAATGTTTAATTTACAATTCCAGTCATTTTCATCAATTGCTAATTTTCACTTTAATATTCACCTCATAATCTATAACAACAGTTTTAAAGTAATACACTAATATTCTAAGTGCGGCTGCTAGTATTTAAAAATTAATTCTAATTACGTACAGCTACAGTAACAATTAACGATATAAATCGCAAAAGACTAATCAATAATCACTATACAATAAATTGCTTTTAACTTCACTTTCATATTTCATGGTGGCTCATTTTACTTAGCTTTTAAATTTAGTCAATTAAGCATTAAAGTTTGGTGTGGTGAAACATGATAAGAATGTTTGAATATCTTCTTAATTCACGTAACACTAGTTTCATACTCATAGCTCCATCGTTTCCATACAAGGGTTGTAATGGTGGCTGTTACAGGTTCAAACGCAGGCGTCGACGTACGACGTGTTCACGGAACTCGACCCGCTCGGCACCGGCCGGAGTAGACCTTACGTTGACAAAAAACTCTTCTTTCAGGAGCTCAAAAATCCGCCAAAGAAAGTGCTGAAAGATCTCGTCCAGCACAGCCTTATTCCCGATATGGGGGTAGAAGAGGCCTACGGCCCTCCCACAACTATGACCTCCCTATCAAGGCATTCCGGGGGTTCCGTAGCGATAGCGAAGCCCCAAACGAATTTTTCACCCGATTTTTTCACATCCGACCCCTTCGCTGAAAATGATCCCTTTGACAATAGTGATCCCTTCTCCGATACGTATAAAGATGACCCCTTCACGAGTATGCAAGATTTTCCGAAGCTAAGCTCTTTGAGGACTGAAGACTTGAAGAGTAAAGTTAGCAAAGAAATAATTCAAGACAAGCCAGTGGAGAGTGTCAGTAGTTTTGAAGCAAAGAATGTGTTCAATGGACCGTTGCAAGTAACTCTGCCCCCAGAACTTGCACCCAAATCACCTAGACTTCCTAGACAGGTATGAGCTTTACTTAATAGATATTATATAAATTTAATATATGGGTACAAGACTACTCGAATAATATCGATTTTATTAATTTGTATTATAAAACTATAATTAATGTTACATAAAATATGACGTTTTAACGTTGACGTTTTTATAAGACCGTCGTGGTGCAGATGCGTAGCGTCTACCTATAAACGCGACGGGTTGTGGATTTGATTCTCACTCGGGAAAGATTGATTTTTCTATTTCCATATTCTTCGCTTGGGAAACTAGGCAAAACGTGGCGTTGAGCTCCGTCACTCTACACGCAATGCCTCGAAAAATATAGTAAGTAGGGACTAACGCAATGTCTTAACACTAAGTTCCCTCTGCCTACCCTACCATGTGCGGGATAAAGCGTGAAGACATAAAAAAACCAATTTATATACAAGCATTACATTATTGTTTTGGTAAAAACACCCTCAATAAATTACAAACGTTACTCTAATTAATCTTCTAGGAACTCATATACTTGCAACACCTTTCCAGATGACAGACACAAGCACAATAAGGCAACGTCCCCAGCCAAGTTCAAAGCTGAACTCGGAGAGTGCATCCCCCCCGCCCCCTCTTCCCCCCAAAAAGGTAGCGGAACTAAGCCTGGTGCCGCCCCCGCGACCCCCGCACGATCATGAAGATGATGATACACCGCCGCTGCCCAAACCTGCTAGGAAGAAGGAACCCTTGGTGAGAATTAAACATTATAGTATGGTGCTGAGTGAAAATATTGGTATTTGTGTATAATAGTGTATCTGACAACGAGCGCTACTATCAAAAATAAAATCAATCAAAAATACTATCAAAAATAATATAAAGTAAAATAGTTCTTATAACTAGTTAATAATTATCAATAGTTTAGACACATGATCATTTTTCCCAATTCACGATATTTATACGTGCTGTGTAGCACGTAAGGTAGTCATCATTAAATACAAATGACGTTTAGATCTTGTACTACAAGAAAACTTTTAAACGGTGTTAATCTATCAAATTTAATTTAAAAAAAACGAATGAGAAAAAGATTTACCCTATCCCACTCTGACAAGGTAGTGTACCCTTGTGTCATACTTGACAAATGGCGTTTTATTTATGAACAATAATTTAATTATTTATTTTGTTTCAAAAAATCTTTTTTTTTACATTTGGAAAGATTACTTGTTTTATAATTTTACCAAGTTTATAAAGGTTAGTGAATACTATGGTTTAAATTAAGGTCACGATATCATGCACATATATCTTGTACATATATTCTCAAGTAATACTATGGTACTTGAAAATTTGAGACTTTCATAATAAAATGAGGGAATTTATTATTTTATTTTCTTTTTGTTTTAATGATTTAAGTTGTATTAACATATATATTAAATTTGGGCTCAAAACTACATGCAAGGTGCATTTCTTTAAAGTTCAGTGAAACAAAGAAGTAACTTTAATGTCATAAAGCCTTGTTATCCAAAAAGATTTTTTTATATGTAAAAGTTTACTTGAGTGTTGTTAAACAGTCCCACGTTCGATTCCAGGCGGATCGCGCAACTAAACCCCGCCAATCGTCGCTGGCGACAAACAGTAGCGAGGACGAGTACTTGACGCCGGCGCCGCCGCCGCTGCCCGCCGCCAAACGCTTCGACATCACCCTCAGCCAACTCCTCACCCTCACTATGGACGAGCTGTCGGCGAGGTGAGGTGACCTTGTGACCCCAGTGACCTCGGCGACCTTGACTTTGATGACAGATGTTTGAAGACAAAGACTGTTTTTTTTTAGCTTAATGCTTTATCATGGTAGGGTAGGCAGAGGGAACAGCAGAAATGATAGGAACCTAGTAACACACAGGGAACACCCTGCCTTCCGCCTTTTTTGAGGCATTGCGTATTTCGGCGGAACTCAACGCCGCGCTTTGCCTAGTTGCCAGAGCGAAGAAAATGGAGACAGAAAAATCCATCTTCCCCGAGTGGGAATTGAACCCACAAACCGTCGCGTTTATAGGAAGAGATAAATATTTTTATGTTATTCTCTTTATTATTTGATATGTGAAATTTTTATACGTTTTTATATATTTCTTTCTCGTTTGTATGTAAGTAATATATTTAATATTTATATACATAATTATTACTGTGTAACATTTTCTATATACGTTTCCAGGCTTCGTGTTCCCACAGCGACGTTGTCCTCTATGACGCTGCCTCAGCTGACTGACTATTTGCGATCGTATGTTGCATCTGAAAATGAAAAAGCTGTAAGTCTCCTTTAAATGAATATAATAGTTAGTTTATAATTTAGGCCATTACTTCATTTATTTTAAAGTTTTATATACAACTTTAACTGTGTATGTGTTTTTTGTATTCACACTAGACTTTCTTTAAATAGTGGCAAAAGTATATATTTTCAAGATATAGGCTGTTAACTTATTTATTATTCTATCAATTTCTTCAAATTTGCCTCACATTACGATCTGCGTAAAGCAGAAAATTGTCGTTCGGAAATCTTAATTTTTGAGACAAAGAAAAATTAAATTAATCAGCAAATTTTTCATACTAAATATCTGACGTCTTAGGCGAAACTAAGTCCGAATGAAGACTCCAGTGCTATTGTATTAACATCAAATATTACACCACTGCGTCTCAATATAATGCGTAACTTATTTCTATATTACATGTATATTTTTAATAATTTCAAATTGTTTTTATCTTTCAGCATATACATATAGATCCAGCCGTCAAAGAAAAGGAAAAAGTGACACCTATAATACCAGTGATACCTACAACCACATTGCCGGAAAAGCCACTCTCTATAGCACCTAGTACCAGTGAATTTAAACCACAGTTTGAAGACAATTTCGCCCCATCAGATTCAATGGACACTTTCGTGGCAAACTTCGACGACTTCGACAAAAAGGCCAATCCGACTTACGACAAATATGCAGCGTTCAGGGAAATACAAGAACAAGAACTGAAAGCTAAATCAATACTAGATCCAATAGAAATAAAACAAGAAGACGACAAAGAACTGGCGACCATAGAAAATTTAATTAAAACTGAAGAAAAGAAAATCGAAGAGCGGAAAGAGTTAGACAAGAGTCCGTTAAAGAGTTTAGACGAACTGACAATAGATTCCTTTAATATGTTTCGTAATTCGGTAAGTCCAAAGCCGATAGATGCTAAAATAGAAGATATTAAGACTGTTATGAAGAATTTGCAAGTAGAGAAGGCAAGGCGTAGTGTCTCACCTCGAGATGACACCGTGGATCCTAAGCATGAGGACACTAACGATAGATATGCAGCACTAAGAGAAATCACTATAACTGAACCCCAAGACGAATTTGAATCCATACCCCCGGAAGCTCCAAAAGAACGAAAGAGATCCGATGAAAAATCTGATGGTTTTGACAATTCAGATTTTTTCGACTGTATCGATAATAGTTCTTTATCTTTTAATGTTGAGGACGCGTTTAGAAAGAGTCCCGTAGTGAAAGAGAAGGAAGAGGAGAAGAAAGTGGAGGAAAAGAAAGAGACGGCACTTGAGATGTTGCCAGTGAGAGACCTGCAGCCGCCTACGAGATTGTCGGCTGGGTCTATAAGTGATGTGGCTAGTGGTTCATCTCCCGATACTAAAGGTATGTTAAATATTTTAGTTAATTTTTTTTAGGTACTTCACTTTTCGCCTTATGAGGAATTGCATGTTGAAGGGCAGAACTCAACGCTGCGCTTATCCTTGTGCCTCGTACCAGAGCAAAGAAATTGAAAATATTAATAATTTTCCCCGAATGGAAATCGGACCCACAAACCATTACCTTTACATGTAGACACTCTGCAGCCACAACGGTCCGTATAATGTTTTAAAATAAAATCAATATTTATATTTATAATTACAATTTAAAATTTGTGGGTATAAGCGTTATTTGACAAGTACTGTCACATGTCATTAACATACACACCTATTTTTGAAAATATTACTTGTTTTATTACTTTTACCTAGTTTATAAAGACTAGTTAATAGCTGTATTGCTGTATATTTACAGACCGATGTATGGGCCCGGTAATCGGTGGGCTGACCCGCCTCGGCTGGACCGAGGGCTGGTCCTCTGATTCGAGGGACTCGGAGCCGCGCCAGAGACGACGACGCGCGCATAATAGAGGACCCTCTGGTTTGTATTGTTTTTCTTATTATATAATTAAAATTCGCGTTTATAATTCAAGAAATTTCTTTGAAAAGAATTTAAAATTATTTAATTTATATTTTGTGGCTTCGCACTCATAGCCAAATGAAAATAAATAAATATTGTATATGACACATTCGTAAGTGTACGAGGTAAATATTAATGAGACATTTTACTGTCTATGAGAAAGAATAAACTACTAAAAGAACTTTTGGATTGCCTTTAAAATCGGGAGAAATTTTAAGGCGTAAAAGTTAAATGTATTTTATGTCACTATTGGAGTGAATTAACAGTTTCTATTCTTAATAGTTGAGTCGAATTGACAAACTTTTTAAAAATGTATGTAATAGCTTATTATTAGTGTTTCTACTACATTGAGATGATTAGTTTCATCATTATATTTTAAGTATTTATTGTTAACAAAATATTTATAATTTATATAGATCTCGATAAAAAACAGAAGTTATTATTTATTATGTCGTGTATGTTGTTTAAATCTGACATAAAATCTACGTCACGTGATAAATAGCTTCAATATTAATCTTCTAAATTTCTTCTAATTTTCCAGTGCAAACATCGTCCTCGTCCCGCGACGTGTCCCCGTGGGACGAGGAGCCGCCTATAGCGCGGCTGCCGCGCCCTCCGTCACACAGGGACAGGGAGTCACGGTATACTATTTATTTATTTTTTCTAATAATAAATGTTAATTGAGATAAGAGTTACTTGCGCCACTCTACATGCATGTCATGCAATTCAAGAAAATCTAATTCATCAATTGAGGAATGCAACGAAATTGATACAAACAATAAAGTAAATTTTCATAATTTTTATTAATTTTGAATTGGCTGTCGTTTTTTTTTATAAACGATATGATCACGACATTTTAAAGTTTTGTAATTAAGAATTATGCATATGTTTGACCTATTTACATAACATCCCCTCAGGAGTTGATCTCGTTCCGGGAGAGTGACTTTAAAAAAACTCTACTTTTACCATAACAAGTCCTAGTAACTATTGGGACTGTAAACTTAAAACAACAATAATTTTCTATACAGACACAATTCATCCGGCTCAAGAGAATGCCTGGACTCGGGTAGCGGTAGAGAAAAAGAGAAAATAAGAGACAAGAGAGGCAGCCGAGATAGAGATCTAAATAGAGACGGAAGAGATTCAGCGAGAGATCGACGAGATTCGGGCAGCGGGAGAGACCGGCGCGACGTCAGCAAGGAGAGAGATCACAGACGCGACAGAAGGAGCCGGGAACGGGAGAAGGAGACGTGGAGAGAGAGAAACTATAGCAGAGAGAGAGATTACAGGGACTCGAGGAGCAGAGAGCGGAGTAAGGACTACCGGGACATCGACCGACACAGGAAACCTAGACATTCTTATGACGAGGAAGAGTGAGTTATTGATGATCTATTATATCTTGTTTACTTAGTGGTTGCGGAAAGATTTTGTTTATGGAAAATTTGTTTATTGGTTTTACTGATGTTTTTAAAATATATATTTGAAACGTAGAAGTCGTGAACGGCGAAGGGATATAGAAACGTCAAACGTTTTTAAGTTAAAAAGAAGTGATCGTCGAATAACATTTGACAAACTTATTACTAAAATTAAAGATATCGAAAATTTCTTTGTATTTTTTTAGTTTTTTGTCACAACTACTTCTTTTTTGCTAAGTGACTGCATTCAAAATAAATAAATATATTTTTCTCTTTTTTAACTCTTATTGTCTATACCTATACAAAAATTTTGAAATATAATTGAATAATACGCTTATCCTTCAATTTCGACCGTTACAGAAACTGTATGCTATAAAATGAATACAACACCACACTTTGCCTAATCTTAAGACAGAGATATTGTAGGATTTGGTCTAAGTATATACAATTTTGTGAGAAAGATTATACCCTACATGACCTTGGACTTGGTATGGTCTATATAAATTATAATATTTTTTCATAAATACTAGTTACAGCGACGGCTGCGGCTCCGGCCGGTCCTCGCCGCGGGACAGATGGACCGACCAACGGTGGAAACGAGACGGTGGGTTTTGAGGGAAATGTACTATTTTTTTTATGTCTTCACGCTTTAACCCGTACATGGAAACCCAAGGCAGACGGAACTGAAGGGACCATAGGAACCTAGTGTTAGGACCCTTCGCTGCTTAGTGCCCGCTTTCCGCCTTTTTCGAGGCATTGTGTGTTGAGTGGTGGAACTCAACGCCGCGCTTTCCCTAGTTGCCAGATTGAAGAAAATGGAAATAGAAAAGTCCATCTTCCCCTCGTGGGAATCGAACCTGAAAACCGTCGCGTTTACAGGTAAACGATACGCCTACCTATTGTTACTATATTATTATTATTCATGTATTATTATGATCAAATTTGCTTTCTTTCATTTTTGTAAGACGCATTGTATAAATGTAAGACAAATCTATTGGGAATTGAACTTAGCGAATATTTATTTCAAGTTTGACAAAATAAATTATACTGCCCAAGTCGAAGTAAAACTTATGTACCTGAAAATAGAGAATAGACATCTAACGTATCTATTTAAAGCTTCTGTTTAAATTACGAAACCAATTTTATATGAATTTTTTTAATAAACGTCACGATCTCTTTGCACATAGATGTTAGTAATAAAAACGTTTATTGAATTGTAAACCAAAGAAGCCTGCTTTTCACTCTCTATGATTTTTTTTTCATCTCATATCATATTCATAATATTTATTAATCATTAATGTACCGTGAATCTCAATACTAAATTCTATTATATTATTTTATTGCAATAATGCATTAAAAGATTGTTTGATTTTTCAGAAAGGAATTATGGATCGTTAGGATGGCGCGAAACAAGGCGTAGGACCGAAATGAGACAAAATGAAGATCCAAATGAACGGAGGTAAGTTACCTAAAAATATAATGAAATCTTTTTTCATTTGTAACATTTTCATATTAGAAAATGTTTAATAATAGATATCTTTTATTTAAATTTTTGCTATCTTTTCAAGCACGCATTTATGTTTTGTTCGTTTTATTTCATCATATAATCATTTATAAGTTTTGGAAATGTTGATACGTAAAATATTTAATAAGTTAAATAATTATTTAGTAAGTTAAATAATTACTTAGTAAGTAAAATAATTTACTTCCCAGATACGGATCAACACTTGGCTGGCCGGGGAGGCGTTCGGCCACAGCGACGTCGCGCCGAGACGCTGAACGTGACATACGCGAAACCCGGGACTCGGGTCGGGACTCCCGGGACGCGCGGGACTCCGGCCGGGACTCCGGCAGGGACTCCCGAGACCCTCGGGACTCGGGCCGGGACTCCCGCAACGCGAGGGACTCCGGACGTGAATCGGGTCGAGAGTCGCGCGACCCCCGCGACTCGGGGCGGGAGTCGGGTCGAGACTCGACCCGGGACTCCCGCGACCCGCGACGTAGACGAAGGGAAGATCCTAGGGGAAGGCCGAAGGATTATCGATTTTCAAATGATTTTTCTCCCAGAGAAAGAGAACATGCGTCGCCATTTGATAACGATTTTCAAGACACGCCCGCGCAAAATACAAAGAAGCGCGCTCCGTACTCTTGTTTAGAGGGAACTAGGTATATATAGATTTATTTTGTTTTTGTCGGCATGGCTTTATTTTATTACGTTGCATAGTTATCATCGTGACTTCACTACCATTTGCTAGTGAAGTCATGATTATATTATTAAAAAGACTTAAGACTTGTTAAAGCACATCTTGGAAATGATCACAAATAGTATATGAAATTCAATAGCTTCTTTGTTTAAGAATATTTAATAACAATAAGTAGATTAATGTAATAATATGTATCAACATTAATATGTATAAATGTTATAAATGAACGGTAAATAATTTGAATGCTATTTTGGTAGTAGTAGACTGAAATAAAAAATTTCATCTTGAATAACTTCGCCGCATTGTGAGATATACTTTTATTACAATACATTTATTACAATTTTTGACCAAATATTTTATTGTAATCATTATAATATATTTTAAATCCTATAGATTCGTCCTTGAACCAGAAGAAACAACAGCGTCACCAGTATCCGGCAGCTCGATGCGCGCTAGGGACGGCGACTCGCCCGCCACTCGATTCCGATTCGATTCCGATTCGGTTTCCCCGAGATCGATGTTCGAAGACGATTTTACTATATCCACCCCTAGAGGGCGCACCGCTTCAATAGCCGAAGAGGATGAAGGGGACTTGCCTCCGCTTCGAGCCAAGCCCCAGCAACATCGAGACATCAAGAAATCGGATTCGGTGAATATTTTCACTCGAGAATCGGATCCTTTTGAAGGCGATGCTTTTTTTGCTTGTACGGGGTCAGATCGCGCCGCGCGGAGGGAAAACTGGCCCGGGGATTTCCAGGGGTTCGATAACGCGTGAATTTTTTTTATTGAAAAATGTTTTGTAAACGCTATATATCAATTGAGAACACTTTTCTCTTTAACTAGTAAAATTTAATCATTTTACTTTAAGTATATATTATATAATAATTAAACTTTCTTCAATTTGTTATAAGACTAAATGGATTTTTACGTAAATAATCGAGAGGAAAGTGTTGTTTTTTGATACAGGTTCAGATCAACGGTTGAAACACTTTTGTTTTTGAATAAAAAATAAGTTCCACCATTCTGAACTAATGTCGCTTAATGCTTGCCACGTAGTGCTATACCTAAATATATATGAAAATGGATTTTTTATAACCTTTCACACTATTGCGAACAGTAAAATATTCTGTTCTTATATAATAATAATAATAATAATATAGGGGAAAATATTTGACTTTTTGTAGTAAATCACCATGCCGTCTTGTATAACGATTGCCATTAAAATAAACCTATATTATACTAGGGTATGTACTAAGGATCTCATGTTTGTTTACCGATAACAAGTAAGCCGTCATTAGTCTACACATATTTATTACGTAATATAAATAATATAGTATAAATAAAGGTCGTATATACCTGTAGTGTTATTTGAGGTGTGTATAAATTTGGACGCGTTTCAAGTTTGTATATGCCTTTAGACAACCTGTGATATGTACAAGCGACGTCATCCCATTTGTGTTTTTATCTCGTGTCTCATTAATCTTTATATTATGTTCTAAAATCTCCATAAAGTCCTGAATATGATCACATCTTTTCTTCGTATTTCTGATATGATTATTATTTATTGTCAAAACAATCAACAATAGTTGATGTAAAAGTAAATGATGTGTTAATGGTATATTGTTCTGTTATTACTAAAATAGTTTCGTATAGATATAGATCTTTAATAGATCTGTGACACTTTAAGATTATACATAAACAATATTATGAAAAATAACAAGTTTAGATATGAAGATTTACACTTTATAAAGATGAAATTCAAATTAAAATGAGAAATTTCCGTTTCTAAAATTATAAATTTACACGAATATTATGTTATTATGTCATCGTAGTAATTTTCTAATTTCAAATTAACATTGTTTGTAACAGAATTTTTCATAAAAGAAAAACTAATTTTAATTTCGGCACGTTAATATTTTGGGCACAAATGTTTAGTAAATTATTGCTTATTGGTATTGTAAATATTTTGCTATGTACTGATCATTTTGATATTGCTTTGTAAATAAATGTTTAAATTATTCTTCTGTGGTACTGCAAATAATTAGTTATATTTGTCTTTTTTTTTTAATAAAGGTGATGAATCAATTTGGTGTTCTCTTCAAACTGGTTATAAGTTAGGTTAATAACACAAAATTTAACAACGGTTTTATTACACAAAATCTATATTTAATCAAAAACATAACCGGTAAAATAAATATGCGATATATGATATAGTTATTGATTTTCAATTATTAATTTCTTGTGAAGAATTTGCGTCAATTCCGTATTTGACTTCACATTCATTCTGATTTATAGACTTAGTCATAAGTATTATTATGTATATAATTTATATTTGTTAAATGCAAAATTGTATAACTTACATTTTTACTGTGATATTTTTTTGTGTGAATATTCTTGAAAATTTAACTCAAATTGACTTATGTGATGAAATTTTGATCTTACCAATTGACAAATGAATACATTTTATTTTTAATGAAATTATAATTTATTTCGTTTAGTGTTATGTATCTTACCTGTAAAATTTTATAAATCTTCGCAAAACTAGTCCATATCTTTTTATAGTATAATAATTTATTGAAATCATGTTTTGTAATCACGCATTTTTGTACATAAGTAGATTATGATATTGTGCAATTAACCACACCTCTATAGCGCAGTACCAAAGGTATTTTATGTTCTATACCTAACTGTTGTGTAAAATACTTAAAAGTTAATAAAATTGTAACAATAGTACTGTTATTTTATTATCCATATAAATTTTAAAATTCCCTTTATTTTATTCATTAAAAAAATATTTTTTCTAAAAAAATTATACTGTATAACTTAATTTGTATGAATGGTTCATTGTCGTTCTTCTTGTCTTTTTTGATTTTGATTTAAGAAATGAAAATTCCTTCTAGTAACTATCGAACCCACAGCCGAAAAACATCAGGAAGGTGCACTTGAGCAGTGTGCGCTGGTTGCCTGTCCGTGTATTTTTCCCTCTTATTTAATATAAATGAATTTGAAACATATAAATAAATCTAAGCCTTATTTCTGGTCAGTTCGTTCGTTTCTTCTAAGTACTTGTTAAGTTATAATTTTTTGGGAATTTGTTTACCACGGCTCTAAGTTCTAACTGTGTTAGTTTCAGACGTCGAGAGTAATTCAGGCGTATCCGGTGTGGATGACAAAACATTAATCTACAGAGATTTTGTACTTTATTTGTTGATTTGTAAGAGTCTCCTTTCACTCTTCACACACAATTAATAATTTGTTGGTACATATTATATTTTTGAGTTCTTGCTACTAAAAGACTACCCGGCTCACGTATGATTTTTATCCACCACCACTATCTTTGATCTAAGAAGCTGTTCCTACTATCTCCTTTCAGATGTATTAAGAGCTAGCGGTAGCTTTACTTCATCTTACTAAATTACTTTGTTCTGAAAGATTCATTTGGGATTTAACAATAAGGAGGTAACAATATCATCTTGTAATTTTTCCAAAATATGTGTATTGATAGATCTTAAATGTTCATAGAGCTCATATGGTTCTATTATACTTAATTCCTGAATCAAAAACTATATTTTTTCTGTCGAATGCGTAAACCCTATCCAGAACCTCAATATTTTATGGCGCTTATATCTAACTAAGAAGGCTTTATTAAAATCATATACGCGGAAAGGCCAAATTAGGTAAAATATTAAACAATAGCTATGTTTTAGCTAGAAACTTTTTTTGACCTTACTTATTGGTTGATTTTTTCTTGATTGACCTTTTCAAGATCCCTCAAAAAGATCTAAACATTGATTGAACATTTTAATAAATTCTGTCAGGGAGTTTACAGTAACGCTTTTACCGCCAATTCTAAGTCCCGAGTCAAGTAAAGCAGCATATATATATATATATATATATATATATATATATATATATATATATATATATATATATATATATATATATATATATATATATATATATATATATATATATATATATATATATATATATATATATATATATATATATATATATATATATATAGCCCATAATATACTTCCACCAACTATTACTATCGAGTATCAGTAATGCCACATAAGTTTCTTGGAGTTAACATTTCGTTATTTAGGAAGTTCATTCATAGGTTCAGATATAGTAATACATTGTACATTTTGTACATTTTCAGGCTAGTTAGTGTTTCATATCAAACTTCTATTCTATTATAACAACAGAAAATGAAAATCATGTTGATTAACATTTCCTACATATATTATAGTTGTTTCGTACAGCGTATAGCAAACAGACAAAGAAATAAATATTTATATTTAAAAGATTTTTCTGTTGATGGCAGAATGATTTTATTATTTTTTTTGTTTATAATTTTAACTTAATTTGCTACCTATACGCAAACGTTTTGTAATGTAATAAGTTGGTACTCCATACCATTACGTTACTTACGTCATACGTCTTGGCCTTTGCTACGTCAATGTGGCAAAAACAAAAACGTCAAAATTATATGTCAAATTGTTACTGAATACAATAACAGCTGTTTTATGTTTTAAATTTATAAAATATTTATTAATTATTAGTTTCCAAGGTAATTAATTAATATTTGCTCAGGTCATGGTAGATATCATTATATTTAGAATTATATTTAAAAATGAAACAAAGGTAAGGACCACAGTAATGATGCACGTAGCAGTTTTGTCATCCTTGTTTACTTGGTACATAACAGAATTGTTTTCCAGGACGCGTCTTATGCACAATGGGGATGATCAAACTACAAATATGAACGGATTAAAAGACACTAAAGAGTTACACAATGAAATTCAGCTCTATAGAATAAAGCCACAAGACCACTTTATCGAAGCTCAAGTTCAAGAAGGCGATACGTTACAGGCGATAGCACTTCGATTTCATTGTTCTGTAAGTTAAGTTTTATCTTCATATAATAGTTACCGTTTTATTACAATGAGTATTATTTGATATTTATATAATTTAATTTTTAATTTGTATAATTTTATAACTTATTTGTATTTAATGATTACCTATTTATATATATTTGTTAACAACTTAATTTGAGTTTCTGTCTATATTAATGAGCCCTAACTAAATTCATTAATTTCAGATTTCAGAATTGAAAAGAATCAACCATATTCATAAGGACAATGAAATATTTGCAAGAAGGACAATCAAAGTGCCTGTCACACCATATTCAGTGTTAACAGAACTGGTTCCACTGCAGCCAATAGAACCAGTACCTTCAACATCAAGTCAAAATTCAACCAGCCTGACTATGAATAATTTGCTCCTGAATCCTGTAGATAGTAAAATATCTCAACAGTACAATGTTATACCTAACAGTACTGAAAAGAAAGAAGATGATTTTGCAATTGACTGCAATGCTGTTGTTTTAAATAGTACTTTGACTCCATCTGTAGTTCCTTACACAGATACAGAAAATAATGAATTTGTATCAGAAGATACCCAGCTCCTTTCTAACAAACCAAAGGTTCCTGTGGAGGCTGTGGTAGTAAAGCAATTGACATCACAAGGGGCAGATTTTGGATTAAAGTGGTACCACCTTGTGTGTTGTTTACTTGTGGTAGGAGTTGTCACACCTCTACTATATATAATGTTTTATCTAGACAAACATGAACATTCAGATATACCACCCTTGCATCCGACTCGATGATAAATAATCATGATCTTCTCTAAAGCTTTAAGTTGCCTCAACATTTTGATACAATTTTAAAACTTGTAAAATATTTTTGTAAATTAAGGTAACATATTGTGATGTTAAAATAATTATTTGATAAGCATGCTCGACTTTTATTTTACTGTATGTAATATTACAACTATATCTTTATATCACTTATATTTATATATTACAATTATAATTAAACATGTATAAGTAATATATAAAGAGACTCTAGTATGTTCTTAAGATCCAAAAAAAGTTAAATATTACTTACCATTAATATTGATATGGTAAAAAGAATTGTTGTCAAATTATAAAAGCTTCTAGAAAACTCATAAAACATACTATACAGGTATTACTAAAATTATATATAAAAAATTGTCAAAATATAAAACTAAATACGTAATGAACATTATAAAATTAAAGCTTGCATACATAAGTGAACTGGGTTATACTAGAATTTAAGTAAAACTATTAAAAGCTGTTCATACAATTGTACAATACAATATTACAATTAAATGAAGGAGGACAATTTGTTGGTATTATTATGAAAATGCAGGAAATCTGTAATATTATGTTATGTAGTTATCTATAATTGTTAAGATTTTATATTATTTGTACTTTTCGAAATATAATATTCAAAACATCCTCAAATGAATACACAATAATTAAGAAATTGTTATAATTGTATTGTCATATAATTTTTTAAATTGAAATTCAAAAACGAGACAACATAGATATAGCCAGCTAATATGAATGGAATTTTATACTTTAACCGATTCGTTGCGATGTCTAATTTGCAAACTTCTAACTGTGGCGTCGAACAAAAATACCGTGACACTGCTGCCGTGCCAAGCGCCATACAATTAAATGACACGGCTCCTGTGTCTTCAGCCATGCGAAAAAAAAAACAAGCGTTTTGACCATTCTAAGTTAAAAAAACGTTAGTTTACATTCGAAATCCAACGAGAACAGCTAGTAACGTTGTTTCAAGGTATAAAAAGTGGAAAAATAAGTGTATTCTTGGAAATGGCGGGTAAGTGGCTTTCTAAATAGAGGAAAAGGTGGTAATGCGGCCCCCGCATGTATTTTGGCCCCCCATGATATTACCAATTTATAATAACGCCACCTATCATTTTTTTGGTGAAACTGAATCGTCTTTGTCACAACAATATTTAACACCTATCGAATCCGTCAGATGTCGGCCCGTTTATACGTTCATTTCAAACAGTCGAAACACGTTGCTGTGAAAACTTTTGAACTGTTGCGATTTTATTTGCGTAAAAATAGAAAACTATCGAATTTGACTTTTTGTGTGGACACGTTGTATTCATTGAACATTGTTCTGCGATATTTCAAAGGTAAATATGAAATTTAAGCATTTTATGAACATGTTAGATATGTTTGTTTAAATAGTTTACATATCTGTAATGTGGCCCCCTCACATTGCTTGTAATGTGGACCCGGGGGCCACATTACATGTAGGTACCTAAAACGTAGTAATCAATTTCTTATTTTTTTTTAATTTTTTAGATGCCTAGGCAAAGTATTTCATCTCCATCTTCGAGGAAGAAACAAAAAACGTGGGACCCTGAAGAAATGAAAAAAGCGGTCGATGCGGTGAAGAATAAGCTGATGGGATATAAAAAAGCTGTTAAAATGTTTGGTGTACCTAGATCGACACTAAAACGGTTAGTGAAGGATCCTCAAGAGTCTTTAGAATTACTTGTTAATAAACCACTCGGAAGGAAACCTGTACTTCCACCGGAACTGGAAACAAAGTTAGTCGAATATATTTTATTTATGGAGGCTCGATATTATGGACTCACAAGACAGGATGTTCGAAAAATGGCATATCAGTTGGCTATGAGAAATGGTATTTCCAATAACTTTAAGAATGAAATGGCAGGGCGGGCTTGGTTGGATCATTTCTTAAAGCGACATAAAGACAATTTATCCCTTCGTAGACCAATGGGAACATCATATGCTCGTGCTCAAGGCTTTAATCGTCTAGCAGTCAAAGAATTTTTTGATATCCTAGAAGCTGAAATGGAAAAGACTCATTATCCTCCAGACAGGATTTTTAATGTAGATGAGACTGGGCTGACGATTGTTCAGTCTAAAATACCCCAGGTGATAGGTAAAAAAGGAAAGAAACAGATAGGAGCTCTAACAGCGGCAGAGCGAGGTTCACTGTGTACTCTTGTTTGTTGCATGAGTGCATCAGGTTTTTTTGTGCCACCTATGATGATTTTCCCTCGAAAAAATTTCACGGATGTATTGATGAAAGGTGCTCCACCTGGATCGATTGGTAAAGTCCACCCATCAGGTTGGATCCAATCGAATTTGTTCACTGAATGGTTCAGGCATTTCATTGATAAAACAAAACCAACTGTGGAATCTCCTGTATTACTTATCTTTGACGGTCACTACAGCCATACCCGGAACATAGAAATAATAGAATTAGCTCGTGAAAACCACGTTACTATTATTAGTCTCCCACCTCATACTACACACAAGCTCCAACCTTTAGATAAAACTTTCATGGGCGCCTTAAAATGCCATTACAGTGAGGAGATTCGGAAATTTCATTTGCATTCTGAAAGGTTGCTGAAACCTTTTGATATTGCTGAACTTTTTGGTCGGGCATATATGAGGAGCACAACGGGAGAAATAGCAGTTAATGGTTTCCGTGCAACTGGCATCTATCCATTCAACCCGCAAGTATTCACTGACATCGATTTTATAGCGGAAGCCCAAGCATCTAAGATTGGTCAAACTTCTTCGATGCCTGCCAATGATGATACAGGTCTTGATACTGCCCAATCTCCTCCATCAAGCGTAGATAAGAAGCTACAAGAACTGCAGAATAGTTTGATTCTACCAGAAGATATTCAGCCAATTCCTGAGGCTAAGATTAGAACTTCTAATCGCGGTAGAAAGGCGTCCACAGCAAAGGTGATCACATCCTCTCCATACAAAAATGACTTAATTGAATCTTTGCGCTTAGCAGAGAATCGTGGACGAGGACGAGGACGACGTGGTAGAGGAGGCACTAGCAGAGCTGGTCAGCGACAGAGAGATGTAACATCCAGCAGCAGCTCTGATAGTGAAGCGGAAAATGACGACTCAGATGATGACAACTCGCATTTGAATAGAGTCCCTGAAAACATAGATGTCCTCTGCGGGTTCTGCGAAGCGAACTTTTCAAATGACAGACCTGGAGAGCAATGGATACAGTGTCAGAGTTGCGAATTGTGGGCTCA
Source organism: Dione vanillae (assembly GCA_037178615.1). Lineage (NCBI taxonomy): Eukaryota > Metazoa > Arthropoda > Insecta > Lepidoptera > Nymphalidae > Dione > Dione vanillae. The sequence goes on from JAZFAU010000180.1 coordinate 1,576,698, forward strand.
TACAGCCTGTGCAGGTCCGGAAGGCGATTATTATATTTGTGATTTTTGTCGTTAGGTTTCAATAATGCTATACATTTAATGTGACCCCCCAGGGGGCCACAAAACCATCACCTGATCTCATTTGGCCAAATTCGCCTACTTCATAATAATTTTTTTTTTCCTTATACTATACGTGTTTCATCTATTCCATTGTGAAATATGGATAAAAGAATAACTAATGAAGCTAATAAAGTATTTATCAAGTTTTTGGAGCCTTTATTTTTTTTATAAAGTCCCGAAAACAAAGTAGGGGGCCACATTACCACCTTCTCCTCTACAGGTGTGCTAAACCTTTGGGTCTAAAAATGTTGTTATGATTTTCCTTTAAAGAAATTTCAAGTATTTTAAACTATGCAAACGAAGAACTACCAAGTTTGATTATGAAGTTATTAAGAAATGTCATGTCATGTAATTACACTCAAACTTAGGTAGTCGGTTACAATTATTATTGTCAGTATAAAATAACATTTTGCTGAATAGATGATAATATTTATTGTTTAAGAAATACGGCGTAAAAGAAAGTACATTCCCGAGACAGAAATTGAAACTCAATGTGACTCCGATGACGACATATTTGAGAAGAATTCGCAAACATATAAATCATCTCCTTGGATCATTTTAACTATTCTTGAAAAGTGCAATAAAATAGCGAAAACGGCTTCATTTCATACTAGGTTTCAAAAAGGTTTCATACCCCTGTCATCCTTAAAATCATGTTATATACAGAAACGAAGGCTACTAGCTTGATTCACGTGAAAAATTAAAATAGTTTTGTTCTGGGTAGATCTCCCTAAACTTAAATTTGAAGGAGTTTTCATCGATTTCAAAATGGCACGGCTCACGCGTCTAACGCCACGCGAAAAAAATAACGATGGCACGGTAGCCGTGCCATCCGCAACGAATCGGTTAACAGCATTTTGTATACTGTGCCTTACATTTTGTAAAAATACTAAATTTCTTTATGCAGCCTTTATCATACATAAATGTCTATTAATTCAACAAAGAACACAGTATTGCATGTAAAAAACAGTAGTCAAATCAATAATGTTATTTAAAATAAATATGCCAAGATTTTCGTTTATAACATTATCAACTAATTTATTTTTTGTAATTTTCAATTTTATGAACTGAATATTTTAATTTATATTTATAGATCTGATAAAAAATTATTTACATTTAAAAGCAGTTAAAGCTGAAATTTATAAGGGACAGTATAAATAAAACTAGCAAGTCACAAAATAAACCTTTATTCTATTTGCTTAAAAATAGATCGATGTAACAAATCATTGCCATTAAACACAATCTTGTTAAATATTTTCTTTCCATAATATGATAAAATGATAAATGCATTTCCTTAAACTTTATTTATATATTTACTGGTAAGACCCGTAAATTGACAGTTTTCTTTAGTTAGTGTTAGCATATTCACATATATATAAAAGGAGCCTCAATGCATTTTTTATCCTGTGTATCTTTGTAAATACATGTGACTTATAACAATATCTTAAATTCTATTGTATTTTTGAATATTAATTAATAATCAGAAGTTTCCACGACCGAGGTTAGGGTTGCTCTCGTGGACACTGTAAAATAAAAAAAAACAAATTTTATTACAATGATGATAGCTTAAAACATACAGTATATACAAAAAAATAGTTAATAAGTTTTATAATACTAAAATAAACCAAACAGTTGTTAGCACATACAAATAAGATATAAGACAATAGAAATGAAGGAATGGCAGATGAAAATAGTCCGAAGAATGCACCAACGCTTTGTAGGCAGATTAGTGATTTCTTGTTATATTTATATCAAACAACAAAATCACTAGTCTTCCATACAACGCGCGGTAAACCTGCTGTTAGTCACGTGGAGACACACCTAAAACTTGTATTAACCATTTGTTAGAAACACTCATGCTACACACTTTAAATTAAAATGGCCCAACTCAATATATCTTTTAACTACTATATTCTTGCTAAAAACTAATAGTTTATGATTGTGTCTTTATTTCATAATTAAAATATATTTTTTGAGTTAGGTCACATGCTATCTGAAGGTGTAAATATAAAAGATTATATATAATAAAGATCCATGTTATTCTGAATGCTTTATATATACAATACCTTTATATGTAGTATACATATAGATAAATTTTCTTTTACATATATACATACTGACAATAAGTTATAATCTAAATTTGAATTTATTAAATAAATCAATATGAAAATGTTGTTTTATTGGAATGGTAAAGAGAATATGAAAATATGAAAGGTTTTCTAATGTATTTTTTTCAATAAATCTACATTTATTTTTTATATTCTAATCTTAAAGTATATAAAAGTAAATACTATACGTTAAAATAATTATAGTATTTGAGAAGAAAATAAAAAATTAAGATTACAAAAAGAGTATCCCAAACTCTATATTACATCTAACCTACAAAAAATGTTTATAATATTTTACCTTTTTTTATTCATAATGATTTTATCATTATTTATTACTTATGCTTATTTTTGTTTGGAGCCAACTCTGGGAACTCTTGAAACATTCTATTTTTAAAATAATAGTTATTAATAAATGGTGGAAACGGAGCTTGTATATTTAAAACAAATTATAAAGCTGTAACTTATAAAGTTAGATAATAATAGATATATTTATGAATGCAATGATGGTGACATACTCAAAACAACATGCATAACATACACATTTGTTTTATAAATAATAATAACGTTAACTATTTCTTAATAACTATATTAATTCAATTGAGACTTCAAAAACGGGTTATTTGTGGATTAAGTTCATATGTTCATAGAACCTCACATTATAATTTAAACGAAATGAGTAAATAATTAATAAAAGTTGAAGCAAAGGGCATATATTACAGTCGACAATTTGCATACATTAAGACACCACGGTATTAACGTAGTCTGTGAAAAATCCGTAATTTTTTTAGTGCATACTAACATGCACAAGCGCGTGTTTGTGTTCATTAAAATGCATTTTAAATTTTAGCCGTAATTTTTAATTAATGCCTTTTCAATTTCCAGTATTATTTTTTTAAAATATAATTGACACTTGATCCGTACTCTTTTTTAACTTATACTATTTATTCTTACCATAAATATTAATAATATTAATATTAATAAATAATATTTACAATTAATATTTCATTATGATGAACTCCTATCTTTAAATATAAATGTGTATGCGTGTCACCTCTGCTGCAGCAGGTACTGCGCCTTCTGTATGCGCTGCGGCGTGCCGGTGATGGTGATGATGCGGTCGGCGGCGCCCGGCAGCGGCTCCGCGATCTCGATGCCGGCGCCGCTCTCCGCGCGGATGCGGCGGATGCGCGACCCCGCCTTGCCGATGATGGCGCCCGCCAGCTGCCGGGGACACGCTCATTCGTTCATTCATTCATTCAATGTTATATTCAGATTTTAATTTATGTAAAAAAACATGTATTATATTATCTTAAGCTCCAAATTGAAATATGAAACGAAAAATTGACTTCATAACATTATTTTTTTTTAGCTTCGCGCTTTTATCCCGCACATGGCAGGGTAGACAGGGAAATGCAGGAACCATAGAATCCTAGTGTAAAGACACTCCGTTGCTTAATATCTGCGTTCTCCGTCCCTGCTTTCCGCCTTTTTCGAGATACGAGCGGATACTCATAACATGATTAATTATAATATGCTATTACCGAAATGTTATCATACTAACATCTTTGGGTATAGTAACTTGTGTGGTGGTCTCCTGCTGTCCGCCGCCGTTGCCGTTGAAGTTGCCACCGGAAGACGACCGGTTGGAACTGAAGTTATTACTGAAGCCGCCTCCGCCGCCGCTGCCGCTACTGCTGCCGCCACTGAAGTTCCCGCCTCTTGGAGGCCCGTTGAAATTTCCCCGAGGTCCAGGACTCGAAAAGTCGTTAAAGCCTCTCGGAGGAGGTGGGCCACTACGTCCCATCTGCGGTCCACCTCTCGGTGGCGGAGGCCTGCCACCGGGTCCCATTGGCGGAGGTCCCCGAGGAGGCCCACGTGGAGGCCCCCGAGGCCCACCACTACGAGGCCCCTGACCATTCCCGAAGCCGCCATATTCATCCGCGTAGTAGTCGTCATAATTGTGCGGATCGTAATTAAGAATAGCGCCCTTTATGGGTACCTGGAATGTGACGGTGTGAAATTACCCTACAAGACAAAAAATGCAACAAATGGCGAACAGCTTGCATCCGTTATTCATTTTTTTTTTTTATTTATAGTTGCCGAACATATGAAATTCCTATGAGGATAAACTCAATTGACGTATGTTATAAGCAGCTGGCGCGCACACCTGCCGTGCAGCAAAGCGGCCGTCTCTAAGTCGTTCAACCATATAAGAATTTAAATGAATTAGGTAACAATTAAGAAGATAATAATAAGGTTTCCGATCTTATAATTACCTAATACTTTTAATATTTAACAAGTTAAAGTGATAATAAAACACGAGAGTATAAAAACACATAACTTAAATTTTAACAAAAGGTTTTCCAAATATTTGCAATACAGGTTTTAGACAGCGTGTGTTGTTTAACATGATATTAATTTTAATCTCAGTGCTTGCAAATCATTGTCGATATCCTTAATAGTTTCATTGAGACCAGTATATTGAGAACCGGACAAACATATGTGTTTTACTTTTGTCCATAACCCGATATACATTTAACAACTATGATACATATGTAAAATACATAGGTTCCATATATACCTGTCGTATAAGATGTAGGACTTCCCTCACGCCGGCGGCGATGGCGTCGGGCTTGCCGACGAGTTGCACGACACGCTCGGAGCTTTGTGGCGCCGTGTTCGAGAAGATCTTGAGACGAGCGCCAGTTTTCTATGGAATATAATCATTTATAATAAATAAAAATGTAACATATAACGTAATTATGGCAAAATTGAGATTGCACATATTTTACTATTCTTAAAAGAACTAAACTCAAATTATTTCCATATCTCGGTCTGATGCGACACAATGCTGACTACACACATATTCTGAAAAGGACGGTAAGACAACGTAATGATTCATAAATAAAGTTGTATAAACTGAATGGCCAATTTGAAATGGTTTAAAAATGGTATTAAACGTGTTTAAAATTTAATTTTTAAATGTGCCCAGTACATATTCCATAAACTTCTACACATACAGAAATTGCAACTGTTCTCCCACATAATTAAATATTTTAGATTACTAACCCTTACCTAGACTTACTTAATAATATTTCTTTATGATTTTTGTGACGTTTGGTGTTACTTCTTTATTCTCTTATTTCGGTTATTGCATAATAAGCGCGTAAATTTACTACTCTACATTAAAGTGCCCCCTAAACGAGTGCAAAGTTTTTTCAAACACACAAAAGAACCAGTTAGTAATAAAACTGAATAAAAAAAGGTTAGAAATTGAATAGGCTGTGGAGCATTTCCGAGTTTGGTTATAATTTATTTATTAAGTTATTTTGTGTATGTATATATTGATTGAGGCTACGCTTTTTTAACAATATATAATATTTATTAACATGTTTTGTAGTACAACAATATCTTACTTCAGTAATTTATATTCATTTGGGATATTTATAGAAGATATAACGTATCATATTCACACATCATATTTTAAAAATTGATTGCTGTGTTTTGAAAACAATAATATGAAATATTATTGTTAATAAATATCATAAAGTCAAAATCCCAATTAATTTTAACGTGAAATATAATAATAAATAATTCCTGAGGTCTTTGCATAGTTATCGTAGCCCGTAACTCGTACGTGTGACGTTTAGGGCGGCGTAGAACGCGTGCGCGGGCGGATCGACCCGCACGTGGCTCCATCCGCCCGCCCAGACACGCACAAACAACTGCCAGTCGCTACGCCGGCCACTGACACCGTACGCAAACATCGCACGAAAGTGAAACTTACGCAACTTGTGCACGCTGACCTCATTTATTCAAAATATTATGTACGATTGAAAAATTCACACAAATATCGAATCAAATAAATAGTTATTAAATAAAAAGCACAATAACCAACCTCATAATAATTAATGAAAAACTTTCAATTATGTAAAAAATAATTGGACACAAAACACTGTTCATTTTGGCTACCACTCGCGCAACTTCCACAGAGGCGATTCAATATTAAATGTGTACGAACAAAGTATCGCGATAGCTGAGAGTCGGGAAGGGTCGACTACTCCCCGTCGCATCCGAGCTAGGAATAAGCCAGAGCCGAGCCGGTGGCATGCAACACCTGACCCCCTCCCTCCAGGCTGCACTTGTAGGGCTACACCCCGCGCCCGCACGCGCCACGCCTACGCCACGACATGGCACTTCAACCTTGCCATTCGTCATAAACTTTATTGCCGATCGACCGAGATAAAACAGTTGGCGGCATATAAAAATAAAACAGCTCGTTAATTAGGAAAATTTCGTAGGCTTATGTAATGATAAAACACTCGAAAGTTTAAATTACAATTTTTTTCTTATAGTTAGATTAGTCACGTCAAACTCTGAAAAAACATTACATTTTTGGTACAAAAATATGTTATATACTTTGGAAACATTATGATGGTAGTACTTTATTTTGTGGCTAATGTGTTTTAAATGACAAAATAATCAAGCACAAAAGATTTTTTGTTCCATAAAATATACACCGATCGATAGCTGGGTTATTCTGTTCGATGGTAAAGAAGCCGTACGGCGTTTCGATCGGAAACGGAAGCGGACTCGCGTGCCCGCGCCTAATTGCCGGTGTCACCGCGACATCGCCTGTAATTACGCTGCGACATATGTGAAGCTCAAATTACACCTACACCGCCCGCGGGAATGCGCCTAAATGTACGTACACGTAATGATATCGGTAATACCATGGCCAGTAATGTGGAATCGATCGTTTTCTACTTTTATGTACTTAAAGCCTTCTATTGTAAGTTATCAGTTATAACTTTATTTGTTTATTGTTATTCTTTATTAATTGGTTAAGTGACTGAGGCCGTCAATGTCACAGCGTATGGTGGCTTAGCGTTAACGCGAGGGTTGTGGGTTCCATTTTCTCCCTAGATTTTTTTTAGCTACACGCTTTATTTCGCACATGGCAGGGTAGGCAGAGGGAACTGTAGGATTCGTGGAACCTAGTGTTAAGACACTCAGTTGCTTAATCCCTGCTTTCCCCGTCTCCGCTTCCGCCTTTTTCGAGGCATTGCGTGTTAAGTGGCGGAACTCAACGCCGCGCTTTGCCTCGTTCCAGAGCGAAGAAAATGGAAATAGAAACATCCATGTTCTCGAGGGATAAGAACCCTCAAACCGTCGCGTTTAAAGGCAGACGCATACGCCTCTGCGCTATGACGGTCCTCTCTCCCCATATAATATATTATTTTTAATTTCTCGATCTAAATAGTTAATTAAACCTTTTTAGATCGAGAATATCTGTAACTCCATTTAACTCTCTTTTGTCTTAACACTAATACAGTAAGCAGCTATAATAATATTACCATTTATAATATGTATATAAATTTTACAACTTTTACACAATTCTTGTTTATTAGCCCAAAGTGGAAAATAATTAGATGTACTACCAGTTTCTTCCTACTCCAAAGCACTACTACTGGTACAATGTAAAATTTTAAAATGTCAAATACTAATATAGTATTATGCTGTATGTCTGCAGTTCTTTCTGTCTGCCCTATTATAAGCTGAATAATGCGTGAAGTTAAAAACAAATTCCAATGTTAAAAACATAACGATTGAACAATAAAAATCTACATACACAAAGAAAATTAATCTGAATAACTACAAAGTGCCTGACGAATTCTTTTCTCTTAATATATGTATAAATAATATAGGTAAACGCGAAGGATGTAGAGGTTAACAAAAACCTCCCGCGCGTCACGTGCACGTAACTCTAGCGCGGCGCCGCTTCCGACGGATGAAACCCCACCGACACGTGTTCAACCAACCCTTGATTACGACACCTAGTGGTCGATACGACGTTTACTTCAATTTCACTAAGTTTGGACTTTATTAATGAATGCAATATAAATATCCAAAATGACGGTAGAAATTTAGTTTTAAAGCAATGTAAGTAAGTACAGAATGTATACAGAAGGATTTGCAATAGTTTCAGTTAGGTGGTTTAATACTTTAAGCTCCAAAATTATGTCTTACAAAAAATAAATATTTCAAAAGGTTAGCGGTATTCTTATTACATTAAATAGTTGAATACACAAAAATATATAATATCCAATTTATTTATTATACTTTTGCATAAATTTTACCCCATAACGTTGAATTGCAATGCGAACAAAGAAATAAAGCGACAATCGAGAGGAAACGTAGACCGAACGTGTACCTGCTCGCGATTCAAACATTCAACGACGGTCGGGTATTGGAGAGAGAAGCATGTGTTCCAAATTTCTATTTAGCGAGGTCAGAATGGATCATTGTGCAAGGTACAGTGGGTAGGTAGGAGAGCCCAGGTGCGAGGCGCGTTTTTGTCGGCCTTCCGGCGGCTGTGCGAGCACCTGCCGCCACAGCTGCCGCCCTCGCACGCGCCGTTACGACGCCTTAATCTTAGCTTTGATATTATGTGTGTTGTATTGAAAGAATACGATCTAAATTGTATTTTTTAACCACGAAAATATACGTAGCAACTATGAAAATTATGAAGAATCTTAAATATTACGGTCAAAAATGTCTGCTAGGAAAAAAATTGCAAGTAATTTAAAAAATTATAACATTTTTAAAATTAATGACGTCATTAAAAATACTGCTCACGTTACAGGTTTTAAGATGAAAAATAATAACCATCACTTTAGCCAGGATTTTAAAGGTACGCAAAATATTATACGGCAGTTATATTATGTAACTCAATACGTCCATATACATTAAACTATGTATGTAGCTATATTGTACGGCCTTCAATACAAAGAAAACATAAAATTCCAATAGATGTGATTGTATTGATTACACAATATTTAAAGCGGTTATCGACCGTGTTCATTATGTGTACGCGAATTCCATATACTTTGTGTTTTGTCGTCACAGGTAGAATCTATTGACTTTCAAGAATTCGGCTACAGAAAAGAGAACAAAGAGTATATGGGAACAGCTGATGGATAGAAAAAATATATAAAGTCGTTTTAGATGGACAAAAAAGCAATTTCTTTATAAAGGAAGCCTTGCAGGCTTAGCTTAGAAGAGAGGTAAATACAACGTGGTGCATAATTTTTTGCGACAACAGCTGATCAACGAGAATAATATGTCAATCCTCTTACTTCAAATAATTTTCAATAATCAATAATTATATACGAAAAAAACGTATAAATAGTTATTTTATAATAAATAACAATTTATATTTTGATACGAATAACCAAATACCGTTCCCAAGACACAAAACAAATACTTGACAAGAAGTTTCTTATTCTACAAAAACATTAATACATATACAAATAGACACTATCAATCTTCTGTTGAGTTAAAATCACAAACAATAGCCTAAACGACTTAGCACGAGTTATGAAACACAATACCGTTGAGATTGCAAAGTTGCTGGCATCGTACGTTTTAAAGCTTCCGCAGTTCAGTAAGCTCTTAGTAATTGATCGTTGCGATGCACCCTATAGTGTTCAAGCTCGTAAAGTGCAGAGTTGCAAGCTTTCACGTTATTTGCTGCGTATCCATACGACGACAAATTGCCTTCGCTTTTTAACTAGATCAAATTGGAGTACGCGCGTCGATATTCGATAACTTATATGTATATAAAGTTATTAGTTTATTGGAACACCATCAGCCTAATGGAATTTCTGTTGTGGGCACACTCCACCCAATTTTTATCCGTTTATTCATTCTTTCGCGACCAAATTTGAAAAGATATTTCGATGAACTATTCTTAGTAAAAAAATGTGATATGCGAGTGAAGACAATTAAAGAAGATATACTGTTACATATTAACAGATGCATATTAAAATTAAAAGCGTCCCAAGTAAGCTAAGTTTGATAAAAAGAACTAGGTAAATTATCTAAAACATCCGTCGAATTGAGATAAGACGGAATACGGGCAGCAGCTGCTTTCACATCTGCTTCATCCGAAACGAAACATGCAAAGAAAAAATCTCTTCATTACTGCTCGCACTTCGACAGATGAAAATCAAGCAGATGTTTGTTGCTCGCATTTAATTATTACACGCGTACGATAAACTGAGTGTCAGACTCGTGTTAAAAACAATATGCAGAACTATTGCACAGGTTTTAGAAAGGTTGCAGAGACTTAATTAATTTACAGCTATTTTTGAAGTATCAATTTAAGTTTAATCATCTAACATCTATCATAGTCAAACTAAACAAAACTTAGCTTACTTGAGACGCTTTTACCTTTACTAAGCATCTGTTGATATGTAACAGTACATCTTCTTTAATTATTTTATATCGATAAGGAAATCTACTAGTAAATCACAATTTTATCATCTATTGTAGTCTAATATATTCTAAAAATATTCAAGTTTTATTAAATTCAATCGATAAGTACCATAGAAAAGCATTTAAATTTATCATTTTTCAATGATTAATAATTTCACAATAAAAATTTTGAAATGTCATAAAAAAAACGTTTTAAAGACACTTTGTAATTATATGTGTAATTAAGTATAAGAAACTTAATTTCATTTAATTCTAATTTAATTGTCAATTTATAATTTATTACCATTTCTCTCTTATTCAATTCCCTTTTTTATTTTCTTAATCACTACTAACGAACATTATTTTAAGCAAATATGAAACGTATGCTAATGTTATCATCATTTCACATATTGGCATACCTCTCTCAGCTCCTTAATTTTGGCTCCAGCTTTACCAATAACACAACCAGCTCGGCTCTGATGAATGAGGAGACGGATGTCCAGGTCTTCGTTGTTACCGCTCTTTGGACTTCCCTAAGAAATATTTTGTTTTATATTTAACTAATATTAATAACTATTTTTAGTGGTATGTTGTAATTTAATTTTTAAACATACGACACAAAGTAATAGATTTTTCACAATAAAGTTTAAAAAAGGATTCCAAAACCTTTTTCCTTATTTATCTTATTTTATTATATTTAATTTCAGCCTTGTAGTGTAGGATACATTATATATGCATATAGAAGGGTAAGAACCATAGTTAAATCCTCTAGTATCAAAACACGTGTTTCTCCGCTTTCCGAATAAACTATGTACCAATGCAGGGAAATGAAGATAGTTTATTTAACCACTTCCATGTTTTAATAAATTATTAATGTAGCAGTTATGCATTATACTTACATCAGCCAGATTTGGAAGTATGTCTTTTACAATTTCCATAATCGTATCGATATCCGACGCCGTTATGGACAGTACTCTGAAAAGCAAACATTCCGTTACGCCATATCGAGAACGAGAGTAAGTGCGATTAAAATTCAGATCACAATACTTATTGACGGTGTAAACAGATCAACGGTCAGGGTGGTCTCGGTTATACAAAGCGTGATAGCTTTACATAATAATCAAATACATTTTAGTGTATGAAGGTTTAGGATTTCGACAAAGAATATTAGCAGCTAGAGAACGACACGCAGGTCTCGAAATGTGGAGGTCGGGTAAGTCAGAAACGGTTTGTCCGTCGTAGTGCGCTAGGGTGACTCCTGACTGTTGACGGGCGGGCTGTAAGGTTTGTTTGAGAGTAGTTTGGCGATATAGTTTACCGTTCAGGGCCGGGGCAATCTGGGACTGTTATAGAGGCTTTGTACTGCGTGGCGGGGCGGCGGGTGCGGGGCGCGGCGTCCGAGGGCGGGACCGGCAACCAAGAGTCGCTGTAGCGGCGCACCACGCGCCTTTACTCTAGCCTCAACAACGCGCCGTATACGCAGTGGTTGCGTCACAAAATCACAATAATCTCTATAACTAGCTCAAATCTTCATTTTACAATTGGTTGAGACTATAAATTAATAATATAAGATATGGACCACTGCGTATACGATATCATTTTCAATGTATAACTAGTTATATAACAGTCAACGTTCAACGTCTAATTTTTATCCGAAATCCGAAAAACAAATATTTTTTTAAATAAAATTTCATCAAAATCGTCATTGAAAATGATAATGAGGCATGAGGGTGTGTGGGGCAGAGAAAGGCGCGCGGTGCGTCGCGCTACTGACACAGAGGCGTCTCGGGGGCAGTAAGAACCTGTAACTGGCTGCCGGGGGGTTATTACTAGCCTACTGCCGCACGCGACGCCCGGTGGCTTCCCAACCACCAAAGCATACGCTGCTTCAGAACAACAAAGATTAACAAAGCCCAAGGTCAACGATATGGGTATAGTTAACGTTAACCACTCAAATCACAGACAGGTTCGATTTAGTTAAATTGGTCGTTTGCACCTGTAGTGAGAAAATGTTATTCTATTAAGTTGATTTGGGTAATATACTTATCTACTTACTCTAATATCTGTAATGTAACTTAGCTAGTAAATTATAAAATAAATTAATACTTTGATTAATAATTTTCATGAAATTGTTTAAAATAATATATAAAAAGCAGGAGTAAATGAATATATCTTTAATTATATAATAAATGTCAATAACTATGTACCATGAATCTAAATATTATACTCTAGTTTTTACCCAGATTGAGAGACCAACAGATATAATATAATCATTAAATACTGACCTCATTCCTTAACTTTGATATATTGGAACCTCCTTTTCCAATAATCGAGCCTGCCACCTATAATAAAATTTCTAAGTAAATTAAAATTATATTTAACTTTAACGACAGTTTATTAACTTTACTTCCGACAATGAAAGTCACCAATAAAAAACAAAAATTTCTGATGTCTATCTTTAATTAATTTTTTTCTTATTGATAAACTATTGTGTAAAAAAGCTTTTAAAAACATACTGTAACCATATATCTAAATTTGACATTTATTTGGCAGTGGATAGTCCCTGTATTAGATCCTTGAATAAGTTCTCGCCGTGTCATTAAAAAGCATGACAAGTGCGGCATGAGAAATGGTTATCTATGAAATTTCTAACATCAGCTTTTTGATCTTTCTCAATGTTTAAATATGAAGAAATTAAGGAATGGCTTAATCAAGATCTATGTTTAATGCTTGACTTGACTACGACGGCCATCAGAAGATAAATTTACACTTAACAAAGTATTTGAAAGGGGTGGAAATAATATAGAGCGATGACGTTGGAGGCTGTATGAATTGAAGCCATACTTCAAAATTTATTAATTTATTAACAACCAGAAAGATAAAAAAAAGGTGTCCAGTAATTATATTTAGTACATAGAGTATGCCGATAGTATCCTATTTCGTTGTGTAAAAAAAGCAGGAATTTATTCAAGATCCAATTAATTATATCGTATGTAGTTAGCTAATTTTCTGTCTAATTATTATAATTCAAAACTCACCTTGCTCGGTATGAGGAAAGTAACCTCATCATCTGTATGTCGCTGACGTTTCTGCATTGGACCATCGTCGCCATAGGCGTCACGTTTCATTGTATCTATTAAAAAGAAAATGTTCTAATTGAAATTTTCCAACGAAGTTTTACAACATACCCCTCGCTTTACCCTACATATAATAAGTACAAGCATCCTTGCATTAAGATAGTTCGCTTTCCGCCCTTATTCGGTGAATCGAACTCCTAACCATCGAGTTTACAGTCAATCGCTGTTCTGTCTACTAAATTTAGTTGATTTATTTGCCAAATTACACATTTTTATTAAGATTAAAACAAAAAGCAATAGATTTGGAACTGAAGCTGGCGCCAGTAAGCCGCGGTAATATCGATCCCGCTACCCGCCCGCTTTATTACAAACCAACAAACAATTATCAGACGCCGATTTACTGCCGCTTCGCTGATCTTATCAACCCAAACTACGCCAGTCTTTATGGTTGAGTAATATTACAATCACAACTTATTCACCTGAATATGTCAGCACGATAGTGAAAGCAATTCTAGGTGGGTTCTATATAAAAAGATTATCTCGCAGCCTAGAATTTACTCCAAATCAAAGGTATTGGTATTTCCGTAATGTAACAATGATAGAGACTTATGTTCACAAACCTACTCGATATGAATAAGTTAACAGTGCTCCCTCCATCGTAATAAAATAATAATAATTATGTTAGTATTACACATTTCAAAGTAATTTTACTGAATCTTTGTATATTTAGTCTATGCTAAGGATAGATACAGACGGTAGCTAGTGCCAATACGAAGTGTATCCGCTTGAGTTAAAAAATTGTGTTGAGTGGTGGAACTTAACGCCACACCTTTATATCTTATTTATGCAAGTTTTATTCAACTAAGTATACTATTATAGCATAGTTATGCCTCACAGTATTGGTATTACCGCCATTGGGTGTTAATCAATACTGGCTATTGTTGTGGGTTCGTCATGGGTTTAAAGCGTTGTTTAAGATAAATAAAAACAAAAAGAAAGAGAATAGATTGACTTTAAAAATGTATTTTTATGTGAAATATTTTAGTACATTGACTTACATCGATCGATAAATTCCACATAAGCACTAACTGTTCATATCTGCATTACTAAAAATTACAAAAGAAGCTAAAAACATTAAGGATTTTTTTGCCGACAATTTAAAAAAAGTGTATATGTGCGAGCCCTACTCATACAGAAAGGATTCGGTATCACATATAAATTTCATGACTGCATATTAAAGAATAATACTGCTAATACAATACTAAAAGTTGATAAACCTAAATTTGTAGTCGAATATAGTAACCTAAAGTTTGTGCAAGTTTTTTTGTGATATACCATTTCTTTTTTTCCTTACTTTGTGTAATATGATTTTAGTTCTTGCCAAATTCCATAACTCTAGGACATAGAGCTGAACATAGGTTTTGATTAGGCAGCGCATTATATACAAAATGCATCAAAAAAACGAATATAAATGCTCATATATTTTAAATCTATGACTTAGAAATTCGGGGGACCTTCTGTGGTCAAGAGACTACCGATCTAGATATTTGACATTTATTTCAGCTTGAAGTCTTCTTGACAAACGGACAGACAGACAGACAGACAGGTGATTGTCTTAAATATTAATAGTTATTATCTACAAACAGGTAAATTAAAAATACATAAAATAAACATCTGCTATCAATTAATTACATAGACAAATAAAAAAAGACATATCTTAACAATTTTAAATCATTTTCATATTTGTTATAGTATTTTAATATACAATATCTATAATTGTCAAACTTAATTCTATTAAATAGTTTTTAAAGGATTATAATGATGTTAATGAAATAATATCATTGTAAATTTTACAATGTGCAAAATCTACCTAAATATGCTAATTCGCTTCCGAGCAGCAGGTGAGCGGGGTCGTTGACACGTACGCCTACCACGCTACAACTGTACGATATTCGCGCGCATCACAATAGTCGAATCTGCCCAAATCTTTCCTACAACATGCTGTGTCCCAATTTGCAGGTACCCTTAAGTATATAACGATGGATATACGAGAACTATTTACTTGTGCCTAACTAAAACCCAATTTATCAAGGTCATGCAGTTCTTAATTGAATCAAACTTAAATATTTCGATTATACTTAGAATATTATCTCTCTCCTGGTCACTGTAATATTTTTGACTAAATATAAATGTTAAACATAAACAATTGCAAAGCAGAGGTGTACACTCAGTCTCTTTGGCAGGTGTTCGTCACAAGGACCTTTGGGTCGGTTTAACGCAAAAAAAAGGACTCGCTTCAAATGTCTTTTCAACTACCAGCTGTCTTACGACAAACGATACTTGCTTTTATTCAAATACCTAAGATCATCATAACAATTTCAATTAAAATAGTTCTTCAAATGTTTATATTCTATCTAGAACTTCATAAAAAAAATATTAAATAACAAAAACTTAATATAATGAAGTTAGAAATAAAATAATGCCAGTTGACAACTCGTTTTAATTCTATTTTGTCCAAGTTAATTAAAAATAATGAAAGAGTGCGATGAAAAGAGCGGGTCAAATACTCACCTATTAATCTAACGGCACGCTTAGGATAAGGACGTTACAAGTACCTAGAACATTAAGAAATAATTATAGGTAAATTAGGGAAGAATATGTTTGTTCACTTCTGAAGAATATTCTATCAGACGTACATAAAAAATTGATAAGGGAGCGCGGTTATTGTAATATTCATTGCTATGCCTAAGTGTCCATCGCAAGAGGAGTGCGCGAGTCGACTGACATGTTTCGGGCTCCGCGCGGAGGTTAGTACAGGCCTCCGAGACATCAGGGCGCCGCCGCTGCACATGCGCACGGCTCTGCTGACACCACCCCTGCCTCTCATTGTGCCCCGGAAACGAGGACTTAACAAGTCACACCGCAAGGCCCTACTATCTTAAGCCAATCAACCCGCTTTTAAAAAAATGCGCCAGTTTTTATAAAAAAATTAATGTAAGTTATTGTACAATAAAATAATTACGGCAAAGCAATTATTACTAAAAATCAATATTTCTAATAATTAGGGTAACTTTTACCATTCAACAAATTAAATTGTATAACACTGATATACAATATTTTAAATATTGTATATCAGTATTTCCCAGTTTTATTTGAAAAACTAAGACGATTTTTCGCTTTGGTAAAGAAATCTTAAAAGAATATATTTATTTGTAATTCATGTTTACGATGGTTATAATTTTTAAAGCTTGTTGACCATATGACTGACTTGTCTGTCTATTAAGACCATTTTCTCAAAATTGAGGGATGCTAGCAAGTTGAAATTCTTATCATACATCCAGATAGGTGATATATTAAAACAGCAAAAGTCTGTAATTAATTTTATACAAATATATACGACCTCAAATCTATCAACTATTATAAGCTGACATAGATGTATGAAATTTAACGAGAAGTCTGTTCAGCACATTAGGCAACTTTAAACTTGTATTCGTTCACCTACAATCAAATAATTACTACGGAACCCTCAGAGTACTGAGGCCTACCCACCGAACCACTTGATCAATAATTTTCTATTATATTGACAAATATGGATATAATACGTTTATAATTTTGTAAGAATTTTATTTCTTATTTTAATCAAGAAAAATATATTGTTTTAAAAATTACTGTAATCATTGTTGAAAAAATTTAATTATTATTATATTTTTTTAGTTTGAAGCCATTTTAGTAATCCCCATATAGTAATGTTTAAGACACTGTTTCTGAGTTACATTGCCAGTTTATATGACACTGTACAATTAATGCTAATACTAAATATACTACAGAACTACTTTGTATACAATATTCACAGCTTTTCCGTAATAACAAAGAACATTACCTTATATTTAGAGATTATTTTTGAAAGAACGACATATAATTGGCCATGTGATATATTTTAAAAATTGTACTATACTAAGCAAGCAATTTTAATAATAAATCTATAAGTTATTATATTATATATTATTAGATAAATTTTTAATCACGACGAACATATTAAGAGTCTCATTACACAGTCTCAATTCCATTGTTTTTTAATTTTGGGTATTTCTTATAAAGTGCAGTGTTCGCGTGAATTTTATATTGTACCTAATTTTAATACTTTAAATAAATATATTGAGTCGAAATAGGGTCACTATTTTAAAAAGATGATAAGTTAAAAGTGCTATACAGCATCTTAGCTACGTACTCTTTAGTTTAAGTAGAACGAATTGGTCTAACGTTTTTATTTTTCATACTAGGTCTACATACCTACATATCTTCACGCTTTACCCCTAGCTGGGTAGTTTAAGCCTATATTTAAATAAAAATTGTCGTGACTTTTGAGTGATATAGGTATGCATCAAAAATTATAATCTGCAGTTACGCATCAGTTACGTCAAACTCTTAAGTAGTTAGTCAGCAATATTTTTTAAAAATAATATATTTTTTGGATCGATGATGATGGTGATTTGACGACACCATTAAAGTTAAACATTTAATATGTTATAATAACATTTTTTGTAAGTACTTCAAACATCCCTGAAATATATATAAGCAATTTAAGTAATTCAATCAAACACTAAAAATACTTCACTATACTTTGTTCATTAGAAAGATTTCATTTTAGGTAATGAAAATGAAAATTACTTGAATTATATATTAATTGTTCAGGGCCGTAGCTGATTAGACTAAGTACCTTATACCTATATTATTATTAAAATACATTGAACAAATGATTGTACAGAACACATCAATTTCATTTAATCTAAATATTAAATCAGTGGTTATGACATAGAAAATGACTTTCAATGGACGATTACTTGATCAATCAATAGAAACGATCAAATACACTGAACACGCATGCCATGTTTGGACTGGAACATTAGTACATACAGGGACCAATACGTATAGTAGATAACCACCTATTAGTCAATAGCTAATAGCTGATGAACCAGCGTCGAAGACAATCGTTTCCTTGGCAACTAGACGTCAACATAAATGCAAAGCCTAAGGAAGAATTTATATAATATTAATGTCCCTTAAATCCATCAATAACGATAAAGACAAGAGTTGTACAGTTTTTTTGTGCTCGACATATTATAATGTATGACTTAAGGCCTGAAGATATAATAAATTGAACCAACCAATTAAAATACGACATAGAATAAGAATTTATTTTTATGTTTTACTAAAGAAACAAATTTACTAAGTATGTTAATGTTCTAAAATTTAATCAAATCAACTCATCTTTTTTTATTAATGAAGACATCATGAGATCTCATCTCGTCCCATGTTAAATGTTGACGTCAATTAAAAATAATTTTATAATGACAACACTCACTTTAACTAAGATATTTTGTTTTGGGGATTAACTATTGAACGACAAAACTTACGCAATGCAATGCAATATTTTGATTAAGTTTTTGTATATTATCAATGCAGTACTCCAACAATATGTAACTATTTTTAAGAAAAATAAAAATATGCTTAATAAAATATATGAGATAGTAACAGATGTTGGTCGATGTAGTGCGTCAAAAGTTGTGGGAACAACACGGCTGCTGAGACAATTATGCAGTGTTGACCTAATTGTCCTTACTGGCTTTCTTTTATAAGCATAAATGTATAATTGTAAAAGACTTGGAGGCACTAGTCTGTAATTTGTTCCCCGCGATGTGCTGAAATATTCAGCGACCCATGAGAACACACGCCACCCGACCCAAGACAAGTGGATGTTACGAACTCACGCGATTTGTTTCAAAGAGAATCGACAGATGTCTTAATGTTGGAAATAAGTACGTTCGTATCTATTTCATTTATTTAAAAAACAGTCTACATGCAATAGTATTTATAGATTTATGTTACAGTAAATATGAAATTCAATTTACACTTTCGCGTATTATGACTGCACAGAGACAACTTAGCGATAAGTAAATTAAGAAACAATGCATACACAACAAGGCATTTTTTATTCAAGTTATTGCATTATCATCAGCCAGTAAAACATAAAACTGCAGGAAAGAAAAATATTTTGAGAAAATGAAAAATATCTTGCTTAATTTGACCTAGCTAGCTATTAATGCTAGCAGAGCTTATATAATTTAGTACACTAAATATTGTTATTTTTATGTGAACTCATTTCCCTAGATAAAAAATTCAAAGAGGCGTTAAGATTTTAAGATTTTATAACATGTTATTTTTTAAAATACCGAATTAAATGTTTACTGTAAAAATAGAATAATGTACAATACATAAATAAATCTGTTTCTCACATAACCGAAATTGCCTCTTGACACAAAGCAATCACGCTTATTTCGTACTGAAGTTTTTCGTGTTTCCAAAGCTCGCGCCTCTGCTGTCATTTTTGCTCTAATTTTGCTGCATACAAGTTTTTCTAATTCAATTACAACGCTAGCAGCTAATCTTTTATTAATGTACATAACCCATTTTCCTACAATACAGCTATTAGTAAATATATTTTGTTAGTCTATACAAATATAAACGAGACGACATATATAGTCTGAATTGGAATTTAATTACATATAAATTGATTGTATTGTTTCTGTATTTCAAAATTATTAGTTACTAAAGACAACTATAGAAATTTATAATTACAGCACAAAATCGACCCCAAGTGGCCTTTCAAATACAGTTACGTATTCTGTTTCCTCCTGAGTCGGCGCCACGTGTCTAAATATTTGATGCTCATATCGATCATAACTTCTATGCGTCGCTCGTAGCTCTATAGCTAGGTTTCTAACAGTTTATATAAAAGCGAGGTATTTTCAAAAAGCTATGTTAACCTATTATTTAATTTGCTTACACGTTTTTTATACGAAAAATCAAAAAAATATTTTAAGTGACTGCGATTTGCATTTATAAAAATAAAATTTTCTAGTGCTGACGCTTTTATTAATGTAAAATTTATATTGAAAACAAAAAAAGAGATACATTTTCATATTTATTATAGCTATACGTATAGTTAAACATGCGAGAGTATCAAGCAAATGAAACTTAGAATAGCATATTCAACACATCAAGTGCATCTTCATGACTTATGAAGACGAACTTATTTGCCAGGAAATAGCCCTTAATAATAATAACGCATTGACGTTTCGTGAAGGAAATTGGAAAAGCTCGTGGGCGTGCCACACGCTACCAGCGCATTCGGATAGGAGACATTTTGTATGTATTTGCCTCTTTAGTAATTGCTCCGTCCGTCCTTGTATATCCAAGCGGCGTCGTTGTCGGTGCCACTCTCATGCATATGTCATGAGTTGTTGCCCAGCGACGGTTTGTTGACGGTCAGGCCGCGGGAAA
The DNA here is from genome assembly GCA_037178615.1 of Dione vanillae. Lineage (NCBI taxonomy): Eukaryota > Metazoa > Arthropoda > Insecta > Lepidoptera > Nymphalidae > Dione > Dione vanillae. Next base: position 1,597,582 of record JAZFAU010000180.1, read on the forward strand.
GCGGACACTGGTCGGCTACCCACTACTACCACCACCAATAATAACCGTGCTACTTTTGATACCAACTATAGACGACACCCTATCCACCCTCCACCCTTTTTAAGGGATGAGGCAACAATTAGTTTCCCGTTTTCTCCAATATTTCATGATTGAAATGACCATGCCACGAGTATTGCATGCACATTTAAATTAAATGACAGACACCGTAAAAGCAGTCATAAATTGAATACACGCACGCAAAGTACTAACGGGTTTGTTTTTCCTAATATAAAGAATACTTGAAAAATATATTTTTTATTGAAAAATAATGTCAATAATGTAGGTCACGGTTACAGTATTGCTATGAGTAATTAAACCATTATACTAAGTATATAATTTATAATATTGATATATATAAAGCATAATACTTTAAATGACATATTTTATTTTATTTATTCTTTAACAACCAATGACAAGAGCTTAAGGTCCTACTGTCGCACAATTCTGCATATAAGGTAAAAGCACCAATGGTGGACAGTGAACCAAAAGTTAAAAAACTTTCAACAATTAAGTTCAATGTTAAGAATATTTTTACTTGTATGTCACAATTAATAGTACCAGAAAATGGTTGCTTCACCTGTTAATCAAATAGCACAACCATAACAACAGTCTTTTGCTTAAAAAGTTAAAATAGCATCAATTGTTGCAAGCAATGTGCAAAGTCACACGTTTTTAACCATTTCTTGTGAGTTTACCTAAGGATGCCGCAGCAGTACAAGTGATTTTAATAAATTTTGTAAAGATATTGTTTTGTTATTTGTTATGTTTTGTATTGATATTTATATTTTCTAAAGATTAGGACAATTCATTATTTGTTTCGATATTATTTTTCTAAAAAATCATAAGTGTCTATTATTGGTACCGAAAATAGTCAGAATACCCTAAAGTTGACATGCAAGTCTACTTTTGGTGCAGTAACGATACCTATTCCTAATCGTAGGTTTATGCAATTATCAACACTATTTTCAACAATATAAGTACCTACTGTAAAAATTGTGACAGTATTAAAACACTCCAATAATAAACAGGGTGTCAACTTTTGGGGTATGTTTTTTGATGGTCGGATTTTTAAGATGCCACCTATAAAAGGCCATAGGTTCAAAATCAAAGGAACTGGAACATGACTAAAATATTATAAATCATTTGATATTTAGTCAAGGATTTCAGTTAATGCTAGTAAAAAGAATTTTATAATATTCAGTTATGTCATTTTAAGCTTATTTTATAATATATTTGATGATTATTATATTCAGGCTTGCATGTACCAATAGTTGATTTGTACAAATAAGTGTCAACTATTGGTGTTTTGATTTATGAATGTGTCATCTTTAGGGTCATTTAACTTAATAAAAATGGATTTTTTTTTAATTTACGTTGATTTGGTGGGTTTTTAGTTTAAAATATACTTTTGTATAAACCAAGGTGCAATTAATTTTTTTGTTTCTTTTGTATTTCTTTTCCAATAAACCAATATTTTTATTTAAATCTTGTGTCATCCTTATAATGTCTACCATTGGTGCCTTTACCTTAATATATTAAAAATATCATCATGTATGTGTGATGTACAATTTAATGGTAGCAAAATAAAAATTTCCAGACATTGAATATATATACTTACAATACATATAGTATGCATGTCCTACCTGAGCTAAGATATTATTCAATTTTAAAAAATGCTCTTATTTTTTAAGTATGATTGTTATATTTGTGTATAAGGACTGAAAAGACTGTTATTTGCTATCACACAATTATCAACTATAATGAATTGAAATGATTTATAATACTAGACAGCTATTACTTTATTTTAAATGATATCTATTTTTGATCACTTCTGAAACAATTTTACATCTAATTTAATAAAAAATCACAGATTAATACCTAGTCCTAATATTTAGGCAATATTCTAGTACTGATATTTAACACATTGCCCATCAGATGGCTTGTGATATTCAATGTGTAAAAAAACCTAACCAGAAGTCTAGAGAGAAAGATATATTTTAGAAAATAGATATCTTAGGGTTTTCATTTTATAGTGAATTTATATGGAACAATAACTTAAAGAGTACTTAAAGAACATTGAATTGATTTAATTAAATAGTATTTAAGGACTGTTATATTGATTTAGCCATATATTCCATTATGTCGTATTACATAATTATTTTGATGAACCACGATTATTTTTGACTTTTAACATTTAAAGTACGGCACTGTAAAAAGTTAGTAAAATTTTCAGCATAGTAATTACTACTAAAATTTAAGGCAATATTACAAAATATTGCTTACAATAGGAATTATAAATAATTACATGAAATTTTCAATCAAGAATTGATAAATGAGTATCCAGCCAATAATTATACTGCTAGTTATATATTATAATGCTAAATAAAAAAGTCAATTCTATGTATAAACGATGGTTAAATATTAGAATTTTTTATAAAAATATAAAATTACATCGTTTTAACGGCAAGCAATAAGTAAAAAAAATATTTAAGTAAACAATATCCAATTGTAACATAAGAAAGTTAGTAAAATATTAAAAGTAACTTTATAAACAACATGTTTCTAAAAAACAACATCTAATGTATTATAACCATAGCACCGGTTGCAGAATAATCGATATGACGTGAGTGAGAAATGGTTATAAAATAATAAAATATAGAAGAGAAACTTACCAAAGAAGGATTGTTATTTGAATCGTACAATCGTAAAATTGTTATATTTTTTAGTATCACTATCGAATTTGCTTCAATGTAAAAATGAAAATACATAAAACAATAAAAATGGCGGCAATATCAGCGCCATTAACAGAAGATGTTTGGTAATTTTTTTAATGTTGCCTTTATATTATTATAAGAAACGGAATGCATATTAAAATTCAAAAACATTATTATACAATTATTATTTTTAATATTTATTTCTTATAATTGATATATTTTAATCAATTATGTTCTAATAACTGTTCCTTAAAAATAACTATATGTAATTTTTCAATTAATAACATTTAATAATACTCTGAATTTTTATAAATATGTTTTGATTTATTAATTATTCTTATAAATTATTGATACTACATTAAAAGTGAAGTTATTAACAAAAAGCTAAAATTAACTTTGTTAATTGTGTATTATTATTATTTTTTGGAATAAATGGTACATTCATTATAGTACTACTTTAGTGGCTTTCTTACTGAAAAAAATTTTAACAGAAATTTCAAAATATAGTGGCATTATAAAGTTATACTATGTATGTATAACTAAATAAAAATTATTTTCTAAATTATTAGCCCTAAAATCAATTTCATATAAAGATTACCCAACAGCAATTCTGTCTGTACATACTAGTCTGTGATGAACTTGTGTCCGTTAGAGATGTCAGCTGCTAATTGTCAAGCCTTGGGAACCAGTGTCGTTGTCATTGTCAACAAAATACGATTTTGAGTCTATTTTTATTAGATTAATATTGTAAAATAAGTATAAGTGTTTATTTTTATAGACTATTTAGAAAGTAAACAAAATATGTGATTGTTCCTGTATCAATAACCTTAATTAATACTTAAAATTGTCACAAAAGCATATAAACAGGAGTCGTTTATAAGAGGATGAAAAATGAATAATAGCTCTGATTATATCTACTGGTCAGAACCTCATTGCTCTAAAGATGCACTCACAGACACTTATGGGTGGTTTATGCAATTCCTTCTCGCTGTACTAGCATTTACGTGTCTAATAGGTAAGTTGTGCCAAAAATTAAAGTGAAATAATTAATTTAGTTGCTTTTTAAAAAAAATGTAGTTGTCAGTTTATGTATGTATTATTCGACTTTATCTCAACGTAAATGAATTATATATCGACAAAAATATTTAAATATATAAGTCAAATTTTACTTACTTATGTACATTTACTTTGTAACAATTTCTACATTTTTAGGTAAACGATTTTGTGAACCTAGATATGCACGTAGACCTTGGCTAATTTGGTTTTATGACACATCAAAACAAGGTCTAGGAGCATTTATAATACATGCTGCAAATGTTTGGCTATCACCTCACATGACTGGCAATCCCTGTACCTGGTAAGACAAATCTGGTCTTAATATAAAGTTGTGTAAACTTATTAGTGTAATTTAGGTGTTACAAATTGTATATATAGATATATATGCAATAAAAATTACACTTACATATATTTTCACAAATTTAAATAATATTAAAATTTAATCAAGTTTTATCAATAACTTATAATTAAATTAACACATTTATTTTACAGGTACATAGTAAATTTTATGCTGGATTCTACTCTCGGTTTACTTATAATCTGGGCAGGCATCAGACTAGCACAGTTTTGTGCAAGAATTTATGATATACCTCTTATAAATTTTGGAGAGTATGGTAAGTTAAATGTTTCTAAAAATATATAATTTGTTGTAATTATTACAATTCAAATGTTTGTGTACTATTTTATATAAAGCTAACAGTGATAGAAACCAATGTAGGTTTCATTTTATTATGATCTAGTTATAAAATTATGTTACAAGATAACCTCTGATATTCCACTCAAGTTGTTTTCTTATCAAGTTAAAAATAAGGTCTTCTCACAGTATAATTTACATATTTATATGATATAAAGATATGTATATATATACTACTTAAATTTCTATGTAAATATTAAAGTAACATAAAAGGACACATAGTGCATATTGTTGAAATTATCATATGGTTTATTATCTTACAGTAGGACTGTTAATATCTATGAATGTAAAAATTATAAGATGTAAAAGAAATATTTTTAAACTAGTTTTATATTTAACTGTTTCTCATGACCTTCTATAGCATATAGGATCATTTAAATAAATTAGAATAAACAGAACAATGGTAAAACAATATTTTTAAATATGTTTACTTAACTTTGCTTAGCTTAGAATGAAACAAGAATGTCGATATAATTATAATTCAACAAACCAACACCTAATGTAATATCAACAAACCAATACCCAATGTAATATATATATATATATATATATATATATATATATATATATATATATATATATATATATATATATATATATATATATATATATATGTGTATATATATATATATATATATATATATATATATATATATATATATATATATATATATATATATATATATATATATATATATATATATATATATATATATATATATATATACTACATTTACACTACAAATAAATATTGATATGTTACTTTTCGATTCGATTAAATATAATGGATCCAGTGTCCATTTTTGGGTACAAAAAAATAATTTCGATTGGTTTAATCAAAATAATATAAAATAACCAAATTAATATAAATAATTTAAATATAAACAAATTCATATCTATGAGCTATTAAATAAAAAATATTTTTTACCTATCATGATACAAATAAATACTTATGTAATTAAATTATAGTGTATATAGCATGAGTTTTCTATACGAGATATTCTAAACAAAAACAATTATTATATTGACGATTCTAGCACAAATGTTTCCAAACTTCAAGGTTGCATTGCACTTAGCTTGACCAAAGCAAAAACACTTCAATGACATTATTTTACTAGGATTTGAGAATTATTTTTAACTTTTTCTTTCTCTTGTAAAGATTATTTTTTTTTAACTTTATATTACTTGTAATTACGTATTTCAATTTCTTAAAAAAACATAGAAGTATTATATTTTTATCCGATATATACTGTAGGGCTTCAAGCTAAAGTGAGGTATCCAGAAAACACTACCGTTAAACACTAACTAAACAGAAATTACTTTAGAGTCTATTGTTCCGTAAATAACCTTATTTTGGCAAATTAAATATTTATACTTACGTCTTTTAAACATGTCAAAAGGCGTGATTTTCTACAAAATACTTATTATTTAATAAATTTAGTCTAATAATATTCTGTGAGGACCGTCGTGGCGCAGAGGCGTTAGCGTCTGCCTGTAAACGCGACGGTCCCTCAAGGTTCGATTCCCACTCAGGGAAGATGGATTTTCTTCGCTCTGGTAGCTAGGCATCTAGTAGCTAGCGCGGCGTTGAGTTCCGCCACTCAACACGTAATGCCTCGAAAAAGGCGGGGACGGAGAAAGCAGGGACTAAGCAACGAAGTGTCTTAACACTAGGTTCATATGGTTCCTGCAGTTCCCTCTGCCTACCCTGCAATATGCGGGGTAAAGCGTAAAGCTAAAAAAAAAATAATATTCTGCTATTATTCGGATATATATAGCCACCAAAATATTTAAGATAAAGCCATCGAATATTTTGCTACATCTGTATGGAGACAGTACACCACTAGAACAGCTCAGCGCTTATTAGTAGAGTACTCTTAGTGTGTAGTCGAAACTGCGAACGTTTAAGTATAAGAAATCATATACGAAGTGGTTAGTCGCTTTGTAGTAAGAGTACAAAGAAGCATTTTACCTAACAAACAATTAATAAAGTTTATGAAAGAAAGTTCGTCTAAAAATCCAATTAGTATAAAATCCCAGAACATTGATAATCCCAATCGTCATCCAGGCTGAAGTGCTCAGTTCCAAACTTAACAAGTACATAAAACTGTATACAACTGTACTGTTGAGAAACCTAATAATAATCGTCGTATTTTGGCGCATACGTCCCTTTGCCTTAAAGTCCGCATTATATTCAAGTGATAAAATTATTTATATTTTGAATACATTTACGATCGAATTTTCTAGTCTGCATGCATGTGTAGATATTTTAATAAGTAATGTTACATAAAATTATATTGATAGGTAAATTGTATGACGAAATATGTATAAAGTATTGACGCACTCAATCATGCTTAACTAATAACTCATCGCAAGTATTAATTTATATAGCCAAGAGCAATTAACAGCTTTATATAATGTTAAATCGATTCTTTTTTTATCTACTCGGTAAAAATATATATAAAATTTGCGTAATTTAATACTCATAAAAGTATAATATACAAATTATTTTCAATTTATTATTATTTTTTATTTACATTTGTGGTCAATAACGAAATTATAAATCTGCTAATTTATATCAGAGCATAACATAATATTTAAAAGGTAAATATAATCAGAATGTTCTTTTCAAAAGTCGAGCAGGGAGCCAGTCTAGTAATATTAAAAATTTAAAAACATATATGGTGGTTGAAGTATACATTACTAAAACCCGAAATATCTGTAAATAAATGATAGGCAAGGGATTGTCTATGTACTAGAATGCCAGTTTTGCCAACCGTGCTCTATGTTTAATAAATATAAGAAATTTCAGTCAACACTCAACTAACTTTTAACTACTATATTAGTTACATTCGTTGATTGAAAAAAAAATACTTTTGTTAAATTCTATTTCTAGCTTGAATTTCTATAATAATCAATGAAATTTAGGATACTTATTACATTATTACACACAGATTAGGAATTAGCTTAATAAAAAAACCTGTTTTCATTTATTGACTACCTAATGCTTATCCACTTTGATTGATATATCGATTTTCAAAATCTAATATAAATACACTTCCTAGACTTCCATTACAAAGTCCAGAGGTAAACGTCTAGCAGTTTTACTGTCTCACTATATTATAATAAGTAGGTAAAATATAATTTAATAACCTTTTTCCGAATTTTAGTAAAGCGTACTAAGATACAGTGCTTGACACTGAAGCACAGCGTCGATTTAAAAACCCAACGGTCTATAGGTTCAATACCCAGTCGTGGAGAATTAAAATTGTTTAATTTCCTCGCTCTAATTACAAGGCGAAACCGCAAAGTTCAGGTCAACTCAACACGCAATGCCATAAAAGGTAGTAAGCAGGGAACGGAGTGTCTTAATATTAAGTTCTTTTGCTAAAATTCTCTCTGTCTACCCTGCTGGCCCAAGATACAGCGTAAAGATTAAAAAAATGAAGTTACTTCTATTTAATAGCAATAATTAATTTACATTATACAATATGTTCAGGTAAACCACCAATGTGTGCAGCGTGGATATGTCAATGCGTGTTATACGCAGCACTTGCAACGTTTGCCAAATCTGTACTGGCGTTAGTTCTCCGCCTTCCTCCTATAGTCGACGTGCTATCGACGTTAAAACTGTCTCCGGTGTCAGATCCAAGGCTAGAACTAGCTGTAGTAATGCTTATTATACCATTTTTTGTAAATGTGAGTAATTTTTTGTTTTGTTGAAAGCTATATTCTTACAGATTACATAAATATTGTTAATGTTTGGATTGCCTGTTCCAAATACTTATCTGTTCTTTTCCATTTTATGTAATAGCGCCCCAAAATCTTATATATACACCCTTGTAATATAGGTTGTAATATTTGCGAAAAGTCACCATATATTACAAGATTTACAATAAAAATATTTATTTTTAATATAAATAATAGTACCATAATTCTTACTCAACTCTGGGCACAATAATTCTGGGTTAACATTCTACGCAACAAAACGTTTTATTTTTATACTTGTGAAAGCCTTTGTTTCAAAACCAATTTAAAGCGGCTTTAGGTTCCTCTACTTAACACGTCATGTCTTTGTACAAACAATAGATTCTCTTTGCCTTTTTTAAATATTTCTTTTTGATATAGAGTAGTTATAGGTTAATATTTATTTACGTAAATTATGAATAAAAATCAATTTAAACAAATATTTCTATAATTAATTTAAACAAAGATTTTATTCTGATAATGCGTTCCATACTAATGTAGTATTAATATATGCGAACGACTTTTCAGATTTTAATATTCTGGGTAACGGACAACTTCCTTATGTACCGACCGAGAGGCGTCAGCAGCAAAATAAAAACTAAAGTAAGTTATTGTATACAAAATACTCATAGTTTCTGGGATGTAATATTTATATAATATGAAAATATTTACATCATTTCTGGGATTTCCCACTGTTAATTGAAAAGTAGCGTTCAGCCACCTCTGTCACAGACATCAATAAACAGGGTCTATTACGTAATAATAGCACCTGTATTATTTATATATGTATAGAAGATCATTATAAAGTGTGTACGAGTGTAGTACGTATATATCATGTCATGATGGGGGTTGCTATATTTCGTGGAAAATGTTTACTTTTTCAAGACAGAAACCTTACCTATGTTACATTTGTTTCTATTGTTTAAATTTGGTATAAATAGTCATACATAGTAAGAGTGAAGCTTCAAACTATATTAGGTAACCAAGAAATTATCCAAGTTATGATGAAATATTTTAAAAATGATTTTATGTACAACTTTTAATATAGGTATAAAGGGTAGGTTACTATATGTGCCACACCTTTGATACTAATTAAAATAATTTTTTAAAGTATATTAATAAAGATCTTTTTTTTTGTTTTACGTCTTATCCCCTGTTTAATAACTATCCAGGCTGAACCTAAATTCTGGCAACTATACAAAGAGCGGCGTTGAGTTCCGCCATTGAATGGTGAGCTCAATGCCTCGAAAAGGCGGAAAGGGACTCAGAAAGCAGGGATTATTTTAACACTAGGTTCCTATGGTTCCTGCAGTTCCCCTGCATACCCTGCCAAATGCGAGACAAAGCGTAACGCTATAAAAAACAAAATACTGAGGTAATTGTTCTATAATATGAATTTATTTATAGGTGCGCTACCAATCTATAAAGAAAGAGAAGTCCGGCTCGGAAGACGAGGAACAGTCAGCTGATGAACGTCTCTTAGGAGCTAACGTATGACCATACCCGCTGCCCTCGCGGGCGTAGTGCTAACTCACTGACTTGCCTTCCGTATTTCATTTGTTATATAAGTGTTGAAAATGAATCAGAGTGTTTAGATACTTAGTTTTCTTTTTACCATAAGTATGCTAGAAGATAAAGAAAGGATAAAATATTATAATTTTGTCACATATGAAGTATTTTTAATCGTCATAGTCAGAAAAGTTTAACTATTTATTAAATAAAATTGGTTCCTTATATAAATGGGAATTTTGTTGTTTTTCGTTATTTTGCAAGTTATAAAAGATACTGATAATTATTTATGTTAAATTGCGGCTTGTTTTTGTTTTAATATACATCGGCTTAGGGTGACTTTTTAATTGAGTTCAATCCCCTCCGGGTTGGCAATACTTTAATGATGGTTTATGGTTAAATGATAGTGTCACTCATGATTAAAATATATAAGCGCAGAGTATTTTAAAAAATAAAAACAGGGAATATATCTTTCTTGACATTATCTATAAATGGGTATTATTGTGTGATTTTTTTTATTTTTACTCCCTCATGGGCAACTTGGGTTTAGCAAAAGACCACGAATAAGAACAGAAAATTTTAAATATTTAGCTTCAATATTTTCATTATGTATCTTGATTTTTGACATTTTCCAATCTGGCTCGTTTGGATATTTACGTTAACGTTTTTGAGCATTTAAATATTTTTACGAATCAACTGTTATCTGTAATATGTTAATTGGCAGTTACATTTAAAAGTTAATAATAATTTGAATCGTTTTAATAAACTCGAATTTTAAGTGTATTAAAAGCAAGCGCTAAAAATATCTTATGAGGCTTTTCCATTTCCTATTTATTTTTTGAATAATAGAATAGAATAGAATTTTTTTTTGGATAATAGAATAGTGTAACAAATTAAAAATGAAAAGAGGTTCATATTTTTAGTTCGTACAGTATCGGTTCGGTGCGCACGTTTTTCATTTTTTTTTAAATATACTATCTGGATATCTTATTCAACTCTTTAAAAGAAATGTATTCGTATTTGTCAAATTTAATTACTAAGAATCTTCTTTTTCTGCCCATCTACGGATGGTTGTCTTCAACACGAGACAGTTACCGATTTTTTATGTGCAGCTCTCTTCCCATTATAGCTCGTACAAAAATTGCCTTACGCTGTTAAATGTATGTATTTCGTGAATGTTAGGTTAAATTTGCACTATATCCAGCTTTGAAATAATTTTAAATACTAATCAATATAGCTTTAGATATTTTTTTTCCATTTATTTTTTATATAAGAAAATTTCTTAATTTCTCGCAATTATTATTTTCAAGTTATATTCTGCTTTTATTTATTTAATTTTAGTTATGGTCATTCATATTTATTTGGGAGCTTTAAGAAGTTGGTCGGTTACGTGTGTGTCCTACGTGTAGTTTGACATACATAGTCATTATTATATAATTGTGTTAATCTTGTCATATAAATGTCTTATTTAAAAAAAATAACAAATCTGACTACTACGTAGGTATACTGTTATTTTGTTCCAAACAAATGTTCTATGTCAAAGTACACAGTATGGAATTGAGAGGCATTGTATGTGATATTATATAAGTAATTATTTCGAATATATTACAGTTGTATTGTGTACTCATTCAGTGTGTGACAGCGGAGGCAAATTAGTGAAGTTAAGTGAAGATACTTTGTATATTATGAATATTAGCAATAAAGTGTATATACCCATTTTGAAAGAGACACTTTAGGTTAAACTATAAATATTTTGTATATTGCGGTTGTTTCGAATACTCATATTCGTTCTCAAAATTGTTAATGTTGTACGCATGTATGATGGCTTTAAAAACGAAACGGTTCCATTAAATATAAGCTTGTCAAGGCGTTGGTTGTTCGCCTTTAATCGTCTTCTATATAATGATTCCACTAAATTAAGATGTACAAATGCAATTTCGCTTTATATATTATTAAGTATATAAAAATATTTTTATATGTTTAATTTTTATATTCACATTGAAATGTTCCTAAGGAGTAAGTACTTAGATCTTTTTAGTGCCATTTTTATTGACATGTTACTAACATCGAATGAAGACTGACAAAGTCGTGTTTGTTACATACTTTTTAAAAGGTTTGTTGTCAAAATTACTTCGTACGTTTTATTGCACTTACAGAATAGTTAATTGATCATTTTAATTCAAAATTTTGTATAATGCACTATGTTATAAAAAAATAAGTACCCACTTTGAAATGTGTTTTCTTATTTGTTCCCATCGTTTAGTGTAAATATATACATAGATATTTTCTTTCCATCACATCTTATTTTTGTTCCGTGTAGATGTGCCAAATTATAATAAATATACAAAAATTCAATGACATAACATAATGTGGTAAGTCCATTAGATCTTTTACTTTACTTTTTTCATATGTATAAATATCTACATGTTTTCATAACATTATAAAATTCAACTGATGATCGTGTTTTCAATGTCATCAACAACCGTCTAGTACAGTTGATTTCAAATTGCCCTAGTATCATTTTAGTTCCCTAATATCCTGGAGTGATTACCAGGTTAGGAATGCATGAATGAGGAGCAGAATTAAACGCAGCTTGACATCTATTTCATTGAAATATCTTTTAAAACTGCTTTCGGTGATAACACTCTGAAAATCTAGTATTCGTGTGGTCATTCGGTCACAACATATCCTCTAAATTTCGCATCACTGAGCATCACATATAAAATGTTGTCTTTAAATATAAAAATACCGGAGTAATACGTACCAAGTAATATGTTGATTGATGGTAAAGTTATATGTTTTAATTTTTATTTTATACACACCGTTCGACTACTTTTAAGTATATTTGTATAGTAATATAACAAAATATTTATATTAGTAATTTCACAAAATAGCTGCGTATTACAAAAATAATCTTTTATATTTACGCTGTAGTGAGGGTATGTGAAATAATTATTAACATTACCTATACTTTGAAATTAAGACGTGATGCGTAACATTTTTTATCAATTTAAACTTTTCTATGTACAAAGTGGGTACCAAAATATTATAACATGTTATTATTCCTAGTATTACGGCTTAATTTATATATAAAGGTTACCGTAGATGAAAAAAAAGATATTTTGCATTATTATTACTTCCAAATATAATCATATCAGATGTTAATTAGCTATAAATTCTTCAATACAATATATAAGAGTGTTTGTTCATACATTTTGACGTTTGAGTTTTTTTTCCTTTATTTTATCATTTCGTAATAAAGAATGCACTATTAATAACAGTTTATGAAATATTTTTATTTGCTAATTATAAAAATTAATAATTACTTTATTTGCTAATGTATTATCGAGCGTGTATGAAAAAATCATATGATAATAAGTAAAACTTTTGTTCCTTATAATCACAGAATAGATGATAGTGGAATATACAGGTATTGATAAATTTTGTCTACAACTTAATTGCTTAGATTTTTTACGGTGTTTCTTGTGTATGGTAATATTTTAAGTATTAATTATTTTGGTTAAAAATTTAAATATTTTAAATTTTCACTAACTATTGCCTGAAAATGCATATTTTTTAAATTCCTACCAGTGATTTGATGTTTTATCTGATGATATATTTATAGGTTGAACAGTTTCAGATTGGGGTGTGCGTTCAATTTATTATCTGTTTTTCTAAAAGTATTTCAGGTACCTATTATATTTATTACATAAAACGTTTTATTGTGATTCTATTAAATATGCTAGATAGGATGTTTTATACCAATTGATGTATATATTAACTATATATACATGTGTGTGTTTGTGCATCTGTTTATTAATTATGCAAATATAAAACTTAACACTTGTTTATATTATTTTATTAGTGTCACTTCTTAAAGTTAATTTATTGTTTTCCCCTTACTAACAATTAGGTGGTCGTTCCATACAATCGCGTGTTCGATTTCTCTCTTTGGTCAACATAGCAAAAATGTATCTTCTTCTAATCAATAAAAATCCAATCTGTTCTTAAGAGGTGGAACAAACTCTAACCTAAAGATCACAATGTTATTATGCTACTTTTCGTATAATAACAGTGTGATGGTCAGGTAGTGGATCATCATAAACTCTTAGCTGCATAGAAACCGATTGTTGCCTACAGGAGATGTTGTGCGCGTTTAAAAGAATAAAGCATTACAGATACAAAATAGTACCTTTTGAAGGATTCTGAATAATATTCCTTTACTTTTATTGACTTATACCATTCATAACATTATGCTACTAGTAACCACCAACTGCTTCTGCCCAAAAATTGCAAGCCACAGGAGGAAAAACATAAAAAAAAACTTTTTTTCACGGTAAAGGTTGCAAACAGTTTATTAGATCTGTCACTACTATTTAATAATACTTTCATGTTTTATTTGTAGCTTCAGATGCGTGTTTTTGTCGCTCACGTCGAGTTTCTTCAGCTTCTATAAGTCTGCGTCTAATTTTAATCATAATGGCTTTATTTCTTTTCTGCAAATAAATACTTAATATTTAGTAACTACAGTAACAATAAAAAATAATGTATATACCTACTATATAAGCCGGCGTGGCGCAGAGACATAAACGCCTGCCTGTAAACGCGACGGTTTGAGGGTTCGATTCCCACTCGAGGAAGACGGATTTTTCTATTTCCATTTTCTTAGCTCTGGAAACTAAGCAAAGCGCGGCGTTGAGTTCCGCCACTCAACACGCAATGCCTCGAAAAAGGCAGAAAGCTAAGACGGCGAAAGCAGGGACTAAGCAACAGAATGTCTTAACACTAGGTTCCTATGGTTCCTGCAGTTCCCTCTGCCTGCCCTGCAATATGCGGGATAAAGCGTGAAGCTAATAAGCCAGATTGCAATTCTGACGATACAAATATATTATGTTGTAATAAAGTTATTTAAAATACAATGATGTCGTAATCTGAGTTGAAGTAAATAAGATATATGAACTTCGGTTCTACCGTCAAAATACAACATGCACGTTCTATAGCTTCGCATTCTGTTTCTACAGCAATGGCTTCTTTAACTTTTTCTTTGTTCATTTGTAAAAATTTCTCGTGCTTCTTACGTTCTAATTCCTCTAGTTCAGCTTCTTTTTCTCTCAATTCCTTATTATGAAGTTCTGCTACATGTCGCTCTGATTTTACATTATATTGAGTAATTAGTAAAATTTGTTAAATAAAATATATTATTTATTATTTATTTATATTATATGCTATATATTTTCATACCCTTTTCAAAGACTGCATCGAAATTTCTTTTGAAATTGTCAAGATTTGTAATGCAACATTCAATTCTAGCTTTTTCAGATGCGCTGCATATACCGATCATTGTCATTTGATTCTTCATTTGTAAAATTTCGGTTTTTAGGTCCTTGAGAAACAAAATAATCCAATAATTTTGCATAATAATTTTATTTTTTAATAAATGAAAATTAAACTTATTATGCTTGCTTTGTTAAATATTTATTTTAATTATAACACTAAAAAAATAAATCAAATAAATATGGGCCGAGTTGTACCCATTTAAGGTTTTGAATGATAAATGTTATTTTACCTCTATTTGGCTTAAAATAAACTCTTCTTCAGTTTTAATAAGGCACAACTCTTCTACCATTGACCGTTCAGTTAAACGTAAACTATTTTCAATTTTTTCATTTTTAATTCTGTTATTTATAGCTACACGTAATCAAATTATACAATTTAATAATGATATATTACATTTTGTTAAATAGTTTTCTAATTTATATATTTACCAGATTTTAACTTCTGTTTTAACTCGTTTACGTTACTTTGGTTCGACATTATTAAAGAATAACAGTTAACAATTATTTAAATTTCTTACTAAAGAATAAATATACAATTTAATATTCTCGCGCAATTAAAAATACCACAGATAAAATTACCAGTATGTTCCTAAACTGCCGCGCGTGCAATAATGTATTACTGCTAGCCAATGCTAAGCCAATATTTAATTATAAAGGAATTATTTTATGCTAGCAAATAATGTCATCATGAAATTTACTACAAAATTGTTACCTCTTTAAAATTTAATTTAATACTAAATATATTTTTTGTTAAAAGATCCAAATCGGATAATAGACAAAAAAAACAACTTTGTCTGTGTACACTCAGCATCATTTATCTGTTGTCTAGGTATAGCTGTCATTTTTACGGCTTTGGAAGCGTGCTGCTTGCGTCTTCAGGAAAGTTCTTGAAACTAAATGATATTTTGCGTTTAAATCTCTCAGAATGTAAATTCTATGTCGTAATTAACTTGTTAATGTTTATTTTATTATAAGTTAATTAGTTAGTAGTCTATATGTGTAAATCTTCAAAGATGGTTTCGAGCGCGACGAGGGTGATACAAGTCACCAACATTGCTCCTCAAGCGACGAAGGACCAAATGCAAACTTTATTTGGATATTTAGGCAAGATAGATGATATAAGGTTGTATCCAACTATCAGGGACGTATCCTGTCCGGTACAGTCTCGGATATGCTATGTCAAATACTATGATTCTACAACGGTTAACGTAGCTCAACATATGACAAATACGGTGTTTATCGACAGAGCATTAATAGTTATCCCTATGCAATCGGGTGAAATTCCAGACGAACACAAAGCTTTAGAAATGTCTAGTAATGGAACTCTAGTTCCAGGCCTTAGTACTGTGGAACCACGTTTACCAGCCCACGTTATTAATACTTTAGAAGGTCTGCCGCCAAATCAAGTTATACAAACCTATGATCCTAAAATAGTTGCTGCGGGTCTGCCACCTTATCCACCTCTTCCCGCTGCTTATGATTCCAGAAAAATAGAAGAAATTAGAAGAACTCTCTTAATTATAGACGTTGGTGCGCTCACACATCAGCATATCATTGATCACTTTTGTCAAGCAGGAGAAGTTAACTACTTACGCTTTTGTGAAAGAGATGTTGATAAATTAAAGTATGCGTTAATTGAAATGACAGAACAGGAAAGTGTACTGAAAGCTCTTCAACTTAATGGATCAACAGTAGACGGGCAGATAATTAAGGTAATTAGTTCAATATTGTTATAAATTATTAGAGATACAAAAAAATTATATACTAAAATATGTACAGCAATTTAACATTTTTTGTAAACATTTTAAAAAGTTGTAATATAATTGATTTTGCATCAATATCATATATATTGTCTTAATAATATCCCTTATAGCAAATTTATATTGTAATAGCATAAAATCTTCTAAAACTAAGTAGGAAACCAAACATCAATATTTCTTACCTTTTTATGTTGCATATGTCATAACTTAAATGTTACTCCATATAATCAAGAAAAGACCAACCTATACCAACCTTTATGACTACTTTATAAACACATGATTACATTAGTGGGAATGTAGAATGTTACAGACATGTGCATCTGACTCCACAATAGCAGAGACCCCCATCAATTCTAAGGGCTGCACAGCGTGCTTATGCATTTAATGCTGATCGATTTGTGTAAGTTTCTGCTTGAATGTTCATGTCATGTTTAGATGGGGCTGGGCATAGGACCAAAGGCTATCATGTGCATAAGTTTGTATATGGACGTCATCAAGGACTTGAATGGAATGGAATTGGTTGTTGATAAACTATATATATTATAGATATATGTACTGCAATCTTTATTCATGAAAAAATATTGTATAATAATTATATTACATAACAATGATAGTACCAGAAAATTAAAATCTGATGGATATTGTTTAGGTTGTTTTTATTTTTCATTCATATTCCTAATATATGCTTAAATTCTATAGGTACATCACGCCACTCAGGCAATTTCTAAGCCTCAAACCAAGAGTAATGAAGCTGCTCAGCGAGAGATAGAAGAGGCCATGTGCCGTGTTAAAGAAGCACAAAACCTTATTTCAGCTGCAATTGATCCTGTCATTGGATTGTTATCTAAAGATAAGAGAAGGTAATATGATAAAACATACTAATAAGATCCTTTCTATAAAAACTAAATAAAATAAATATTCTGGAGACAATGTTGTAAACTGCATTAAATTTCTCAATGACTACAATTTTTGTCAGGATTGTTATGGTACAAGGAAACAATGTTTTCTTTTAATAAGCTTCATCCCGCATGCTTTATCCTGCATATTGCAGGTCAGGCTGAGGAAACTGCAAGAACTGCTTAGTCCCTGCTTTATTTATGTTGAGTGGCGGAACTCAACGCCACCCTTCGTCTTTCCAGAGCGATGAAAATGGATGTAAAAAAAGCCATCTACCCCGTGTGGGAATCGAACCTTCAACGACGGTCCATGATTACATTGTGATTACGTCTGATTTATAAATATTATTAACAATTTAAAGATGAATATTATATATATGACTTATATATTATTCCGTATAAAAGTTATAAGATGTCTATGTCTATATTATATTCCAGAACCAGGTCGCGGTCCCGCTCGCGCCGGCGCTCCCGCTCCCGCTCCCGCCGCTCGCGCTCGCGGCACCGCAAGCGGACGCGCTCGCGCTCGCGACACCGCTCCAGAAGGTCGCGCTCGAGACATAGACATCGGACTAGGTAATTGATATAATCAAATTTGATAGCTATACTTTTTTATTGAAATTTTGTTATTCTTGATTAAACTTTGACTCTACTTTAAATGTTTCAAATAGACCTTGATTTTTATACATTAAAAATTAAGCTTATCATCAAATCATTTATAATATGGTGGCATATCATTAATTTATATAGTTTAAAAGGACTGCAATGGTTTTTTATCAGCTGTGTCGGAGGACTTTCAAATTCCTAGATTAAGTAGTTTACATTCTAACCAAACTTAATAATAATTTATAACAACGAAAACGAATAAGTATCAAGATATGCATGCACAAACAAACATGAAAGTTTTAAAAATTATAGAATTCCATTCTATTAGTGTATGTGCAACTGTTTTATAATATATTATATAGACAACACTATAACATCATATTTTTTATGACTTGACTTTGATGAGTAATATCATTGTAGTACTTATCAATTTTTATCAAAGAAAACAGTCTGACGCAGACGCATAGTCTGCCTGTGAACACAATAGTGTGTGGGTTCGATTTCTGCTCGATGACAACTAATTATTTTCATTCTCTTCATTAGCGCCACTCCACATGCAATTGCCTCGTTAAAAATAAATGTAAAATTTGACATAGAAAGCTATGGACATGAATAAAAAGGTATACAATTTTTTATATAAGTTAAATTCTCTAGAATAAACTGTATTTTATTCACAGATCTCGTTCACGCCACCGCAGCTCGCGTCGCTCCCGCTCGAAGTCCCGCCATCGGAGCTCTAGGTCTAAACGAGACAAATCTCGCGATCGGGATCGCAAAGATAAAGATAAGAAAGACTCCCACGACAAAGATAAACGTGATAAGGAAAAGTCTAAGACTCCACTCAAAGAAGTAGAGAAGGAAGAAAAAGAAGTACTAAAAATTGATGATGTGGAAACAAATGGATTGAGTTCGGGTTCGAAATCTAAAGCGACTACCCCCGCTGACGATAAAGAAAAACGAATTGAAGTTGAGAAAGATAAAGAAGATAAGAAAGAACGGTCGCCCTCTAAAAAGAAGGATAGGTCTCGCTCTAGAGATCGGAAGAGAGATAGATCTCGATCGAAGCGTAGATCACGATCTCGCTCGAGGCGAAAACGATCTAGATCCCGGAAAAGATCGCGGTCCAGAGATAAGAAAAGATCTCGCTCAAGAGATAGAAAGAGATCGAGATCACGTGACAGGAAACGATCTCGTTCTAGGGATCGAAAGAGGACCAGATCCAAAGACAGGAAGAGGTCTCGTTCGAGAGATAGGAAGCGATCCCGGTCACGTGACCGCAAGCGGTCGCGCTCACACAGCAGGAGGTCCAAGAGCAGGTCGCACAGAGACTCCAAAACCCCGCATGAAAGGAAGTCCAGAGACCAAACTCCTAGCTTGCCGGCCGTCGTCGAGGAAAAAGTTAATGCGGCAGTCGACAAAACCCTTGACATGACGGATGAAAAGAATTCTCCGGACAATATGGACATTTCAAATTCACCATGATTTCATGTTACAATAATTGAATTAGCTGGACATACTTTAATAATAATTTTGATTTTGAATATTTTGTACAAACTTGTCATTATGGTATGTTAGTGTTTTTCATCATGCCTCATCTAGTGGTCTTCAAATTAGTAAATAAGCTAAGTAATAAATTGTAAATCAACTAGTGTTTTATTTATTTAACAACTCATACGTCATACAAGTAACACTTTATAATCTAATAATATGAATCGTATAATCAGGTATCAGCATAAATTTACTTAACATTACGTAGTTTTAAAATACAAATATTAAGTGGAAATGAATGAATTAATTAATTAATACTTAATTATAATAAGGGAATAATTCGATTCAATCGGTCTAACAATAAAGCAATCGTTCGTCAGCATCAAATTTTTCAGAATTACATTTGTATTACTTTGCACAATTTATTTATTTTCCGATACTGCATGCACAAATGTAATCACTAAATACTGCTGAATCAGAATGACTAGTACGGGATCTGTCAATTTTCAATTGTACTTTTAATTAAACATTATTGTTTTTCTACATATAGCTACTAGGAAAAAAGAATACAGTAAATATTAAGAAAGAAAATGTATTGTTTACTCACATGGTTTAAAATGCAGTTCACAGACTGCAGGACATTGTTTACTAATCAAATACCCTGGTGTCTCAAGACGTACCAGACCACCAATAAATTGCATTAGAGAACTTTATTATTTATTTTAAAAATTGAATTGAACTGGGGATTTAGCCCAGAAATGTGAGCTGTATCAAGTTAAAGTCTATTAATTCATGCAGTTCAGCTACAATGCACAAACTGGATAGAGAGATATAAAAAAATACGGTTTAATACTGATCTATTACCGCACACTTATATCCCAATATAATTATAAGCACAAAAATATAAAGTTAACATTACTAGATAATAATTACTAAATATACTAAAACTAATTATAAAATTTCTCAAGCTTGTTATATAATATTCATTTTGAACATTATAGTTCATATGAAATAAGCAGCGATGGCATATAACAATATAATAAGTGAAATAAAAAAACAGGCTTATCTTATCTACATAGAGCCGCTTGAGTCTAGAAAAATTACATGCTATGTTTGTACAATAACACTGCAACAATATTTTAAGATAAAAATATGAACGTTTATTCCCATCTCAAATATTGTAAGATATTTTTATATTGAAATTCTTAAGAATACGTAAAAAATAAAATATATGTAAGTTTTATTGATATTTTCTCATAAATTGTTTTGCGTATTAGGTACAGTCAGCGTCAAAAAAATAGGTACACTCAGAGTATTCAAATATATAGACACAACCAAAAAGTCAATAATATCGGTACATTTAAAACTTCATATAGATCGTTACATTCAAAGCGCCATAAATATAGTGACACTCATCCCGTCATCGGTATCTAAGCATTGTAAGTATTCAAAAATATGGAACACACTAGAAAAATAAATTTTATTGCTTGGCATTTAAAATATAATTTGTCATGGCAATTAATATTAAAACATTTTATATATAAAATGAAAAGGATAGAAACTACTGATATCCTTTTCATTTTCAGCATGTCGTCAGAGATAAGTCTTTTGTTTCGTAAAATTTGTGCATTGTCATTTACGATACTTAATGCGATGCCTTAATTCACAAATTGTAGAAGTAAAAGAGGCAATTAAAACATCATATTAAATTTAGTTTTTTTTTATATTATAAAATCTCTTTGGTCCATGAGAAAATATGGGATACACTACATGACCATACAAATTCAACTTTGCAAGTATCCAATTAGAGAAGAAAGGTGAACAATACCCCGTAAAAAAGACGTAAAACTGAGAATCCTCTGTCCTTGAAGTTTTTTAGCAGTGTAAGAATTCATATTTGGAAAAATAAAGTAAGAAAACGAGGGAATAAACATTGATGTATGTAAATTGTCACACCTTCGATGCACAGATGACATTGTCCTATCTGCAAGAACATCAGAAGAAATCGATACAATGCTAAAAGATCTTCTAATCGAAAACGAAAAACTTGACCTGAAATTTAACCATGAACAACAAAATCCATGAGGAATGGAGAACGGAAACGGAAAATGGAGAGAGAATGGAAACGTTCAGTTTTTGTGGGAAACAACCAAATAGAGTACACAGAAGAGTACAGTAGTATCTAAAACAGCTGATCGCCAAACTATTTAACACATGCATTTTTTCAGTCCTTAGAAATGATAGTAAAACATGGTGTGTAACGCATATCAACACAAACTTGCTAAATGTCAAAAAGCCGTGGAAAACCGTCGCCGGTGCCGTCCACAAGATATAGAACAAAAGTTCAAGAAATAGTACAACAGACTAAAAAAGACTGAAATGATGATGGGCAGGTCACTCAGCAAGAGGTGAAAAAAAGGTAAAAATGGAGTTAAATAGTAACTCAATGGTACGCAAGAGAAGGCCAAAAGAAGGGGACGCAGACTAGCTAGACGTTGGCATGACGACATAGCTCCGGTGGCAGAAAGAATGTGGCATAGAGGAGCTAAAGACAGAAAGTAATGGAAATGATAGGAGGCCTTCGCCAACAGACAAATAGCTTTTTAATAAATATAGTTTGAAAAAACTAAAAAATACGCTTTTTGAAGTATATTAAATTAAAAAGTTAATTATAATTCTTAAAACAAGTAAAAGACAGTAATGATCGAAAAATACTAATATTATTGTGAAGAAAATGGTGGGCGCCTTGTGCCACATTTTTCGTATATTAAGCAACTGAAACTATATTATGCATATTTATAGAGATTGAGTATGAAGGGTAAGGAAAAAAAAATGACCAACTCAATAGGAAATTATTATTTCATTTCTTTTTTATTTAATAAAAAAATTAATTTTTTACTGGTTAATAAAGTAAAAATTAAATAAAAAAATAATATATTATAAAATAAATTAAAAAAATAAACATAGGCTAAAAAACAACATTTTCACTGGTACGGACGGGATTCGAACCCACGACTACGGCGTGTACAGTCATCAAAAAATTTGTTACAAGCTGCACTACAGACGGCACGGCCAACGAAACACATACGATAATTAAGAATACTGACAACTTATATAAATCACGGTTTCTCAGTCCAAGGAGAGTTACTCAGTTACAAGTGAAAATTAAAAAATAATAATCGCACATACTACAGAACTAACCTTAGACTGATTAGAAAGCTATAATATAAAAATATAAAATAGACATTGCTATTCACGCAAAGAATTATGATAATTCTAGAATTGTTATTTTGCGGTTAACGCCGACAATAGTATATAATTGAGCATGAATAGCTATTATTTTATTTGAGTTTGGCATTGCGAGTTGAGTGGTGGAACTCAACGCCGCGCTTTGCTTAATTTCCAGGGCGAAGAAAATGAAAACAAAAATATCCATCTTCCCCGAGCGGGAATCGAACCCACAAACCGTCACGTTTGCAGGCAGACGCTACGCCTGTGCGCCAAGACGGTCCACGACTTTAATACAACTGACAAAATAATTACTATCTTTGATAGATAGTAGAATGACATGTAAACGTTTTGAATTTGAAAATAATGCTTAGATACCAAATAACAGAATGAGTGTCACTATATTTATGGCGCTTTGAATGTAACGATCTATATGACGTTTTAAACGTCCCTATCTTTTTGAGCGACTTGAATGTACCGATATTATTGACTTTTTGGTTGCGTCTATATATTTGAATACTCTGAGTGTACCTATTTTTTAGACGCTGACTGTACGTACCTACGTTTATAATAATTCTACCTAATTTGCAATATACGAGTAAATATAGTCAAGCACGAGTCGTTCTTTCTACGGGATCCCATTATGTTTGTTAAATTACTTAGTTTAAATGAAATGAAGTACAGATATTAATAATTTTTTTACCGTAATGTATTTGTTACGGAACCCTCAACGAAGTTCTCCTAGCATTACGTGTTTAGTCTATCCTACTGATTTCAATACTACTACTACTGAGTTCAATTAAGTTCATAATTACAATTTCATTGATTTTCGAGAGAGAGATATTCAATGGATATATTTTTTCTAAATCATATTTCTATGTCGACGCATGCTTAAACTGTTGTATTTTTAAATAAAAATCACCGCGTAATTAAAACCTACGTTGGTACTTCGCGTTGGGACAGAGCAAAACAATAAATTGTTTGACAAAGGGAACCTCCAGTCGACTCTTCATCAGCGGCCACATAGTGCTTAGTACTTCTTAGGGACAGCCTACCCTCTTCTTTCACCACCGCTGTACCTATTCGTAGGTGTCAACGCCAGGGTTAATAGCACTTAACCAAAAAACCAAAAAAAAAAGGCAGATACTGTTACTTATCGAAACATTGCCCGTTGATAATGCCGCGCTTAGTTTCCCTGTAGCTAAAATTACCATGTCGGGAAAACGCTTAAATTAGAAGTTATGTTAAAACATATTTTTTATATGTAAAGCTATGTTGTTATTACTACCGTCATCTCATTTCCAATCAATCCCAGGATTTACTAAAATAGGCGTAAAATTAAATTTCTCTCATTTAGGTACGAGTGCATAAGATCTACTATGTATCCATTAGTTTTGGACATAAGCAACATACAAGTGTGTAATATTATTTATGCTGTATATTTTTTCAACTATTCGTTAAAGTTATTTCAAATATTTACTAATTTCAGGGCTATTTACTAATTGCAATATACATACGTCACGAGCCAAAGTATCTTAAACATGTTGTAAAAATAAAAGATTTAATCAACATTATAGAAGATTTTGCGTATATGCCACAGTTTATGATACCAACTCGACGCTTACAAAAAGGGGAATTACCATATCCAGGGTATTGTAGATCACCGGGCAGCGGTAAGTGTTTACCGATTTTGTGTAATTGTGAGAAATTACTGAAAATGTGGAAAGAAATGAAGAAAAAAACGTGAAAAATATTTAAAATAAAACAATTATGTTAATAAAGCAAATTTATTTTATTTTGCATTAATTTACATACTGTTACATATATATAAGCCAACAGTATTTTTTTAATAATTTCCGTTTAGTACACCAGCTTACTTGGTTTTTAGTATATTTATGAAATTACTTAATATAAGATACAAATATTTTTTAAATTATTGCATTTACGCATTAAATGCATTTCATTTTACAAATATGTATGAATTAAAAATATATATAAATATGTATACTTAATAATGTAAGACGTAAGACATTAACTAATTTTTTTGAATAACTTATTTTAATATTTGTAGTATAAGTATTTCTTAATTATGCTTATAAAAATTAGATATTCTAGTTGGAAATAATATCTAATAATAAATATAAAGACAGTTGTTATAAATTGTTCCTATGTTCCTACGTTACATTTTAAACTGTAGTAGGAGACTTCAAAATAGACAAATACATTATATATGAAATTATAAAGCAAAATAAAAATATATTATACAACAGTACGATAGTCAACTTAATTCTTGTTCTTCTACTGATATAATAAAAAAAGAAATACAAATTGAGGACCGTCGTTACGCAGAGGCGTAGCGTCTACCTATAAACGCGACGGTTTATGGGTTCGATTCCCACTCGGGGAAGATGAATGGAGTTCCGCCACTCAACACGAAATGCCTCTAAAAGGGCTGAAGCGGGGACAGAGAGAGAAGGGGCTAGGCAATGGAGTATCTTAACACTAGTTTCTACGCTTCCTGCAGTTCCCTCTGCCTACCCTGCCATGTGACAGCCTTTCACTGCGGCAGTATGTCGTGCATGGCGTACCTCCAGGTCCAGCGCCGCGCCAGCGCCTCGAAGCGCGCGCGCTCGCGCACGTACATGGCGCCCAGCTGCGGCTCCATGCACACCTGCCGGCACGGAACATACTTATTGGCAGACTTATGTTATCATTATACATAGATTCAAATTATAATAGACTTAAAATTTTATTACCATAAAAAAATATTGAAAAATATTTTAAAAAAAATGTGTAATCTTTTTATTTATGGATATTGAAACTTCAAAGTCACTCGTCCAAATCCATAAAATAGACTACAGTGAATGAGTTTTAACAGATAGATAGATAGATAGTTCTATCGCGAAGTCTCTGACGTGACAACGTCTTATATCTATATCTCTATCTATATAATTCAATGTATGGGATATGACGCTTACGTCTTTCCGTTTCCGTTTACGCGTAAGCAACAACGCCGAACGAGCGACGAAGAGGCACGATCGTCACACTTTTTATTCAATAATTTAATATTGACATAATTGAAGCTTTTCAAAAATGCAACCATTTCATCCACATTTTCTTATTACGTTGTCACGTTCAACTATCATCAATAAGCCGACATTGCAGATCGAATCGATTCTTTTATTAAGAAATCTTCCCTGTTTCAGTTTAATACTTTTAGATTAGACTGCAGAGGCGCAACGTCTGCCTATAATGCGACGGGTTCGATTCCCAGTCAAGGAAGATGAAATTTTCTATTTCCACTTTCTTTGCTCTGGCAACTAGGCAAAGCGCGGCGTTGAGTTCCGCCACTTAACACGTAATGCCTCGAAAAAGGCGGAAACCGGGGACGGAAAAAGCAGGGACTGAGCAATGGAGTGTCTTAACACTAGGTTCCCACGGTTAAAGCAGTTCC
Organism: Dione vanillae; assembly: GCA_037178615.1. Classification (NCBI taxonomy): domain Eukaryota; kingdom Metazoa; phylum Arthropoda; class Insecta; order Lepidoptera; family Nymphalidae; genus Dione; species Dione vanillae. The sequence goes on from JAZFAU010000180.1 coordinate 1,624,109, forward strand.
CTCTGCCTACCCTGCTATGTGCGGGATAAAGATTTTAAAAAAATAATAAAAAGCTCATAAAAAAAGATTATAGAAACATACATGTAGGGTATAATTTAGAATTGGGAAACGTAATAACAATCGTCATATTTTGGCGTTAGTTTTGCGCTACCTTTGACTTAACGTCCGCATTATATTCAAATGACAAAATTATTGATGTTTTAAGTAAATTTAGGATAGAATTTCCTAGTCTATGCGCATGTAGATATATTAAGCTAAGACTGACCGTGGTGTAGGGGTCGGTGAGCAGGCTCTGTATGGAGATGAGCACCTTGGAGAGCGTGAGCGCCAGCGACCAGTTGTGGTGCACGGAGTCGATGCCCACGTCGCCGTGCCGCGACACGTTGGGGTGCAGGATGCGCGTCAGGAAGCGCACCACCGGCGGCGACATCGGGTACCTGAGTGTATAGCAATATTAATGTACAATAATAATAATATTTGCACCGCCCCGTTACTTTTACTATGTACTTTATTTAATGGTTGCCTGAACGAGATTATTTGTAGTGATAAGGATTGCACATAATATGTATCATTTTAATTATTTGTATTTCTTCTTTTCATTTTGTTGTTTGCAATAGTGTTATTATTATTATTAATATTGAAACTTTCTTATATTATGTTATGTATGCGTTATTCAAATTTAAATCTATGAGGATTAGGACCACTATTTATAATAAAAAATAAATATTAAATTAAGATAGGCAACTGACATTCTTTGTGATGGTTATGTATCAAGCCTTCATGTAAGAAAATGTTTATATCATAAACATAAAAAATGTTGCATTTTCATAGTGCATGTATTGTAGTTCTGAACGAATTCTTTATTCTATTTTTTATATAAAAGATGCTTATGCTATAGACTCTGCTTACTGCGCTAGAGACAGCTCTATGTAAAAAATTATATAAGTATATACAGGTGTGGATATAACCGCAACCTTCATTTAAATTATATTAACTAGCGTTTATTTAAATAATATTAACTAGCGTTTATAAACTTAATAAAATTATAAAACTAATATTGTTTTCAAAAATAAAAAAGTGTTTTTTAGAACAACACTATCCTGTCAGAATGGGAAATCTCTTTCTTATTCGGTTATTTTTTTTAAATAAAAGATGACAGTTTGACAATGTTTCATAATAATTTCGTAGTATGACATCTTTACGTCATATGTATTTAAACATGACTACCACATCCTTTACACAGCACGTATAAACATAGTGAAATGGGAAAAATGATCCTGTCCCTGTACTGTATTGTTCATTGTTAACTAGTTTTTTTGTATATAGCCTTGAAATATTTTACGCCACGCTTTCAGATACACCTGTATATAGAAAAAGAATTCATATTCCATCAGTGACAATTAAAGTATGTAATTAAGACACAAAACTCACGAGTATGGCACTTGTATATAGAGGTAGAAGACGCCGCCCTCGTAGGGGGAGCCGGCGGGCCCCGCCACGCTGGCCTGCCAGTGGCAGCAGCGCGCGTCCAGCGGGGTCGCCGCGATGCCCTCCGGCGGGTCGTTGCGGAGCATCTGCATAGAGAGAAGAAACTGCTTAGCATTCCATGGATTCACCGTGCGGGTGCCGGGCCCATCGCGTTGTAGGAAGAGGAGCTCCGATCAGCGCTTGGGACTTGCGACCCAAGTGTAGGTTTAAAGGGGCCCCTTTAAAATGCATTAACGCTCACCTTCACTGTCCGAGCTCCTCCCACTACCTAACCAAATTCGAAAAGATTCTGCTAATGCCGCCTTTGAAGTACGTTCTAGAAATGTATTAGTAATAGTTCTAGACAGGCCGAGATCTTTTAGCAAGCTAAAGAGAGATTTCGCTGTTATACCTCTCGCTCCTACTTCTACCGCGTATGAATTTACTCTAAACGTATTCCTGGTCAGTTCGTTAGTAAGCTCGAAATATTTATTAAGTTTGAAGCTATGACTTTTAGGTATATTAGTCTCCCACGGAACTGTAAGTTCTACCAGTACTACGCGTTTTAGGTTTCGAGAATAAAGAAAAATATCAGGTCTGGATGACGAAACACCAATGTCCTCAGGGATTTTATACTGTTTCTCATACGTGTCCATCAAAAGAGTCCAATCAGGAGCTGGATCTAATATTGAGAAAGGTTTTTGCGTGTGTTTTTTAACAGAACCTTCTTTCACAAACTCTGTTGAACGTTTGCTGGTTGTAATGTTTCTCTGTGCTCTTGCTACTGAAAGACTGACGGCTTCACGTATAATATATAGTACCTTGTCATGGCGACGCGAGTATTGACAACTTTCCAGGAGTACCCTAAACCCCACCAGCATATGTTTAGCTGTCCCCACTGCCTCTTTACAGATGTAGCAAGATTTATCGGTAGCTTTACCCCATCTCACTAAATTACTTTGATCTGGAAGAGTCATTTGGAACGCATTCAGGTAGAATTTTAATAGTGCTGGAGACCAGTCATGAATTAGGGTGCGCCATTTTAAAGCTAAAGGGATACAAAATTCTCCCAGAGTTAGCCCTTCCTTTTGCATTTCTAACCCCATTGCGTGCATCTTATACCTATCATTCTCGTCTTGCCGTATAAAAGATTTTATTATGTCCATATCTTGAACTTTCCTCTTTGATCCTAACCCTACTTTACTTGATTGTGCTCCTATCATAAATTGTTTATGGAACTTAAGTCTTACAACAATGTAAAACAGATGTTTGAAAAACGCTTTTAGTCATTGACAAGTTTTTAAGAGTATTATTACAAAGATTTTAATATATAGAAAATATCAGATCGATAGCAGACGCATTAAAACCGCTTTTAGTGGAGCACCGACAGGTTTTTAGGAGCGTTATTATTTAGAAATTGTACAGATATTTTTACGATTTTTAGTGTTAATGCAGACTAAGGATCGAAAAATATTTAAAGAAAACTAAAAAATTTTTTGAACGCTGCGGGATTTAAGTCCGCGCCCTCTTGTCATGCTTTCTTCATCACGACGCTGCGTCGAAAATTTTTATATGTTTTCCTTAAACTGGAAAGACCAACATATAGAAAAAATCAGATCGATTGGATTTCGAAATGTGGTGAAAATCGCATTGGTATACTTAAATCATATGTTCTATTATGACTATGAAGAAGTTTGTAATCGAGATAATCAAATTATGAAATAATTTTTGTATCGCTATCCAAGCGAGTGAATACAACAATATAATTTACAATTCTGTTAGAAAAGATCGAAAACGTTAAATAAACACAAAATTAAAAAAAAAACGATTTCATTCGTTCATATTATGTAATAAAATATAATTCTTAGCAGTATTTTTTTATTGTTATAAATTTCTTAAGCACTTACTACAGTCTAAAAAGAGAGAACATTAAGATATATATGTTTATCACCTTAAGTTCAATCTTCAGTCGGTTGCGTCTCCAGGCGTTCTCATCCCCGGCGGGCTGCGCCTGCACGCACATCTGCACTAGACAGTTGCGGCAAAAACACGACTCCACCAGCGATTGGTACTTCTAGATTTATATATTTTTTACATAAATATAATTGAATTGAAACTGTATTTTCTCATTCATATCTTACTAGAGCGAGAAAATATTACCCAAGTAGGAATCGAACCCACAACTGTAGTACCGACAAGTTTTCGCTATATAAAACTTGCGAAAGCTAAATAATAATAACTATTTCTAGTATTAACAAACCATCATTCATAAAATGTTAATTTCTGAAATAAGACACTAATATTTAGGTGTTCAATAAATTAAAATCATTAAATAAAAGAAAATCATTCAACACCAAGAATGTCACAAGATATTTAATTATGTTAATTTTCAAGCTCAAAAATCTATAATTCTCTAGAATTCAGATGGAGAGTGTAGTAAATAGACTCTGCATTTGCATCTGTTATAATATGTGGTATATTCACAAAAGTTGGAATAAAAACCTCAGTAAATTTTAAAGCCACAATATTAATACCAGAAACAGGCATAAACTTAACGCATACTGCAGGAACCTCTGTTGCTTAGTCCTTGCTTTCTCCATCCTTGCTTTCCACCTTTTTACTGTGGTATGGATTGTTGAATAGCGGAACTCAACACCGTATAAATTATTTTACGCTCAGAAAATTAAGCATATAACTTCTTATTTTAAATAAAATTATTTGACTTGACCATACCTTCTGCCAGTCAACATCTGCCAGCAGCGGCCTGAACAACGGCCACCTCCTCGCAGCGAAGGCGGCCCAGCGCGGCGGCGGCACGCGCGCCACCACCAGCCGCCGCCAGCGCTCGCACACGCACGCGCACGCACACAGCGACAGGTCATCCAGGTACCGGAATATTGACAGGAGGACTGCAAGTGTGAATTAATATAATTTAACATTACAATGACTCAAAGAAAATTCAGATATACTATATGAATCAGTTGCAAATTACAATAACTATTTTTGAAAATACTACTACTACTTCAATAAATATATACACCTTTATGTAACATAGTTAAATTCACTATTTGGGGTTTTCAATAAAGGTTAAATATTTAAATAATTCAAATGCTGAGTTGAACAAAGCACAAAAGTACGAGATTTTTAGTAAATCCCAAAATATTAAAGATGTATTAAAGGTTCAGAGGTTCAGGTACAGACCTTCAGAAGGCAGATGTTCAACCAGGCCAGGAGCTAAATTATCTGGCAGCCTTGGAGTTGAAAGCGCTTGCAGAGATCTTGCTAGGCTAGGAGGCTGAGGTGGTGGGCCTTGGCCAACAAGGTCTTCGATTTTCCCACACTGCCATTTCCATTCCTGCCACGTCCAGACACTCCCACCACTGCCACTTCCACTTGCACTAGGACCTGAATTACTTGTGCGGTTTGTTTCATCTTCAGGACTTGTCTCACTATCTAAGGAATTCTAAACGAAATAATAAATTTCAAAATAATTAAAAATATATAAATTGTTCTGAAGTATTATTCTTATTCTTAACTGTAATATTCTTTAAAAATAAAATTACTTACTCTATAATACCACCAATCTGGTGGCAGTGGACAAGTTTTGTTCAATCTACGCTCTGAACTATAATTTAAATCTGAAGGTTCATCATTTCCAGAGTCGCCGTCATCAGTTTTTTCACTACAAAAGTACGAACTTGGTAGGTACGACGGAAAATCAGGAAACAAAAAGGTATGACAAGTTACACAGACTGGTTCCCCAAAACTCGGACCGTAATATCCATTGCAAATATAGCAACTAGAATTCTGTAAAAATATACAAAATTTGATATTGCTATATGTGTATATTAACTAATATGATTTACTTATTTATTACGCACATTAAATTCGAATTCAAGGGGTTGTTCAACTGGAGTGGTAGTAATTACTTTATCCCCATTATCTTCTAACTTTTTAATAAAGCTGTAAAATTCAGGTCCAATAACAGACATTTTTAGGAAATTTTATAATCAATATATTGAGTTTGTAATTTTTTTATTTACTATTTGATACGAAATGTCAAGTTTATTTAAGCCACAGATAAGCAACTAAATAAGAATTAACAACTAATGTCAAAATTTATATAGATTATAAAAAACTTCTGTTTACATTGATAAAGATACTTCAAGTACTTTTGATAAGCCAAATGAACCTGCTCCTTTCAAAAGTTTTATGAAAAAGCCAAACTCAATAAATGCTCATTTTAATAAAATTGCAATTTTATAGCAATATAATATGTATACATATTTTGAGCAGAGCAATATTGTTTGCTAACGTTTCCTTACTTTAGATTTTGGAAATAGCTAATTTAAATATTTTGAGGAACATTATTAAAGACTTATATTTAAACGTATAACATTGATTTATTTTTGGATGTGATAAGTATCATGTCGTTTTGAAAAAAATACTGAATTTATTGTTGGTTAAAAAAAACTAGATAACAAACATGTCCATTCACAATTGACATATTTAAGTGTTGTAAATAAATAAGTAAATTCAAATAAAGTAAATAATAAATTATATCCCAAAGCGTCCTTGGTTTTACTCTCAAAAATTTGCAGAACGGAAAGTTATTTCAACAATTTGTCGTTTACGCCTTGGACATGCATGTACACCTATTCATCTGGCCAAGATCAGGGTCAGGGACCATTCACTGTGTGAATGTGGCCTAGACGACGGTTCTACTGCCCATATCCTTTTTTCTTGCCCCAAATTAGCTCGCCCCATTTATGATGTCCTTCTTCTTAAAGTCCCTCGCTCCCTTAATGTTCAATGTTTGTTAATGTTTGTGTTTAGTCCTGTGTGTAAATATATTAAATATAACAATATTAGAGTATAAGCTAACACCCATGTAAATATATTATTACTAACCCCATTTATTGTCTGTATATATTGTAGACATCTGTGATTTTGTTATAGGTGAAGGATTTAAACTGGATCTCTTTTAAACATGCATTCTCCAACTGTGTAATGATATCTCTTTTTTTACCGTACATTCTCCTTTGTGTGTTCTCCATTCAACGTGACATTGGCGAAGTGAATTGTGCTCAATTGGCACGCTCGAAACGCCATAAATAAAGAGAAGAAGAAGAAGAAGAAGAATAATAAATTCAAATAATTTTCACTTTGAATGGACACTGTTTTATAATAATTATAATGAAGTAGTGTAGTTGAATGGTTTGGAATGGAGTATATTTTTTATATTTCTATTCAAAAAAAAATTAAACTTTAGTATACTAAATTAAAACAAAACTGTCGGAGAATAAAGGTGTGCAGTAAATAAAACAAGAAATTGGCTTCCTAAAATTATTCTTATAAAACACATTCATTCTTTTCTTTTCATTGTAATATTTCTTTTAATTCTTCATTGCTGATAAAGAAAATTATATATTGTACTTTTACAAAAATAAAGCTGTTGAAAAACAAATCGTCCAAATAATTTAACATATTAATATTGTAGTATGATAAAATAAATTGTATGTTACAATTGTTGCCAAAACTAGATAATACTTTACTCCATACATTTTAAATTACAAAGAAATAAAATAGTCTTGTTTGTGCTTCTATACAAATATAATGGTTTTTAAAATAAAATCAAGATTTAATATTTTTAAATAATATATAACTTTTTTGGATGGAAATTTCAATAATGTGCAACAATCGTAATAGGTAAATATTTGACATATTTCACACAAATATTCGAAAGAGTAAAATAAGACTTCTCTTTATTACTAAATTAAAACTATAAACAGTGCCTTTACTGTACTAGAAGCCCGAGTCCAGAGCTTCCAGCACGAGGGCACTAACAGGTTTTATACTTGGCATATTAAACAATTTGTTACTTACAGCTTGCCGACTAGGCCCCAAATCCAATGCAAAGTGTGCCTAATGAACAGGCCACAAGACGGCACTTATGTTATTTTTTTTATACAAACAATGGTTTATACACTTTTTACCATATGCGACGTTATTAATTTATTCATTACAATAGTTGTTACCAGTTCTTTCTTTACCATAAACGTATACGTTTACGTGACTCGATATATCCTAAGAGTTGCCAAACGCGTTTTGGGAAGCGTAATGGATGTTAATTTGTGTCCAGTTATCATCTGTCTAATTGGCCGTTTTGAGGAGAGGGTGCCTTCGACCCTGTAGCGAAAGGTGCGTCCAGATAAGTAGTCTCGTATGGTGTGCACGAGTCTGTCTGGTACATTTGCGTGTCTCAGCTTGAAGATCAAGCCGTTTTGCAAGACTTTATCAAACGCTTTCGCGATGTCTAGGAATATTGCCGCTGATGGCATTATTTTGGCTCTACCCAAGAGAAATTCCGTGAGGCGGTGGACTTGATGGACACTTGAGTGTTGGGCTCGAAAGCCAAATTGTTCGGGCGGGATAAGATTCCTTTCCTCGACAAAGGTCTGAAGTCGTGTAAGGATGATACGTTCGTAAATTTTGCCTAGGGTGCTGAGAAGGCTGATGGGACGGTAACTGGCTGGATTAGTTCGCGGCTTGCCCGACTTGTGAATGCCGATGACAATCGCCTCTTTCCATTGGTCAGGGAACGTGCACTCCTGGAGGAGCGTGTTGAAGATAGCTACGAGCAGCGTTAGAAAACGTAGTGGTAATATTTTCCGGCTCTTGTTCGTGATGCGATCGGATCCAGGGGCTTTTTCGAATTAAGACCCTTTATGATGTCCGTGACTTCGTCCACGGACGTCGGACGCGTCGGTTCGCCCACTGGTGGTATTGGCGCCCATATTTCTACTTGTGTGTCCACCATCGCGACGTGGGTGGGATCACACGGTTGCTCTGACGGAGAGCATTGTGCTTCTAAAGTGTCCGCTAAGCATTCGGCCTTCGCAAGATCATCTGAGGCTAGTGTTCCGTCTAGGCGTGCTAAAGGGGGCATTTGGACGACCGTGTCGTTCTTAAAACATCTGCTGAGTTGCCAGAACGCGTTTTGGGAAGGCGTAATGGATGTTAATTTGTGCTTTCAGTTATCACCTGTGAGTTCCCAGAACCGGGCTCGAACCTGTCTTTGGAGTCTCCACAGTTCCCTACGATTATCTGGGGATTTTTGCGCCTTATAAGTTTTCTTAGATCTCGCGGGATCTTGAATCGTCCGTCAGGATTGACGTTTATTTCCCTAGTGCACTCGTCGAGAGTGAGACCTAACTGATTTGTGAGCTTATCAATGGCCGCTTCGGCTTCCACCACCGAGTCGAATCTGTCAGGTACGTCGGGTGAGGGATCCGATTCAGGGATGCCGAGGCGATCCGAGAATTTTCTCCAGTCTGTCGTTTTGGACTTTAAAGTGGTCGTGGGGCAGTCAGGCCCCAGTTTCACAATAACCGGTCTATGATCAGAGTCTAGCTCCGCTAGAACTTCGATAGAGCGCACTCTAAGGGCGACGCCCTGTAGCATGGCTATATCGAGAATATCGGGGCGGCCTATCGGCCCAAATCTTGTAGGAGTTGAAGGGGTGAGAATTTCAAAATTAGATGTGGTAAGACTCAGGATCGCGGCAAGCGCGATTCCTGCACTGTTTGTTGAATTACAGTTTCACATGGTATGTTTGCTATTGAAGTCCCCGGCCAGAAGGACCGAGTCCCCCATATTAAAAAGAGCTTTGAGGTCTGCTTCTAGCATTCCCTTATTGGGAGAAAGGTAACAGGAGGCTACGATAATGGGTGAGTGTCCAGTCATGTATACCTGACAGACCGATACTTCGATGTTGGTGAGCGTCGGCGGCGGGTCTAGTGGGACGACGTGAAGCGTCTTTTTATAAAAGATGACTGTTCCCCCTTTGGGTCCGTCCCTGTCGTTACGTATGGTACGGTAATTTGCAATTTTAGGGTCCCTATTACTATTTCTAAGGAATGTTTCTTGTACTAGGAAGATGTCCAGTTGTCTGTTTGTCACAAAGTCTCGGACTAGCCCCATTTGACTGCTAAGGCCGTTTGCATTAAAAAAGCCTAAACTAAGGGAACGCGGCTTGACTCGCGCGAGTCTTACGTCGGGAGGATTGATGCTATTGCTGACCTCCATTAGAATAGCTTTGATCGTTCGTACGCTTGGTAACGCATTACTTGCGCGGCGAGGCGCCTATGTCGGCTAATAAGCTTGAAACGCTCTTGCGAAGCGCCGTCAGTGTTTCTTAGGCCACCGGCGAAGGCCTGAATTTCCGCTTGGTCGAAAATAGCGAAAAAGTCGAACGTTAGTCCTATGTCGCTCTCGAAGCCGTCTTCGTTGTGTTGAGCGAAGTTCATTTTTGGCTCCGGTAGCCTTGGCGGAATGGTAGGGGCAGTCCTGGCCGCGAGCCTAGGATCTTGCCTTCTTGGTGCCTGAGGGGCCTGTGTTGCCTGAGGGGCTTGGTTGGCCTGAGGGGCCTGTGTCGCCTGAGGGGCTTGAGTTGCCTGAGGGGCTTGAGTTGCCTGAGGGGCTAAGGGTAATTTTTTGTCCCACGCGTTCGTCGTTGGGAGTGGGGCGGGCCTGTATGCGTCGACAGGCCGTGGCTGGAAATTGTCGCGCTCTGGACGGGAGGGCATCGAAGCCCTATGCGTCCTGGTTGCTAACGTTTCCTTACTTTAGATTTTGGAAATGGCTAATTTAAATATATTGAGGATTATTATTAAAGACTTATATTTAAAACATTGATTTATTTTTGGATGTGATAAGTATCATGTCGTTTTGAAAAAAATACTGAATTTATTGTTGGTTAAAAAAACTAGATAACAAACATGTCCATTCACAATTGACATATTTAAGTGTTGTAAATAAATAAGTAAATTTAAATAAAGTAAATAAATTCAAATAATTTTCATTTTGAATGGACACTGTTTTATAATAATTATAATGAAGTAGTGTAGTTGAATGGTTTGGAATGGAGTATATTTTTTATATTTCTATTCAAAAAAAATTAAACTTTAGTATACTAAATTAAAAAAAAACTGTCGGAGAATAAAGGTGTGCAGTAAATAAAACAAGAAATTGGCTTCCTAAAATTATTCTTATAAAACACATTCATTCTTTTCTTTTCATTGTAATATTTCTTTTAATTCTTCATTGCTGATAAAGAAAATTATATATTGTACTTTTACAAAAATAAAGCTGTTGAAAAGCAAATCGTCCAAATAATTTAACATATTAATATTGTAGTATGATAAAATAAATTGTATGTTACAATTGTTGCCAAAACTAGATAATACTTTACTCCATACATTTTAAATTACAACGAAATAAAATATTCTTGTTTGTGCTTCTATACAAATATAATGGTTTTTAAAATAAAATCAAGATTTAATATTTTTAAATAATATATAACTTTTTTGGATGGAAATTTCAATAATGTGCAACAATCGTAATAGGTAAATATTTGACATATTTCTCACAAATATTCGAAGGAGTAAAATAAGACTTCTCTTTATTACTAAATTAAAACTACAGACAGTGCCTTTACTGTACTAGAAGCCCGAGTCCAGAGCTTCCAGCACGAGGGCACTAACAGGTTTTATACTTGGCATATTAAACAATTTGTTACTTACAGCTTGCCGACTAGGCCCCAAATCCAATGCAAAGTGTGCCTAATGAACAGGCCACAAGACGGCACTTGTTATTTTTTTTATACAAACAATGGTTTATACACTTTTTACCATATGCGACGTTATTAATTTATTCATTACAATAGTTGTTACCAGTTCTTTCTTTACCATAAACGTATACGTTTACGTGACTCGATATATCCTAAGACGGCGCTTACTTTAGGCATACCGAGAACATACATACTTATTACATAGAATTTTAGTCAAACTATCAAAGTTTGACAATAAATCCACAAAAAATGCCCATTAAACACAAATTCATGTGAGGCTAAGTATTTAAAGCTACCTGACCTAAATATAATTAATTAATTCAATTATTATTATAATAATATTAAATACTGTAACTGTAATCATTTTTTCATTCTGATAGTGATTTTTAATTGTATTTCTATTAAAATGTATTAACATACACTACATATACCACACTGGCACCAATAATTATCTACATATGAAGAAATTGCGCATTGTCATCAAATTACTAATATAAATTACTAATATAAAATTTAAAGAATCTAAATGACAATTACCAGTAATCGACATCTAATAATCGACGTGTACATAAAGCGCGGGAAATGAACCCAAGTTGTGTTGTAAGAAAATAAAAAACAATCGCTTTAATGTACAGCGGAAATAAATAAATAAAATGCCCAATACATATTACATACTTTTTTAGAAACAAAATTACGTATGTATGTGGTTTTATGATACATGTTCTTAAGGAAATTCATTAGCAGATAATTAGGTGTTAATCAGTTAAGATAGTTCTACATGTCCTTATTTTCGGTATATAAGTGTCAATAATTGGTGCCAGGGTATATGCTCTCGCTTCACATGCCCTAAGGTACATATGTTAATAGTATCAGATCTTTAGGGTTCCGTACCTCTGAAGGTAACAACCGACAAATTGACACTTGTTGGTATGTCCGGGCTAACAAGATCTCATAAACGTATCAATGTGAATTTAATAATCCATGCCATAAACAAATTCGCTAATGTTTGTTTCGCTGCATGATGAAACTATTTCTCGTAGACCTATAACTATGATTTATCAATAAAATCTGAACAACTAGATATATCACAAAAAACCCTTACAAGAAAAATAACGTGTAGTTAATTTATACAAAAACTAAGGCTTACGACCGCAAATTTGACTATCAATTTTTGTGTCACGTCATTGGTACGGAACCCTCGGTGCGCGAGTACGGCTCGCACTTGACCTATATTTATTTGAGTAAAGACAATACTGACATACTTGTAAGGGCATTTAACACATTCATAATACTTTATACTGTAGTTTTTCGAAATTAATTTTTTTAATACTTGATTGATTTTCTATTTTCTACGGAATGAGATTTATGATATTACAGCATTATAAATGACGTAACATATATTATGATGAGGGTGGCGGAACTCCTTATAATCGATGTCAATAAAAGCATTACAATGTAAAAAAAGAAAATGTAGTAAGTTGATCTAGAATTGTTTTCATAATGAAATCAATATTAAGGGTTTTAAAATAATTAGTATAATTTAGGTATAATACTTCTTTTGCTGACTTAACATAATTTTTAAAATTTGGCAAAAATTATTATATATTACCAATATTTAAAATTCACGTTAAGTAAAAAGAAACAAATCGTCTCTTTAATATACCCTTAAAAGTTAAAATACCTACTACCTAACTTATACACGAAATACACATATTAATAATAATAGTGCTTTTCACTTATCGCATATGAATACTTTACTGAAACAAAATCCATGTAATAACTTTTATACAAACAAAATGATAAACTAGAATCGAAAGACTTAATACTTACAATACTTATTTCGCCGAAAATATGAATGCGTTTTTACGCGTTAACGCAAGGAGCATAGTGACGTCACTATGCTAGTAGTTCAAAGTATAAAAGGTCACATATTCATAGAACTTTTACAAACAGCACAAGGCTAGATGCGCAAATAGTTTTTGCAGTCTAAAGCTAATAAACAGCACATACACATCCGCTTAAATTGTCGGACGCCGCGAACGGAGGCTCGGCCCCCTTTCTACCACACTCAGTACGGAGAGTAATACGAGCCACGCCTGAAGCCTCTGCGAACAAGGCACGATGTTAGTATCGTGACATTTTGCTTATGAGTTGCAAACTCCATTACGATGGAATTAACTTTTCTCTCTGGAATCAACAACTTATTGTTCTAAAACATAGAACTATCTAGAGTGCAGCAAGCTACATATGGCTAAAGGCGTCATTCACATTTTATCTAATGTGTATATTATTCATACCATGCAAACCAAGCGCCAAGGAAAAGGTAGGATATAGCATTAAAAATACATATATGTCCATCACAAAGTTTATTTCATTCATATATAAATATTTAATTTCTTTTCTCGACAATTGTGTGCCAGTGGACAAAATCGTTCAACTACCAACTGAGTACCAACATAGGAGATGCCACAGATAGTATTGTACTTTAATTGAAACTTTTTTTAGTACAAAAATACTTGTTATGAATTTTTCCTTACTTTGATTGATTGTATATTATGCGGACTAAGTTGTGTGACATCTCTTATGGCACAGAAGGAAAACATTCTCAACAAGTTACAACAACAGTGACTACAGATATAACAATATCATCTGAGTGATGAGTATGAAAGAGAAGTGTTCAAATGTGCCAAGCTCTATACCAATACAAGAGTTTCACTATCAATAAACTAATTTAAACTAAAGAGGCCAAAATGCTTGAACATGCATTATTTATTACAAGTATACAAGTTTGTTGAACCTAATTGAGCTTTACTTAAGTTAAAATAACAGTTTCATTCATTATTTTACAATAAATAATCAATTTAAAAAAGCAAGAAAATATGATGTCTGCACTTATTTTATCATTAAATGCATGGCAAACTTTAAATAACAATTTAAACTAAAACATATTAAATGCAAACAAATTATGCAGGTGTATAAGTTTCTGTATATAATATTAACTTAACAAGCAGGTTGTGTCAAATTTATGATGAATTGTAAAAGCAATTTTGTTTGTAGGTTTATGAATCTGTAGCAAATAACTAATTGTATAAGCCTAAAGAAAAAAAAAATTTTGAAAGAATTCTGTATCATTTCAAGAAAAAAATAATATTACTCATATTAAGATATTTTTAGAGATTTTCAGATATTATTCATACTAAGTAGCTTTAAACACAATTAATTAATTTTTTACTACTTTCTAAATAAATATTTGGTCACTTATGTATACTGAATATATATAAATGAATACACTGAAAATAGAAATTTGTTTACATTGCATTATGATTTTCATGATAGAAAAAATCTTCAGTCTAGGTGTGTATCAGGTCATTTTAATAAAATAATATAAATACAGTAGAAACTCATTCAATCAGAATAATATATATTGTTATTTTTGTTGAATATTATGAATAAAATTTATGTATGAGAACATTTACAAATATTTTTTCAATATTTAATTTCGCAATATTCATATAAAAGATCGTGAGTTGTTTTTCTTTTTAAGTACTACCCAAGCTTATTTCAAATTCTGGCAATCATATCTCACACACTACATCTACAACTAAAACCAGCCTATTAATAGTTTGGCAAATCACGCATCCGCTTAACCAAGGGATAATCAAAGCCCCTACTGTACTTAAGTCAGTGTATGCAAAAAAAAAAAAACAATATATATATAAAGAAAAAAACTATGAAAATCATAGCATTGGTATAGAGCGTTAACATGTTCATTTAATATGGGTAGTACCTGCCGCGTCGCACCGGCCGGTAACCAGAGTAGTATGGCGTGTAGCCGCGCGAGGGGCGCCCCCGGCCTCGCATGCCGCGCGGCGGCCTGTTCGTTGTGGACAGGCCTGGCTTGTTCGTGCGCTTTGGCATCACCTGGAGCATGCATGTAATGTGTCAATAATTATTCAGTATAAATTACTGTTTATTTAAAAATATCTAACACTTAATGATACAAATGTTATTTAAACTATTTAAATTATAATTACATTATGATAATGTTCTTTATGTGATATCATCTTGTATACTGATCACTGCTAGTAAAGTAATAAAACTAAAATAATTTCACTTAATATAAATTTTAAAAACGCATACTCAATAAATATGTATTTTATTTAAGTTTTAAGTTAATATTTTATACTTATATGTAAATTTATTTTAAGGTATGTACATACTACAAATGCTCGTAAAATATCAAGTTATTCACACATCACAATTATAATAACGTTGACTATCTATGTACTGTCTATCCTAGCCAGAATAAAAAAATACACACAAAAACCAAATATTTTACACTATCATAAGCAAAAATTAGTAGTATATAAAGCACTAACCTTAATTTGACGCCCTCTAAACAAAGACTCATCCATGGCCATTGCTGTCTGTACACTATCCTTATCCCCAAATTCTATGTAGGCAAAGCCTTTTGGGTGTCCATCAAATTTATTACATAATATTGTAACCCTAAAAAGTTATAATCAAGATAAAAGGTATAAGAAATAAGAATTACCTAATTATTATAAAGATTTATTATTTAATTTAAGCTTGAAACAAAGCTTTTTATAAAAAAAGTTATTAGAGATTTTTTTGCAAGTCTTTCATAGATAAAGGCAACCATTAATTTGCAATAATCTTTAAGTAGAAGAAATTGGTAAAAATCTCCCTAGAAGATGCTAATAAAGTAATAATTTGTAAGAAACATATACAAATTTCGACACAGCCTGATGAAGAGTGCTTGAGTAAGTATTTAGACTGCACTTGGATGGTTTCTAAAAGGCATAAGTTCATATCCTTCTGAGTTCCAAATTTTTATCTTTTTAATGTGTTTTTCTATGACTAATCAATAATATTTGATGCTTGCCTATTAATAGATCCACAACCATGAAAGTGTTGTTCTAGTTCTTCAGCAGTGGCCCCATAGTCCACATTGCCAACATACACTGATCTGTTGTCTACTTCTATCTTCTCTTCTATAGACATGTTTAGTGGGCTTGCTGGATAAAACACAAATATGAGCCTATATTAATAAAATAATGTAAGTAAATAAATTTAAACTAAATGTATTAAATAAACAAATTTATTAACATATTAAAATATTATGTTATTAATATTAGGTTTTACATATTATGCAAATAATTAAAGACCACTTAAGGATTTGTAAGAAAACAAATTTCTATAAATATATTATAGTTGTAATCATCAACAGTAGTACAGTAAATATTTGACTTACTAAGTCCTGGAGGGCTTCCCAAACTCATTTGTTTGTCCACTTCTGTGTGCATTTGTTTCAATTTCTCTGCTTCTTCTTCCATCTCCCTCACCCTGGCCTTAATGGCAGCCAGGTCAGTGACATCTGTACCTGAGGCTTCATCTCCCTTTAACAAAACATTTTGTTAGTTCTACAGTAGTCAATAAATTATCAATATGAATAGTTCTACATTTAAACAACATTGATAAAAATATGAAACAGAATCATGCAATCAAATTGTACATATATGAGTAAAATAAACACTCACATATATAAACATCCTAAAAAGACTTCTTGGGACAGTCATGGAATTTTTAACAATTTTTCTAATGATAAAATAATGATTAACACAACAAATGTAATTATATACTATGTTGGTATTGTGATAAATCCATGGATTCAAATGCATAGTGTAAATATTTACTATTGTTTTGGCACAGAAATAACGAGTAAAAAATATTTTACATATTATTATTAATATCACAAGATATTGTCATTAAATTGCTTCTGGTAATAAATATCAGGCTAGAAGAGCAAAAGATATTTTAAACTCAAAAATGACAAGCTATTTTTAACACGTAAAAAATGTATAAAATAAACATCTGCAAGTTCAATGATTTGATTATACCAAATAAATTAATTTACTACTTACGCCCAGGCTGTTGTCGGTCATGTTTACTGAACCGTTGGCTCCGTCTAGGTGATTGTTGTCAATCGAATCTAAATAATCGTCATTATCGGCCATATCAACTTACTCCTTATTTATAAAACTTATTTAGATTTTTAAATAAAACACTACACTTAAAGCACCTGTAAATAATTTATCCGTATAATTAACACGAAAAGTCTTTTCAACTAAGCAACGATTAAATGAAGCTATCTGAACTCTGACGTACCGGTAACCAATTTAGAAAAATCCGGCTGACCTATTTTTAAAATACAGTTGGCATTATCTACTCTAGTATACAATCAATTATATAAAATATTATTTCTTCATAAACATTTTACTCTCGGCGTTAAGTTTACAGATTCGTTTTAGAAATATATTTTTAACGCCAAACAACTATTTGTCAATCGGTGACACAGATGACAATTCTAACAAAAAATATACCGCTATCATAAATGTAAAATTTGTTTGTGGTTTGTTCATGGTACGCTTTTGTTTTGACAATAATTTTTATCAGGCGACTATAGATAATCATCGAAGAAATAGTTTGTGTTAAATTTTTATGAAAATAATTTAATAAAACTTAAAAAAATTCAAAGAAGTCGATTTAATTTTAGCTTAGATGTCGTATTCATAATAAGTATACTACTAAATAGTTTATACCAGGCAATACAATATATAATAGGCAAGCCTTACTTTATACTTAAAAAAAATTAAAGAAAGCTATTTAATATTAATAAATTGTAAAATAAATGATGAAAAATTATTTTTTTGATTATAATTTATAAATAATCATAATGTGTTATGACTTTCTGCTTCTAATGAAGCGTAGAGTTTAGGAGTACCAATTCAGTATATTAAAACATTGAAAAGAGCGACTGAAGCTGAAGTCACAGTGCAATTTGAAAAATAAGTAAACAATTACCATATGATTGTTTTGCTACTACTGCGTACATAGTTAAAATTACTAAAAATTCATATTTTTAGCTATACAAATTACGAAATATGTTATATTTTCTACCTCAGAAAATTTGACTCCTCTTAAAGTTATAAGTTTAACGACACTGGAGCATAGTAAGACTCGAATGTCTTTATGTTTGTAAAATTGGAATATTGTTCTTGAAATAAAGCGATTTATTTATTTATTTATGATAAATCCTTGAAATGTTTGTGCACTGTACCACAATAACTTCGGACTCGCAGTAAGTCTATACAAGGTTCTTTTTACTTCTCCCTCTATACTCTTCACTTGCTTGACAGTTGTTCTAGTATCGTAAACAAAAATATCTGAGTATTTTATAATTGGTAGGGGTAGGTTAATATTTACTTAAGTTTCTATTTACTTTTGATTTACTTACTATCTGAATGATAATAAATAACTGCAATTCTTAAAGTACTCCCCATTAAAAATGTTAATGGTACATGTCAGATGAGGAAAAAGCATTTCTTACTCTACTATTCAATTTCCATTTTTATAAGTATACATATATTTAAGTAAATACTGTAATCTATTATTATTATAATTGGAATGCTCAGTAATAACTTTTGGCTTCAATTTATTTTATTGGTTAGTTGTATAAAGAATTTTGAACAATATTTTTGCAACTTATTTAAATGTTTTTTAACATAAGTTAAACATTCTATTCTAGGTGTTTGTAGTGATCAGCTGGTTACACGTACTTTTATTAAGCTGGAAACTATCGAGTCTAAAACACGATGCCACTAACGGCTGATGTCGCAGCTCAGCAAGTTCAGGTACAATATTTCTTAGAAGTAGAAGAGTCTTTTAATTAAACAAATCAAATAGTAGAATAGTTTTTTAATCAACTAGAAACTGTGGGAACCGAGTGTTAATAGGGCCCATGGAACCCACGTCTACAGGCAGATGCTGCACCTTTGGGACAACAGTCCAGGGGCTTCCAGTTGTACGCTCAAAGAACTCATTCACTGTGTTGGCTATCTCAAAGCCCATAGTTACTCCAGTTATCGAGCCATTGCGTGATGAGTGGCGGAACTCAACGCTGCACTTTGCCTAGTTTCCAGAGCGCAGAAAATGGAAATAGAAAAATCCATCTTCCCCGAGTGGGAATCGAACCCACAAACCGTCGCGTTTGCAGGCAGATGCTACGCCTCTGCTGTGTTCTTTTTTAATTATGTTATTTGCTTTTACTGGGTATTATTATTTTTTTGGTAATGAATCTACAAAATTCCTAAACTCTTCATCTAATATTCCAATATATGTAGCGGAAAATCAAGTCCACTCTCTATTATGTATTACAATTCAAGTCCAATTTCGTTATATGATCTTCTTTCTTTCATAGCAACATTCTTATGATAATATGACATATTTTTGAGCAAATGAATTAAAATAATTATTAGTGAAGATCTTTTAATGTGCAGATGCAAGATGACTTTGATTACTTTCTACATTTTGTATTTATATAGATTTATGTTGCTAGAGCTTAGGCAATTCTTCTACTCTGACCATCATATTTTTGATATTATGCTACCTAGATATTTAAATTTATATACAAACCTATAATTATGTTCCATGCTGAGTTATATATATACAGATTTGTCAATGTCAATAATGTTAAAAATGTCTATTACTACTATACTAAAAACTTCTACCTGACTGACATACTATATTTGTTAAAGGAAAAATTAAGAACCTTGCATAGGCTTATATATGATATAGAATCTGAAAGGACCCGCAATGAACAGTGCATTGATTCAATTATAAGAGCTGAAAAAGCTGCAGAATCAACTTCATCTGCTGATGATTCCTCAAGTTCATCACAACAGGTATTTTAATTTAAAGTCAATAATGAAATGACAATGCTTAATATTTTTATTTAGATATGTACTTGAAGAAATATTTGATTTATTTTTACAGCAAATGCAACTTAAAAGTTTGTACAAAACTGGGCTAACCGCTGCTGAACAAGAAGAAAGAGTCCTTCGTGCAGCTCTCTCAAGAATTTATGAAATAAGAGCAATAAAAAATGAAAGGAGGATTCAGGTGTGCAGTAATTGTATAGACATGTATGCTTAGTTTTTTAAATAAGAAAAAATGATTTATTTTATTAAAAATGAGTTCCTGACATTTAAATTATGTGTTGATTCAAATTAAGTGTTCACTCAAATAAAATTTTCAGCATTATTTCTTGTACATTATGTTTTTATATTGATTTTTGTTTTTATTGTAAGTTATTCAACACTGCATATTTAAACTTAAAACTTATGTTATATATTAAATTTTCCCCATGCTATATGTAATGGGCATAATTTGATATATATTTATATAATTTTTTTGTTATAGAAAATATTAAGATATAGTGATGTTTAGAGATTTTATAGTTAAGAAGTATTTCTCAGTCCAATTTTAAACATTACATTTAATATGATATATGCTTAATGTATATGTACATATACTAAATGCTTATTTTTAAATATCATTATATCATTCTAAAAATTCCAGGCACGTCATGCAGGCAACAAAGAAACTATCGGCTGTGGGGCCCTAATGAAGATGTTGCTCAGTGCAGCTCAAACACTTCCGCTACATGTAGGGAGAGTTGGGGAACGTGCACCGCCTTTGTGTGGGGCTGTGCCCGCTGACCCAGGACATATAGCTAGGCCTGGAGATGCTGTAGCAGCCCTAGTTAGGGTATCAGAGAAGGAGGAGAATTGGATCTTAGCAGAGGTATTATTTATATATTCTGTACAACTTAATAGGTGTAGATGAGAATATAATCATAGAAAAACAATGAGAGCTGAAATGTAATCAACAAAGCTCGGCTCTCATTCTTTCCTATTCTGGCTTTGAGATTGCAAGTATTTTAGTAGAATTTTTGGAAAATTCCACGGTAACGGTCTCAGTGTTTTAAGGTTTTACAACATAAAATCTACAAATATAGTTGATGTATCCTATGAATTACTGTTTATCATACATGTAGTATAGTATTATTTTTACTTTCTAAAAAAAAAATTTAAAGAAAACATTGAATGTAACGAGATTTGAATCTGCACCTCATGGAAAACGTCCAAGCATCAGACCAATACGCCTTACGTTCTCTATCACGCTACTTCGAAATTCTTACATGCTTTCTTAACTTATCGTGTATATAAGATTGTTACAAAGAACAATGATTTGACAAGAGTGCTGCTTTAATTAAATATTTATATGACTTTTAAAATGTTTAATCTATATTAAGGATAGAAAAAAAATCAATTATTATTCCATACATAACACATTAATATTTTACTTGACATGGTGTAATAGAAATCTCTATGGAATTCATCATATTTTTTTATATAATTAATTCTAAACAGGTTGTAAGCTGGTTACCAGCACAAGGTAAATACGAAGTAGATGACATAGATGAAGAACAGAAAAATCGACATGTCCTAAGCAAAAGGCGTGTAGTAGCACTGCCTCTGATGAGAGCAGATCCACGTACAGACGAACATGCACTGTTTCCAAAGGGCGCAGTAGTAATGGCGCTGTATCCCCAGACCACGTGTTTCTATCGAGCTGTAGTCAATCGTTTACCAGCTTCTGCTGCGGACCCTTATGAGGTCCTCTTTGAAGTAAGTTTACACTAATATAAAAAATGTAAAATAAAAACGTATTACTATATAAAATGTAATATTCGTTAAAAGAATATAATATGCTTAAAGTATCCTTTTATGAATTAAATGTTGTTGATGCTTGATGTAATCTGATTATTGTTACTATTGTGTCATTATAATGTGTTATAAATAGCAACTGTTGAGTTCTCAGAAGTATTTTGATGCGGTGAATATGTTCATATTTTAATTAATAATTCATATATATAATGGCCTAAATTAATCAATGTATAAAGAATATTTTCATTTTGTGCAGGATTCGTCGTATGCTGATGGTTACTCCCCAGCAGAGCGCGTGGCGCAGAGATACGTTATTGCGATCAAAGAGGGCAAGGTAAGACATTTTTGTTTATCATATCTATAATAAAAATATATCTAAGGCAGAAAAAGATTCTACAATTATAAAAGAATAATACATACCATTGCGTTCAGCCAAATGTAAAAGTTTTTTGTCCCTTGGAGCACGGAAAAAATCAAAATTAAAATTTTCAATAAAATAAAAAGATGGAAAATAATTGAAACCAATAGAGTGATTTTTCTTGACCGAAAATAATGATAATTGACAAGAAGTTAGATCTTAACTTACAAGAATTGTAAAAACAAAGAAAAATAAAAGTTAGAAATTTAGATATATCACAAAATAAAAAAAAAATACTTAAAGAAAACATATAAAAATTTGAACGCAGCGGGACTCGAACCCGCGCCCTCCTGCGAACCGTGCAGGTTCGCAGGAGGGCGCGGGTTCGAGTCCCGCTGCGTTCAAATTTTTATATGTTTTCTTTAAGTATTTTTTCTATCCTCAGTGTGGATTAACACTTTAAAAATCATCAAAAAAATATCACAAAATAATTACAAATTTAAATTAGTGCATATAATCTGCATATAATTATAATTAGAGCATATAATCTGGTCTGGTGCACTCAGTGTCAACTTGAACCATTGGAGTAGTGCCGTTCGTATCGTTGGGGACCCAAATATCTGTTAAAGGGCCAAAGTTCCTCGCTGTGCGTTCTCTACTGCTTATACCATGGAGAGTGTTCAAGAGAACTGTTTGATCTGGTGCCTGCCGCTGCATTCTCCAACTGCACAGTATGACTCAAAGTATCATCCCCACCATCTGGACACGTGGATCTCTACTACTGTGCGGTTCCGTAGGAACTTTTTTCCACGTACCAGATCGATACGACATGGATACCGTCAAAAAGCGCGTCTACCTCCATCTTAAAGGCCGGCAACGCTCTTGTTACACCTCTGCTGTTACACAGGGCCGTGGGCGTCGGTGATCACTTACCATTAGGTGATCCGACCGCCTGTTTGCCTTGTGCTTCCCATAAAGTAATAATAATAATAATGCAAATTTAAGTTTCTTTGTACTCCGCATTGACCTACAATATTGAAATTTTTGCAGAACCCAGTACATGAGTACTACTTAGACTTACATATGATCGTATTTATTATTTCAAATATTTATAATATGATAACTGAAATGTTTCAGGGACGAGGCACCTGACATTCGCGCTCGGCCCCGCCCTCCGCGCGCTCCTCGCCGCTCTCCACTGACTCGTTACACTAAAGACACTTCATAAGAAGATATATAAATAACAGTTTGGAGGAGTTAAATGATTTTGTGGAAATGTGGCGCGAATTCTAAATACTTTGTGTACAAGACAATTTAGTAAAATAATTGCCGTTGTTGTCTATATAAACGTAAAAGCGTTGAACTTTAATTAAGAAATACAATTTTAGTTAATTATAGATTCCAATAAATTGAATACTATAAAAAATAATGTGATAATTGGGTGTGTACTCAGTGTAAGATAATTTTCAAAAAACAGCAGACATCGTAGTGTGACGTCATATGGTCTTGTAAACAAAGTTGGGAAAGATCAATGTAAATTGAAACATTTGGCGATAGGTTACAAGACCCACTGACGTCACGATTAGTCAGATTTAAATGCATTTTTATGGCACTTATTGATTACGTTTGTATATAATACAACTGGACTGGATATCTCTTTATCACATTATTCTCTTTATACATTATTTGTTAAGTGTTACTTAAGGAATTTTATATAGTAAGTAGATAGAGGAACGTCGTGGCGCAGAGACGTAGCCGTAAACGCGACGGTTTGTGGGTTCGATTCCCAGTCAGGTAAGATGGATTTTTCTATTCCCATTTTCTTCGCTATGGACTCTAGGGTAAGGCGCGGCGTTGAGTTCCGCCACTCAACACGCAATGCCTCGGAAAAGGAGGAAAGCGGGGACGGAGAAAGCAGAGAGCAACGGAGTGTCTTAACACAAGGTTGCTCTGGTTTCAAATGCATTTGTATGTATCTATTTTGAGCCTTACTAATTCAGTACAATATAATTTAAAATGTTAAAACACTTGGCTTTATTTGTTATCTGGAATACAAATTTTACACACACATATAATAACATGTTTGGTCCTTAATATAAGTATTAACATTACTCTTTATTACTAGTTATAAAACAATTTCATATTTAATTGGCATAAATATTTGTAATATTTCTGGTGACTATTTAAGTTTAAATAGTCACCAGAAATATTACAAATATTTAGAATTATGTGGTCCTGTCTCTATCACTGAACCATTATTGTATAAGATAGTGTACTAAAATTAAGGTGTATTTGATTTTTTTATTTCCTGCATGTACTTTGTGTAGATAGAGAACCTATAATGTGTCCATTTTTTGACTATTATTAAAACATCCAATGCTTGTTCGACCACCAAACACTGGGACAAATTATTCTACAAATATATTTTATAGATCTTTTTAAGTTCATCTTCGTTTTATTTCTAAACTATAGCTTAAAGGTAATATAAAATGGCTATATCAAATAGTTTTTAATATGCTTTGATTTGATTGATTTATATTTCTTTAATAAAATGTTAGTAACTGAATTTGACTTGTAATTATTGTATCGTGAAACTTAGCTTATAAATATTGCCGAGATCGAAATCTTAGAAGAAAATGTAATAAATAATAACGTAGTGTCACGCTTGTTTGATTGTGCAGCGAAAATAAATTTTTGTGTTGCCTGTTTTCATATAAAGTTGCTTTGAAATAATTATAGAATTTTTTTTAGCTTCACGCTTTATCCTGCACATGGCAGGGTAGGCAGAGGGAACTATAGGAACCTATTGTTACGACACTTCATTGCTTAGTCCCTGCTTTCCGCCTTTCTCGAGGCATTGTTGAGTGGCGGAACTCAACGCCGCGCTTTGCATAGTTTGCCAGAGTGAAGAAAATGGAAATAGAAAAATCAATCTTCTCCGAGTGGGAATCGAACCCAGAAACCGTCGCGTTACAGGCACACGTTGTGCCTCTGCGCCACGAAAGTCCTCTATTATAGAAATAAGGAAAATAAAAATGAATTACTATTTAAAAATGGTTTATGTGAATTACATCTTAAGAAATAAGATTTAACAATACTTTATAATATACTAAAAAGTAAAATCTACATAGCATACACGATAAAATAGTTTTATGTCCGAAATATACAATCATTTAATTTTGATTAAGGCTAAAACAAAAGTTGATTTAAACTCTTTTCTGATCATCACTTACAAGCTAAGAATAAAATAAAAATAAAATTAATGGAAGCGAATATAATAAATTTAGACTGAATAAGTACATTGCAGTCTGAAAATAAAAAGGAACTTGCTTCTAGATAATATTATGATAAATATTTTAAAACATTTTATAATATAGATTTAACACAGCAACAGACTTGACTTAATATATAGAGTCCAGTCTTTGTCTTTATGTACAAAAATGACTTTGACAATGGTAAACAAGAACTACCTATTAATCAATAGGTAAAATGGCGGCCACTAAGTCCAATTCACATAACTTAGAAAGCAATGAGCAATTTTAGATAATATGGCATAATAATATTAAATCATGCCCATAAATAAGAATATGAGATCAATATCATTCATTAGCGAGTGAAATTCCTAGAATTATATTTGAAACCAATTAGTGAGCTCTGTTACAGCACTTTTCTTTGAATATACTGATTATCTAACTTAAAAGTATTATTATTCTTTTAAAAATTAATAATTATTATGACAATAAGTCTTTAATTTGATTAGCTCTTGTTTATTAAGTCAATATTGTGATATAATGATGTGATGCAACAAAGCTCTTATAAAGCACCATTCATATAAAAAATAAAGTATACAATTTGTATGTTATTGTGACCAAAACATATTCTAAAACACTAAAATTGATTTTTACGTTAATGGTCAAATTAAAAAGATTACACTTAGAGAGCTAAAAGCAAAATTTTTGGTAAATAAATATTTGAAATTCATTTCAATGTTCATATTTATAGAAGAGGTTGACTACCTGAAAAGGAATGTAAAAATATCATATTAAATTTTATATAAATTGTAATATAAAAGATAATCTATATATAGTTTTATGAGTTATAAGACAAAAATTAAGAAAAGAAAACAAATAGAAACATAATTTTAATAAGCATCATTTACTACTTTTAATTTTATTTAAAATTAAAATGTAGTAAAATTGTGAAGGTACTTTAGTTATAAAACAAAAATCGTAAAGAAGCTAACATAAACTGTTCTCAAATAAAATAATAAACTAGAACAATAAGTCTATAATAGATGGCAAAGTCAACAAAGTTTAAAAACATTACCATCAAAATTAAACCGCCTGCCGGTCGCTAACGAGCCCTTGCAGTTTCCTCGCCACGCCGCCGTATCGCGCCCTCTTCACGAGATCGCCGTCAGCGCGCGTCACCACCTCGGAGTCGTCTGCGTTCCGCTTGGCGCCCACGCCCACACCCACGCCCACTTCACACGATACCATCGTGTTGATCGCGTGCAAGTCCTGTGGTATGGAGTTGTTTAGGTGCATTTTATAATAAATAAACTATAACCAAATATATATTTTTGATACAAATATTAAGCTTGTTTTTTTTTAATTATTGTCAATTACATAGAGATACTGTATTTGCTGAATGTCTATCACTTAAAAATGTATTAAATTTCAAGTTATGTATACTATATCAAATTTCTGAGTTATTAATTCTAATTATAAGTTAAATAAGCTATAAGTAAGAATTATATAGCACTGTATTAATAAAGTCTCTCACAAAACCTCAACATCTTGCACTCTTCATAGAAATAAAAGCAACCAGAACTTAAAAGAAATATGTAATAATACTAGCCTCTGAAGCTATATAAAACAGACAACGAACCTTGGCAGGACTTCTACTGAATCTGTAGGTGAGATGATGATGATGGTTGGGCGGCGTCGTGAGCGGCTTCACGTACAGCTGGTGGCGCTCCGACACGCGCTGTCCGCCGGGCGAGCGCCCGCACAGCGCCGCGCGCCCCGCCGGCAGCGGAGACAGGGACTGCTCCTGTGTGAAGTATGACAATATAGTGTTACACGTCTTTTTATGATTTTTAAAGTGTTAATCCATACTGAGGATAGAAAAATATTTCAAGAAAAACATGTATATGTCTGTATACAAAAGTTGAATACAAAAGCATACAAAACTACTATGATACATTTTCTAATAATAACCTAAGAGTTTGCCATAAGTGTTACAATAAAGATTATATTTAAATTTAAGAACATACCATTATAAAATAAAATAAATTTAATATAAAATAAACTTACATCTCTATGCTTTCCGGTAAACCGTAAAGCAAAAGACTGTATACATTTGACATATACTTTGTTATAAAAATTTATCAAGTCTCCTCTCTCTGGTGATTCTGAAAATAAAACAATAAACATTAAATTTAACTATGAACATATAGGTACATAACTTATGTTGTTTTAAGCTTCAAGTTGATAGACACATGTCCAGGTAAGCAGACTTGAGAACAGTCAGACTTGAGAACATGTTATTCATTTTTTGCCTAAATTTGAGTCAATTATTTTTATGAGGTGAAAAAAATGATTACTGAGTGGGGATAGATGGCAACAAGACTTTGACAGTCAGATGGCCTTAAATAAGCCATATGGTCTTAAGTGTTATTAAATGTCTTAAGTATTATTCAAATTAATTACAATTTAAATTGTAAAAAATTCCATTCAGATTTCTGTATCAACAACATATGTAATGAATTGTAATGATTGTATAAAATTTGCCCATAGCCTGATGAGAATAGCATTCAGAGCGCTTATTATTATATCTTGATTAAGCATTTGGACAGTTTTCACTGTATTTGGATATAATATAGTTGTAATTAACTGAATGACATGTTAATATCTCTTATTTAAGGTATTTAAGATGTCTATTGCTTAAACCAAAACTATAGTTATGTTACGTGTATAGTTACTATTAAAATAAATAAGTTTACCTTCGTCATTTTTGATTAGTACAGTCCTATACACAAGATTATCAGCAAGTGGTCTCTGTCGGTAGCATCGCATGATGTCTGTGAATGTTCTCTCTACTTGATTGGTTGGTGTATTGGATACCTAAAATTGCAACATATGATATTCAGTACAGTTGTAGTTAATTAAATATTTTTATTAATTTTATTTTCATATAAATAAACAATAAGTAAGAAATGATTGGTGTCAAACATCCTCACAGATTATTTTTAATATAAATAATTAAATTTCCACATGTATACCGGTATTGGTTATTTCCGGCTTATTTTAGTGTTTTAAATCTTTCTTTAGCTTCATACTATATACTTCATACTTAAAGAATAGTGTGAATTCTAACCATTGCATATTTACTGGTGGAGCTGAAAGCCTCGTAATTATTCATTTTTACTAGAAAATACCGAACTAAAACTGTGTTTAGAACAATCACATGCTGTCCCACTGAGCAACAATGTTCTTTAAGTTTATTTTATAAAAGAGCTTACCTTGCATATAACATACACAGCACACATGAGTATTTGATCAAGATGGCGATCTTTCATTAGCTGAGTTTGATGCATGATAGAATATTCGAGACACGTCCATATTTTTCTCTTAAGCTCTTCGTCTGTGAGCCGAAGTCGCGTGCAAAGATCGTTCATTCGGACAACTGCTAGACTGTAAAACTGTTAGTACAAAACACAGTTAATATAAAAATAATGAAATAAATATGATTTGTTTACGTAATAAATTAATATAATAATTGAAATGACAGAATTGATTAGAATTTCATATCATTTTTTTATACAGTAGTGAAATAGTGTTAAAATTCTCAAATTCAAAACTAAATTTGGAAAGTTATTAAAACAAATAGATGCTATATTTCAAATAAGTTAATAAGTCCTGGCACATGAAAATTCTCGTTTCACTTTTAAGTGATTCTGATTCGAATATTATTTGATTGTTGAAAGGTTTCGCATACATAATATAAATATTGCAAACTCGACTTCCGCGAGAGACTAGTAATGAGAAACGGTATACTTGGTCCTGCCAAAGCCAAAAGAAAAATAAATGAATGGTAAATGAAAATAATTCTAGCCCCAAGTAAGGATAAAAACCACAAGAACCATGTTAACAGTCTTACCAAAATTAATATTATGTTCGAAATGTTTAGTGTAAAGGTAAAAAAAAGCATTTTACTTTTCTGAAGAAGAGTATCAAGGAGTTATTGGCTTTCTTTGGAGTTGTATTAGGGGTGTTTTCTGCACTCGACGTGGATGTGCTGGGTTGCGGTGCAGGCGTTTCTGTATTATTATTTGTTGCTGAAAAATAAAGAAGGTTTAAGAAAACAAAAATATAAAATGTGTAGAAACCAAATGTATGTGCATATGATTATTTAGATGAACTATTAACTACATTATATGGCTTAGTTGGGAGGAGTTTTATTTAGAATTAAAATATGTATATATAAACATTTATCTGACCCTTCCTTTCACTATCATTAGTGCAAAGATAGTTGTATGTGATATTGACTACAGGATAAATTTAATTGATATAAAAAAGACAATAAAAATTACAATTGTTGTAAATAAATGAATAAAATAAAAAACGAATGAATCGTGGTTACCTAAAAGTGACTGACCAGGTTTAATGTTATCTTTGAA
Source organism: Dione vanillae (assembly GCA_037178615.1). Lineage (NCBI taxonomy): Eukaryota > Metazoa > Arthropoda > Insecta > Lepidoptera > Nymphalidae > Dione > Dione vanillae. The sequence goes on from JAZFAU010000180.1 coordinate 1,653,841, forward strand.
CAGTTGTTTTTTCGCATGATCCGCCATTGGCGTGAGGAAGCGGTCTATCTCTGCTGATACTGGCGATTGTAAACCACCTGTAAAACGGATATTTTAAAATATATTTTTCACTATAATTAATAAATAAACAGATTACCACTTTATCTTGTACAGTTCTCTGCGCGAAGACGATCCATAGACGATTATTAAGTGTATAATTAACATGATTTATGAATAATTTTTGCGATCGATTCCTAAAACAGTTTTAGCAAATTGGCTACATGACTTGTATTATTCATAGGCATATTTTATTAATAAGCAATCAATTAGATAAATATTACACACTATTTTGGTTTAAATTTCGCCGACTGTTTGGCGATTCTTGCACATAAACCTCTGTAGAAGCTGGCACTGGAGTTCTGCTGAGCTGATCCCACAATGGACTATCTGACGTCCATACCAGAGATTCTAAGACTTGTTCTTCTACCTGCATGAAGAAATTTATTATTCTCAACACTTTCTGTTACTTAAAACAAAGAGCATACAAAAAATTGTTACATAGCAGGGTTTAAATCTGTTTTTCGTGAAAATTGACTAAGGTAAAGCTATATTAAGTAAATAATTGCTTATAGTATGTATGCATGTGGAATTTGAAAATACAAACATTACACATTGTTCACAATGTTTCAAAATATTGGGTTTAAAATTGTTATATATATATATATATATATATATATATATATATATATATATATATATATATATATATATATATATATATATATATATATATATATATATATAAATCATAATAAAAACACACTTACAGCATTAAGATGTTTAATGACATCCCGACTGAGCTTGTCAAACATAGCACGGACAACTAGCTCAATAATCTTATAAAAATGGAAAGCACTTAAGCCATATATTTGCAGTACACAGGGAAATCTTAAGGAGTTGACGCGGAAAGCTTGTAGCACCACTTCTGTACAACATGCATATACTGTTAGTTGGTAAGTTTCTTGAGATAGTAATACCTGGAAAAATATTTATATTTATTTACGGATAAATAAAAGGATGTCATTTTTATCATCTCAGTTAATATATATTTTTATTTTTAAGTTGATGAGTTTTGTATTACAAATTACAATGGAAAGGTAAATTTAGTGGTGGAACTTATATGATATTTAATATAATTTATTTTACATTTTTTTCCTGTAATCTATGTATATATACATATTGTAAACTCACTGGTAAAGATAACTGTGGTTTCTTCCTATGTTCCTCTCTGATAATGTGTTCAAAAACTTTATAATACAAACAAGTGACCATATTGCATCTGCAAGTAATAGTTTCATTGCTACAGTTATTTTCTCTGAGGTATTTTGAAAACTGTTCCATCCATCCATTGCATGGTTGTATTACTTTTGTGTTTATTGTTTCCTCGCTTACACCACAGTCACTAAAAATAAGATAACCTAATAGTAATTTGCTCATTAATATGTAATTTAAATGTTAATAGACCACAAAAAGTTAAGTCGAAATTCTATTACAAGAAGTCTTATTTCTATTATTTTGAATATATATAGTTTATTGTTGAAAAAATGTAAGAAATATGTATAATCATGAAGACTAAAAGATCCAAATTATGATGTCTTGATTCTAGTTACAATAACTTAATATGTGAATTGTATAATATTTAAATGAAACCAAAAACATTTAGAGTATCATTACATATATACAACAAGTAAAGTACTCATAAGAGTTATTTCAAAATCCCTTTAAAGCTGTTTCAAGAAAATAAAGAAAAAAGAATACTAACGCAAAAAATCTCAACAATTGCGGAGAAGGCGTGGGTCTCGCATGCCTTAGTAAAGTGAGTAGCCGTGCCACGCTGTTCGTGGCCTGCGACACTGGCGTCAACTCTTCCCGCCGCGCGAGGTACCGCCGCCCCGTCAAAGGAGTGTCGGGGCATGCACGTCCACTCTGTGAATCGCATAGATTCAAATAATTTTTATTTGCTCTGTACAAAGCCTTTATGGCTTTATAGAAGGATACTAGTGTTGATTGTTGTGGATTCAATGATAATAAAAAAATATATTTTTATAGCTTCACGCTTTATCCCTCACATGGCAGGGTAGGCAGAGGGAAGGAACTGCAGGAATTATTGGAACCTATTGTTAAAAGACACTCCGTTGCATAGTCCCGTCCTTGCTTTCGCCGTATCCGATTTCCGGCTTTTTCGAGGCATTGCGTGTTGAGTGGCGGAACTCAACGCCGCGCTTTACCTTACATATTTTTATGTTTCTGAGTTCTGCCACTTTATAAGTAATTTCAACATTTTATATAACCAATATTTTTCTCATTTAGGTAAAAAAGGGAAGTGAATATCATCTGTTTGTCATTTTCTACCTTAAAAAATACATCATGTGTTGAATTGGGGCTAATGCTTTTGAGGCATGAAGCTCCACTTGTTTATAAAAGAAATAGAAAAATGTTATGTTTATTTAATATTATTTTATATACCCAAAAAATCTAATAATTAATTAATACAAATATAATGTAGTATTTAAAATACAAAATTATAATTATCAATACTCACTGGACCAAATGATTCAATAACTTGTGATATTTCATCTCCAGAAACTTTACTTCTAGTACCAATTTGCTCATTAGCATGTTCACCTAGAACACAAAGAAAAGATATTTATAAGATGTAACTTCATCACTACCCAATACATCCAATATTATCATATTTCACACCAACTTTTATTTTCATCAAAGCATAATAAAATATCATTATAAAACTTAGACATTTTGAACATTTTGATACTTCATACATCTCAATTTATCTAATGTCATATAAAAAAAAACATTGCAATAATTAATTGTGGCCAGTACTGTTTTATTGCCATAAAGTAGTTTTTACATCTATATGCAGTGTTTTGTTGAGATTCTGTGAATATTTGTGAATACTGTTGTATAAGCTTACCTAAAAATATCCTTTCATCAAATTCACCAACACTAAGTACATATGTTTCATAGAGATTGTTCAATGATTTAACATTTGCATCAAAGTTTCCAACGTCTAACAGACCTGTTAGATCATCACTGTTACCTTTTAAAATCTACAAAAAAATATATTCAATTATATTTTAAAGAATAATACATTTTATATTTTCAATATTTTGTCACTGTATTAACTTACAGATTTCTCAAAAAATGTCTTAATAACTGGCTTCCAGCTATACTCTTTCATAGTAGCTGCTTCAACAGCTAATCCTTCCATGATTTCACACAATGTTGATATAATACAAGGTGGTTTACTTGGCATCTCAAAATCATCTTTAAGCCAATCTGCTGGCAGACCTATAAATAAATTATTATAAGCCATCTAATATTATTTATTTTCGTTTAAAAATATTTATTTTTATTACCTTTGAAAGATGGATTCAATAGATCAACTCTTCTGGCCATAAAGGCATTTGCAAATACATAGTCTAGACATGATAGCAGAACATGATACATATCTACCAAATCATGAGCAGAATTATGAAATTCTCCTTTAACAGAGACATATAAACACCAAGTGAATTCAAAAAGTGCATTAGTTGTGCATGGTTGCAACCTGAAAGTCAATATATTTCTCATATATATGTTTCAAGTATAGACTAACTATAAAAAGTTAAGATTTTATAAATATAAGTAATGAATATAAGTAAAATTTCATTTATAATATTGCTGCTTGTCTTAATATACCTATAAAAACATTAAATGCAATATTAAAGAAAGATGAATTATATTTTGATACTTATTTATGATACTTACTTTTGCTTTTTACTTTTAGTGCTAGTTTTAACAGGTTCATTAGTCAAGCCTGAGAATATTTCTTGGAAAATTGGTTGAAATTTTCTAAATAAAACAGTTGAAACTGCAAACTTATGTTCTAATCTAGTTATTCTGTCTTTGAAGTCAGTAGACATGAGTGCCATCTCCATCCATTTCTTAATTTTGTTAAAAAACTGTATAAGGCTATAAATAAATTTTGTTAATAGAAGGATATTTTAGACTACTTAATTATATTTTAAGAGAAATGTAACAAGATATATATGTTATTTAATAAAAGTATACCTTATGTTACAAAGCCTAAGAAGTCTGGTGAGACTAACACAATTTCCTTCTACTGCTTTTCCAGATTGTACAGTAGGAGTAATAGAAGTACGACATGCAACATATAAAGCACATGCCATCCAGTGTAACATATCTCCCTAAAATAAAAAAAAAAACCATTTAAAGATATATGAATATATCTATGAAGTGTACATAAATAACATGAATATTTTTAATTTGCAGGTTGTATTTAAAAATAAATTTCTTTGTATGAAATTTACTATTACAAAATACTTACATCTAATGTGTAATTTCTTTTTATTTCTGCAAAAGATAGTTTTGATGTTTGTCCAGCTAAAGGATCTACGTTTAGCTTTGAACAAAGATTGTCCATCGCTTCCACCCAATTTTCTTCACTTTCTTCTTGTTTAGACATTTTTGTACAATAATAATAATGGACACTAGTATAATAAATGATTTTTATAGAATAAACAATATACACATTGACGACGTGAAAGTTATCCCGATTTTGACCAATTCTGACACTTCTTTGGCGGGAATAATATATATTAGCCACCCACACAAATGCGCCCTTAGATATATCAGTGTTACTAGTTCCGAATGAAACATCTGACAGCTGATTACTATTACTATTAAACATTTTAACATTTTATGTATTGTAATAAAAAATTATATAAACAGTATTATTTATATTACGATAAATAATTAATTTTATGATAAAAAATCTATCTGGAATTTGATAACTTATGATTATTGAACTTTTTTAAGCATCACAATCTTATGTCAAAGTCACAAATAGAAATCAAAATAAAATAACCAAAAAGATATTATTAATTTAGTTTTAAATTTTAAGCTAATAATTAAGAGTAAAAATATTATTTGGCTATAAAATTATTATTAATTAGTAAATATGTTACGTCGGCTTTATCATTGTTCTTGTGTTCTAAATAGTAATAAAAAACAAGGCATTAAATTAAACAAAATGTTGAATCCCAAGAGCAAAAAGTAAATACATTACATAAATACACAATTATTAATAAATTTATTTTCACTTTATTATTGTATTTTCTATTTCTAGGCAGTGGTATCCTGCACCAAGCTTAGATATAACAGGAATACCGAGTGTTAAAAGTTTAACTAAAATAAAATATGAACCTGGGAAACGTGGGGTACGACGTAAAGCCATGCTTAATAAATTATTTATGAAAAACATAACAGATCTTATGTCAACTGGAACAATGTCAATGCAAATTGTTGGCCGTGGAATAGAAATATCAAAAGTAACATTTTCTGTTTCTTCATAATTTTCATGAATAACTTAAATATACATAGCAGTAATTTATATATTTTTATAACACTCATGTATTATTTCTGTAGCTTGAAGTTAGTCCAGATTTCAAAACTGTAAATGTATTTTGGGTGTGCAAGGGTAACTCATCGGATATTGAAACAGAAAAACTTCTACATTCTGTTGCTGGACCTCTGAGGCATGAACTATCAACACTTAGACTTATGGGAGAAATACCTTATATTGTATTTGTTAAAGGTTGTCAATATTTTATTTAAATATATATATATATATATATATATATATATATATATATATATATATATATATATATATATATATATATATATATATATATATATATATATATATATATATATATATATATATATATATATATATATATATATATATATATATATATATATATATATATATATATATATATATATTATTATTTTTAAATAAAAAAAAACTAGCTTAGTATATAAATTTTAATATATATATGATACTAACTTAGTGAACACTTTAGCCATATCCTAAAGAAATGTATTTCTTATAATATACTTTTTTGGTTTTTAAGCTAATAATTATATACTACTATATATAATTATTTATTAGCTTATTGCTGTTTCTTAAAATTTTGATAAAATTAAAAATTTACTAAGCAATATTTGTTACAATGTTTTGATTTGCTTTATTCTAGACAAGCAAGAGGCTCAATTAATTGACTTGGACCGTCGATTGGTAGCAGCAGACTACGGGGAAGATTATACACCTACTGAACTGGGGCATTTGCTGAAATCTGATTTTACATTAAACACTAAACTATCGCCAGAAATGCAGGTGATTTTTAAAGTTATTACTTTTTATTCAAAAAAAAAAAAATGCCAAATGAAATATATTGTTGGAAAAACCATTTTTTTTGTTCAAAAATATTCAAATTCAATTCAAAAAATCAGAATATAAAATAATTGATATACATAACATCTTAACCCCAGTTATAAAATAATATTATGACCTACTATATAATTTCAATCTGTTTTTAAGTAGTGGTAATATTGCAGTATATTAATTTTTTAATATTAATTTTAGGCTAAAATCAAACAACTGGAAGAAGAACAACCAATATTAGAAGAGACTTTACCAGAGATGACACATAATGTATTTGGTTTGGATCATGCTAAAATTATGAATAGATTGTTAGCAGCCAGGAAAAAGACAAGAGATGCCTGGAGCAATTTACATGATGACACTGTTATTACTTATAGGTCTACTAAGGAGAGCAAGTCACAACCAACAACTGATGTTGGAAAACAAAAAAATGAATTAGCTGATTTCTTACTAAAGAGACAGGTATGTTTTTTTGTTATATTTATATCTTAAAATATTATTAAATTTATTTAGGAAATGCTAGACTACATACACCTAAGAAGATTGCTTATCTGAACTTTACTAAGAAAAATTTATGTTTTTGTAATTTTGTCTGTTTCCCTGATCTAGCATTTAGTGTAATAGCATATGTGTTTGTATGTAAAAAGCCAATTTGTCACCAATATCATATATGAATATCAAAAAAGTTTTGCCATGATTTTCAGCTGACTGTGACGTCTTAAACTACTTAGATGGTGATGTGCTTTTTTTGTGCCATTGCATTTATTACAATAGTATAATCTTGTCTTTGCCACAAAATTTTAAAAACTTTTTAGAATATTCCACGCAGTATTGTTGTTGTAAGTCTAGCTATCTTTTTCGGCACAACCTTTGCGCTTGCCTTCGTATTGCCAAAATTATAATAACAATAATTTTAAAACTTGTGTTTCTTACTGCATCCATCTATATCTATACTATCTATTCTTCTATCTATACTATAATATTACGACTAATCATTTGGTCTATCTGTATTTCATAAATTTCGGTACCATAAATTTTTAACTTTTTTAATAATTTCCGGTGAAGAAGAGATCCGTAAGTAGATAATTAATTAAAAAAACACAGTGGAGGAATCCACTCCTCCATACAAATCGCAATTTTTAGTATTTTAACGCAGTGTCATTATACTTTTTCTATTAAATCTGCGGTGCGAGAAAGCGTGAAGCTATAAGAAGTATATTATCAAGTTATTATTAGTATTACTCAATTTAAAATTTATCAATAATTGAATGTGGTTGTTTTCCATCTCTTTTGTTTCTTCACCACAAACTTTTAGTGTACGTGGCTTTGTTATTGTTATGTTTGTATAATTATGGGTGGAGTTTTTCGATCATACGATTTTTTTATACATTAGGTCTATTTGTGTATGTATAATGTGCTCGTAATATTTTTTGTAATAAATAAAATATCTTATGAATTCATAAAATAAATTTATTATTCGCAGTTACAATATATATTTTATATAGTTCTCGCTATAAGTTACTAGGGGTAGTCAACCCTAGAATAGCCAACCTACAATATTTAGTAACAATAAATAAAGGCGGAAAACTTTTTGGATAAGAAATAGAAAATAACGTGACTCAATTATCAATAAATCGACCGCAAATTTTACGGTAATATGGTCGATGCCCACCTACTCTGTTAGCAAAATAGTGAGTGGTAGTCGTCGTGCTCTAATGGTATCGTAATCGTGCAATAATTAGTGAAACGGGTAAAAAGTACGTAAATACTTTAAATGCGAAATATATAAGGGACTCTGTGATTTAAGTTATTGGAGATATAGCTCGTATCTCCATATCCTCTACGTATAATCGCAACATGTTTGTCTGTACTGTCTGCAGACATTATTTGGTTGTTTGTTATTTGGCTTTAATCTCAGAAAGAGTTTCTGGTTCAAATTCAAAACTTCATTAATTTCGGATTACATCATTTTTCGAGAAAGACTACATTATGCTACTATACTATTAGGCTACTATAGGCTACATTACGTTTATCATTTCAAATTTAAAGTTACAGTTACTTGGACGTTTATCAATAAAAACTATTAATTTTTACCATATGACTACTCGGGTGAAACCGCGGATAAAAGCTAGTTAACTATACAAAAGTATCAGCTTATAGGGTCATTAAAATAAATGCTTTACTTCTTATACTTCGTCATACCTACACTATATCTGCTTAAGGTACTAAGTAGATATTATAAATATGCTCACTTAGTGTAAGCAAGCATACAAATAAGTCTATAATAACTTGTAAAGCAATGTTAAGAGGATTCATACTTAAGTAATAAATATTCTTTTGTTATACTGCTTATTTTTATTATCTTTAGTTTTTAATACTTAAGGAGTGAGAATCGACTAACACAATAGGAATTAGATTCCTTTATTATTACAATAATAAATACCACTGCAAAGAGTAAATATTAAATTATATCACGTCGTATTTTTATTAGTTCATAATTTCCACGACAAGCCGTGTTTGTGGCTGACCTAAATTATAAATGAAACGTAGAATAAATTATGAAAAATGAGGTCTAGTTTCCCATTTCTGAGCCTATTGAACATGAAAAGCTTACTGAAACGTCAACCCAGCAAAAAATACGAATCGAGTTCAACATTATATCAAGCATTGTTCATACTACAATATGTCATCGAAGTCTATTCAAATTTATTTCGAAGTCTATACAAATGCAGAATTATAAGGCGTTATTTACACTTAGCTCATAATCAATGTATAAGGTTTAAAGTGCAATAAAAAATATTAAATATTACATTTTATTTAATATTATTCAGTGAATAATTAAATACTTTATTATAAAATTTTGCCAATTAGTAAGTAAAGCCTTGAAAATATTTATAGTTTTAATGATACATATACGTATTTAAAGTATGGCATTCTTCTCTTTAGATACAAATCTGGTCTAAATTGTTACGACTATATTACCACTGATTCAGCTGCTAAGCGTAGCGTGCAAACATTTATATGTTCTAATTGATGGGGAATGTAGTAAATAAAGCTACTAGATTTATTATTTATATTTTAATGTGTGAAATAGTGTTTTTAACTAAACTACACACTAGTATTTTGTGTTTTCTTATTAATATTAACATTAATTTGTATATTTTATAGTATATTTTCAATATTATGTGTGTTTGGCCTTAATGAATACATAACTTACTAAGTTATTACGCACCACTTATTAAGTTATAAACACATAAGCATATAGATACCTATAACGATTGATTCGCTTTATGACACTTGACGGTCTGAATTATTCAATTACTATAAGCGAAATAACATTAACACATGAAGTGCGCACAGCTTGTGTGAGTCAGTTTCTTTTGTTTGTGTATTGTTTTATTTAAATGTTTACATATAGCAGCTCTTTATGACTATCAAGTTTATTGCACTTTTAGCCCTCGAACACAGCCGCATATTTGCGCACTCGATACAAAGTTAGTGTAATGGTAAACTGTATGTTATCACACAACTGATTACTCGAAGGTCGAACTGTTAAACAAATATGATTAACAACAAAAGCGAACTTAATTCGTTTATTTTGTGTAAAAGTTTTATTTAACAATTTTATAGGCTATTTTATAGTTTTGGCCCAATTTAGGCAAGTATTTGGCAAATGGTCTATTCAAGTATAAATTAAAGCGTACAATAGTAGGTACATTATATCTTTTATTCTCGGGCCCAACGAGAATATGTTAAGCACATATTTTTTGCCATATTGTTGCGCTTGTGCGAAATAAGTTAAGATATATAATCTCTACAGAAACTTTTGACATATTTCCTTATTTGTATATTGTTAAAATATTCTTTTCAGATTTTACAAAACAAACTAGCGAAGCAATTTTATAACGATCGCAAAACTTTAGAGGAAGTTTATTCTGAAAAAGAAGTTGAAGAAGAACTAACTTATGAAGAGGACTACGAAGAAGACTTAGATGAACCTTTAAATGAGAAAGATATCGATTTGGAAAAACATAGAAGCTAATGTTTATAAATATGTAAATATTGTACGTGTAATGTATAATGTATAATAAAAGTGCTAATTAAGTATTAAAAATCACATATACAAGCATTTCTTTTATATTCATCCCTTTCCCGATATCATCTTATTTGTCTAATTATATTTCATAAGAAATCAAAGAAAGAAAGAGAAAGAGAAATAAATCAAAGAATATTATATTGTGCAAAATATGCCTAATATTTTGCACAATATAATATTTACATTTTTTTTCTACCTGTATTGGGAGAAATTACAAAATAAACCAATATAAATGTTTTTAAACAATATTTAATTTTTTTTATATTTTAAATAACTATAAATAAGTTGGCAATAAACTTGTAATAATACCTACTTAATTATGTATCGCTTTAAGTGATAAGGCCGCGATTGCACATTATATCTTACATACTCTATATAATTGATACATGTATTGAATTGTAACTTTGTTTTCTTATTTACATAATAAAGGTTTGTTATTAATAAGTAATTCTAAAGTTAGCTGTTAACGAAGAGTCATATCTAATGGTCTTCAATTTCAATTAAATATTAGAGTAACTTTAAAAGTTTGTCTGCAAAATGTATATACATACTTTTACTTAGAAGCAAAACATTACTTAAATTACTTATGCATATTTGCAGTATATTGTCAGTAAAATTGTATTGAAAAAGGGGAGCGGAGTGTCTTAATACTAGACTTCCATATGATTTCAATACATTAATACGTAGTAATACATCGTATAGCTAAATAAATAAATAAGATTAAAAATTTATTGTTTCTACTTATCAGAGTGAATCATACATAATGCTTAGAATTTTGCGTAACTTATACCTACAATCGTAAAAATTTTATGACCAATACCTATAAGTATACATATTACATTATAATAATTATCGCTACGAATAGAAAAACAAAAATATCATCAAGATACGCGTTGTCACGCTGTATAATATTTTATGTATTATGAATTTGTATATTTTTAAACCAAGCTAACCTTACACTTTGGCTTTTAAAGTATAATTCTTATATAAATTATAATATTTAAGATTAAGATGTAATAGAAGAACATCAGAAATGTATAAGTCGATACTGAATATTTATATTGGAAAAATGTCTCAACATACCAGTTGTAGACTTCGAATTATAAATTATAATGAGTATTCTAAAACATATTGTGATAATAAGTAAAATTTATAAATATATTTTTGTTGTAGTAATTTAATAAATATATTTTTGGTAAATATATCGAAAAAATGTCCCACGATCAGTAAAACAAAACGCGACGTAAAAGCTTCAATAAATCCAAAATTGAGAAGGTAGTGTCTGAATGAAATGTACTTAGATGGATTTTCCTTTTATTTTGAAAAAAAAAAAAAGAAATCGAATTATATTACGATATACAACTCAAGAAAGAGAGTAGATATAATCAACAAGGAATAATGAGGACTATGGAGACTAGGAGTCTAATGAGGACTATGTAAAATTCTACTGTAGAATAGTAGCCATCGATTTTTACTTCAGCATTTCGTATATCGATAAGTCTGTCTGGGAATAATAGTGGCTGTAGCAGCTATTGATTTTAGGTAACCAATGTTACAGTGCGTTCGATGACACCGAGCCCGTATCTCAATCAGACGGCAATTCAAATGGAATGAGAGGATAATGTCGATCCGGTCAGTAATCAGGAACAAATTGGGGGAATACATAAGGGAACATTCATAATAAATTACTTACTATACTTCTGGGTTCATGCAATTAAGAACTGTCTTCTACGTAGATAGATTTATGATACGTATTAAAGATTAGTAACTGTCCGTTTAGACTGTAAATGTGTATATAAATGTGTATATATTAGAACAAGAGTATTATTGTAGGGGCTTCTCATGTAAAAAGTAAGTAAATTTTTGTACAAGCATTTTGCAGGATATTTGTAAACGTATTTTCTAATAAAATTTAAACTGACATATAGCCTAGCCTGACCTTATACCTACAAGGGGCTATTAAATGTAATCGAAATTTTAACAATTTACATTACTCATTTATAACTATTATGTAGGTAAGATGCCTATATTTACCATTTCTTTTAAATAAAACATGGTAAATAAGTAATGCTAGGTAGTAGGTACTAATTAGTTTTATTTTTAACGTTTATTTTTCTGATTATTGTTAAATATTATTTTCAAATAATACCTATTATGAATTTTAGCATAATCAGCATAAGCGATAATTGGCACTGCATTGTTATTGTGTAAACTGCACATAATAATAATTATGAGAGTCGTTGACTGAGTCATGTTAATATTTTTTAGCGTTGTTATTGAAAAATACAATTTTGTATTAAGATTTACCAGCAGATTAACTTTAGCTTAACAAAGCTATCTCTTGTCACATTCAACAAGTTGCAAGATGCCCGTTTGCAAAATCACGGATGGCACCTTTTAAATTTTTATGTCCTTTGATTATTGGCTATAAGGGCCGATCCGTTTAGAGCAACGATACCATGGCATTTCCATTTTTTATTTAAATTTATGAGATCAACCATAATGAATGATACTGACAATATTTCCTTTACTAAGAGAAGTCTGTACAGAATGTAGGTTTTAGGCATTTTACTTGGAGGCTCCTATGGCTTTTTATATCGCCCATGGAGTAATAAAGTTAATCCAGGTTCTGTGTAGTGCAATATCGAGCGGGGTCGGTAAAGAGGGGCGCGGGACGGAGGCTCGGGCGGCGGCGGCCACCTGTTCGCACCCCCGCCCCGCGCGCTGCCCCCGCAGCGACTGCCACCCCGGGCTCCGCTGCGCGCGCTAGCCCTTCCCTCCACTCATTCGTTTCGCGACGCGTCGTCTCGCCGGCCGGCTTCCGCCTCATTCGATCGGGCTCATTCGCTTCGCGTCCGCTTACCTTATCACTCGATCGTCCATTCCACAAATTAGAAATGACGGAAAGCACGGAAACTCCAGCGGCCGCGGCGCCCGAGAAGACCCCGACGGAGAATGGCACCACTGAGACCCCACCAGAAGAAACTCCCGAAAAGGCTACCGAGGAAAAGGAAAAGGAGACTCCGCCGCCCAAGGAGATGCGCGCCGTCGTTCTTACTGGATTCGGGGGTCTTAAAACCGTTAAAATACTGAAGAAGCCTGAACCCACTGTAGCTGAGGGCGAGGTCCTGATTCGTGTTAAAGCATGGTGAGTCTTCAATTGTTTTTTTTAGGGTGTTGGCCAGGATTATGCCAAAGGAGGATGAAATTACAACGATTTATTTTAATTTCTCATCTTCTTACATGTCATTGAAAAATTGATACTTTCACTTATTGTGGGTAGAGTATATTTAAAAAATAATATATTTAAACAAAAGAAGTCACAAGTTGTAATGTATTTGTATACTTAAGACATTTTATAATTACCATAAAATTCGTTCAATGTTTTAACTCGGGTGTAACGTTGTACCTACTTACCCAGTGCCTTCGCTGCACTATTCGATCGGATCCCGTTTTCGTCTCGCTTGCTTCATTAACATCTGCCCGCCGCGCCGTGTTACACGGGCCCACGACTTATGTACCCGATTGAAAATTCTGCACGCACACTTGCGTCCATTGCTTGCCGGTTGCCGGCGGGTGACATGCCCGCGCCCTGAGCGGATTTACACTCTAACGACCAGCTTGGGGACGGACATTCTTAAATGTAAATAACCATTAAATTAAGAGCTGACACGCCTTTTCATCAAATAATATAAATTGCAATATGCAAACCCACTAAATTATATATTCCCTACAATTTAAATTAATAGAGGTATCACTGGAAACTGTAAGTTAAATTCACACGAAGAGGAGTTTAAATGACCAATTGTTCTTTGTGTGTATTTATCGCTTCAGTGCTTCGTAATACAGACTCAACGACAGGATACTTGATATAATGACTTGAACAGAGATATGAATGTCAAAATAAAAAGAAATTTGTAGACCATGTAAATTGTGTGTGTGACCATGTACTTCGTATGCGTTGAAATCTAACGGACATTACTCTTCGAGACGATTCTTAAGTTAGAAGTGAGCATGCGCGTTGAGGGCCATATCATTATTTTCTATGATTGAAGTAATATTTAGGGAATAGATATAAAGCGGGCGCGAGGTGTAAAATAAGCACAGATTAGATTTTGCTAAACATAGGACGCTTATCGTTGACTTATGTTATTAATAACCGCCACAAAATATGTAGCCGCTGCTCAAAGTCACCGTTCCAAGTAACGTTATTTGCACATCCATTTATAATTAAAAATAAGATTTACAAATGGCAAACTATTTTAACGAGTTATTATGTAAAACACTATTATATTTAGTTGTTAAGTCTAGAAGATGTCACAAAATTAATTCATGGATCGTCAATGAGTTCTGTGAACTTAACTAGGGATATATGGTAAGCATCGTATCAAGCACAAGATCGTCTTAAGTCTAAATATAGATCAGTTCAAGGATAAACGTGTTCTGTTTGAAACTGTAACATAAACACAACAAGTAACCACATTACTTAAAGAATATTCACCCACAGCTAAATAGACCTAACGGTTTTAGCAGGGATGGATTTTGTAACAATGATATACTTCAAAAAGTCCGTAAATCTGAGTTGTTCTTAAAATATTAAATATAATCCTAAAAATAAATGTTTACTCATCTTTTATAATAAAGATGTGAAAGTTAATACTTTAATGTAGTAAAAATTACTTGTAAGTAGTACGTGTTGGAATATACATGAATATGTAATAATATCTGAGCCGGCAGAGTTTCATCGGCGGAGTTCCAGTACAAGGGTTCTTTATTTAATAGCGCTATTAATTTAATGACATGTAACAGTTATAAAATGAAATCCAAACCTATTACAGCATAGACGCGGATGCCTTACTGCCGCTTCTCTTTGTGTTTTAAAACAAAAACAAGGGATCGGACAGATGAATAATACACCATTATATTCAATTAGGTCAAGTCAGTGTCAGAAACTTTTTCTGAGAACAATCTGATATACTCGCGCCCTTCATTACAAGTGGCTTTCTTTTTTGTTGTTTAATCATACGTGAATGCTCGCGATGGATAGAGCTTGGTTGTTTTTAATCATGGTATCTTATTATAAATGAGCTAGAAAATAGCTGTATACTATGGACTATCGTTATTTATGTTACGTGTGAATTTAGTATGTTATCATGTAATAATCTGATTGTGGATTCCATTACGCTGTCATCAGCATCAGTTTTGTTACTACGGGAGTGCGTGTTAATTGCTCACATCCTTTCCTTTGTTGGTGTATGAATTTTATACCTAAAAATAACTTCTGCCCTTCGAAAGCTGCGGTCGAGCTCCAGGGTATAAAGTGCAGTATTGTGCATTTTAATAGGCTATACAAGACGAGAGAGATGAATTTGTTTATTACCCTCTTCCTTATTGAGATCGTCTGTACGAGATAGCTCTCTTCCTATGACTCAATAGAAAGTAATGCTCTTGAACTAACTCGATTTAAGTAACCCGCTAAGTTGTGCCTTAGTACTGATGAGTGGGTGGACTCGCTTCTGCAATTTTATGGTGATTTACTTGCTGTATTTATACTTATCCAAGAGTTATATTGTTTTATATTTTAACTTTATGTATTAAAGTATTTAACTTTATGTAGTAAAGTAAAATATTTTTGTTCTTACGTTATATTTATAATAAAAAAAAATTGAATTAAGACGTAGAATAATCAATTTCTTGGCAAGAACTTAGATTTTTGAGTTTGTTCATTAAGTAGAATAAGAAAACGCATATACCTATTCGTTTTACTTTTGACTTCAAGTTGTATAATTTTCTTTATTGGGTTGCAAAAGACATTGATTTGTAAAACAATTGTGTAGTTAAGTATGAGTAGTGCGTGCGTCACAGGCTTATTTTTGATACGTTTGTTTTCTACTGTTACAGATGAGTCAGTTAAGTTGGTTATCGATATTGACTCATTAACAAGCAAAATTCTCTGCTCAAGCTCTGTTATTGCTACAAACACGTAATTAATTTGATTTCGCTTTCTCGTTTCGTTATTTATTTAAATTAAAGCGGGAGTTAGGATAGAAATTCTGTACAAGACATATGGTGCGACTATAAAATGAAATCCTTGATCGCATAGCAGATGCTGGTGGCGAGTCGCGCCGGCCCGACTGTCGTCCGTGTATTGTTGGTGAAGTCAATGAACTTACGAAAATGCTTCATCGCTTATTGTGACCATAATCGAATCTGCTCTCTCTATATGGAAGTAAAGATTTCGCATTCCCTTAATCTTTTTTTGCAACAAAACGCGCAAGCGCTTGCAATTCTGATGACATGTCTTGATGTTCGTCCATAATGTATTTGTCGGGACTCAGGAGGGTCGATATACAGGGTATATAATGTTACTTTCACGTGTTTCAAGTAATTATTGATCCTTATTTCTTGTAGGTCCCGAGTTTTATATTAAATAAACACTACTTTAACCATTTCGTATAATATTCTATACGTTTAGTCATCTAATACTCGATTGCTAAGTAAATTGAATTGGAAAATCCCGTGACTCGATGTTCGCATGAAGGGGTGTGGTTGCGTTGCGCCGGGTGTCGGGAGGCGCACGGCGGCGTGGGCTAGGGGGTGAGGGTTGCGAGTGCTCCTAGTATGTCTGGCGGGGAGGTGGGGGGCGGGAGGGAGGGCGGCGGGCTGGGGGTGCGCCGGTGCGGGAGGAAGAGGGGACGCAAGCCAGATCAATACGCGTACCCGGCCCCCGGTCCTCGCGACCAATCTCCGCAAGCCCTGTCTTTCGACGCCGATGCTTATTTTTTTATAGCATCCATTAAATATACTTCTCGACACAAATATATTTATCTATAGCAGCATGTGTTAGAATTTTATATTTTCTGACGATGCTTTGTTATTTTATTCAAAATGCCTTCCACTTTTACTTTTAATATTCTTTTATATTAGAAATCTCTATTTGATGAGAGTAATATTAACAAAATTGTACAGTCAGTTTAACAATGGGTGTCTACATTTTTGAATGCTATATAAAATTTACAATATAACGGTCTTCAGTGTCGACAAAATTTATCTCGCAAAACTACACTATACAACATTAATAGTATATACTTACATTTATTGTGCACTTTATTATCATAAAGCACTGAGCGGACACAAGTAATTTATCATCGGCTCAGATGTACCCCTCTCACAAGGAACATTTCCACGATCCATTAGATTTTATATTTCAGTAATGATTAAATAAAAAGTAATTTTTGAAAGACAGGAGCAATTAATAGATTTTTAGACATTGATTAGAAAAGCAACAATAGATACCATAATTTTATATAAATAAGCCTTATTTTTTACAATCTTTCATTTATATTTGTGGAACGTGTACTATTATTTAATTTGTGATTGTGTTTTACAAAAGCACAAAAATTAACATGTCCTCCCAAAATGATTTACTGTTTATGCTATTTTTTTAACATTAGTTTACTGATGTTTGTTCAGTACAGCCAATAATTTAAATTGATCTTATGTCATGCATTGTTCATAATAATAATAGTTTTACCGATTTCAGATTATCTAAATTATTTTTTACCTTTTAAGATAAATGTATAAAAAACAAACGTTAAATTAAATTTACCATAAAAATTACTGCCTTTTTTATTTGTCTAACAGGAAATAGGCATGTGACGAGTTACAAACTGTCTTTAGGGGCGCGAAACGTTTTTGTTTCTCGAATTAGATATTTGGGAAGGTCAGCATTATATCCATATATATTATACTAACACTCGTCATGTTCGTCCCTTTTATTATGGCCCGCATGTGTCGAGGAGTTTGTGTTCAAATATGGGTCTAATAATACTTATTAATTTCGTTGTATATATTCGTTAAGTTCTTTCTAAAATTAGAAATATTATAATGATTTTTTTTTCGATTTTTTGGTTTTCTTGTTTATTAATATAAACATAAACGAATTAATTATGTTTACATTAATAAAGAGATCTTATTGCTCCAAACTGTACAAGGATGGAAATAATACTTTATATATAAGAAGAGAGAATACATTAGTTAACTGAACACTCTAAAACATTTACACGATTCTCAAAATATTATATGACAATTTAAAAGGTTTGACTTATTTGTTACATTTATTATTGTCTTGCTATGGCTAAGGAAATAAATGATTTCATAGTCAAAACAGAACACCAAAAATACAATTTAGTAAACCAGATAGAAGTGAAACCAAAGGAGAGGGAAGATCTACTTAAAGAAGATCTGAAAATTCTGGGCGTGGTAATTTGGAGACTGAGATGATGAAATACTTATCAGTGCTAGCAAGTGTTTAAACTTATTCTGAGAAAATTGATAAGATTTTGGAATGCCAGGAATGGCATCAGTATTGATAATTTTCTATGTGATGTCATCCGATTGTGTAAATATAGAATTTACCGTTTATCTTTCTATCCTAAACTGACCATTTATGTTTACTTTAAGTTCTTTGTCTATGTTATCAGTTGAATATTATTTTCCAAGAAAGTGACGGACGATTATTCAACATTATGACATAATATTTTGTATGCGATAATGCTATCCTTAAACGTGAAACAGAACTTAACATCAATAAGTACAACAATATTAAATGCATAATGTAATACAATAAGTGACAGTCATCATTTCTTATCTAACGGTTACGTTAATCAAAATCTTAAGTAGGTACATCATAAAATGTATACACTTTTACAAAGAGAGAACAAAAAGTGAGCCGAAAACGAACTAAGTAGCCGCAAAAAGTAGCCCCACTCGTATCGGCTTTCATATCGTAAGAAAACTACTGGTTACAGTCTTCGAGAACCGAGGTTATTATTATCAGAGCTGTGTGTGTGTGATTCTTTGCCTTTTTAAAGCGATAATTGCCCGATTATCAATCGAACTCTTGTCTGTTCTATATCCGCTATTAACATTCAAATAGTACTGTTTATTGTTTCTATTTCCACACTTACTTCACTTGACTACATCTGTCTAACGTAATAGCTTACGATATTCCATTTGGCTGTCGGAAGTTTGACATAATTTTGAGTTCATCAGAACGACGGGTCAGTGTTTTGTCGAATTAAATTTATGCTTGTTTGGCCACCCTAAGCAAATGTCTACCCAGCTGTGGAGTGAAGACTCATTTCCTGAAAGTACAATGAGTGATAATGACTGACATATTTTGTTGCTTATTTTTATTACTACAGGCAATCAGAGGGTTAATATAATGACAGTATTAACTAAGAAATACATACATATATAATTTATCAGTTCATACATATATTTTTATTTATATTTAATCATTTGTGACTATTGGCATAATATTGTAGAAGTAGCAAAATATATTGTCACCTAGTTGACCACATACATCGTTCATGTGTTGTTAACTGTACTGCAGTATCTAATAACCAATAGTTTCGCCGGTTTTTTTAAAGGCAAATATTAATTTATTTAATATGTAAAAGAAGTGGCTTTTACATCGGACTAATCTATTCAGAGGTAGCTATTTATAGTCTATTTACATAATCATTATAGTCATATACTTGTTTTTTTTTTCGTCATACAATCTTATAGTCTGCCAGGTTTATAGGAAGTTATGATCACGTGTGGCAGCTCCGTATAACTTTGTTTAAGCACCGCTAGCCGGATGCTTGAGACCTACCGGCTTCCGACTGCCAAAAGAGAACGAAAAAAAATTGGAATTCAGATAAGCTTTAGATTAAATATTTAAAAATTTACATTATTTATTTTATATTAAATATCATTATACTTTTTATTTGAATAAAGAATATTAAATATTTATAGCGTTATTTATTGAAATAATTAATGCAGAAAAAAATATTTCATTACAATGTGCGCATTTATGTGAGCTAGAAATCATATATATTTCAATTTAACCTAAATTCCTGTGTAAAAGGATCATGGAATAAAGGGTTTCCAGTCACGCTATTTGCTTTACTTGGTACAAAGGGAATTTAGGCTCACGTGACGTTTGATCAAACCATATATTTTGTTGTCCTTACACGTTAACAAACTGATGGTAATATAAAAAAAATATTACTTGGTAACAGACAAATATTCGAAGGTAAAAAGCAAGTTCATGAAAAATCTGAAATCTCTATCCAATTAAGTATTATAGAAATCATGCGTCAGGATATTATAACATATTAACAGAATATAAAACACCGATAATTGAAGCCGCAGTTTCCTGTGTCTATTCATAATACGTTCGTAATACAACGTAGGTTAGTTCGCTAACTCGTCAGTATCAACATACCTACAGAATACAAATGAATCAGAAAGCACGCGAACGAGGAAATTCCATTCGGTGCGGTTGTACTCTGTCTATACACGTGAAGCAGATATTTTAATTCATAAATAATGTCGATTTTTACAAACGATAATTTCTAAATTAATTTGAATTGAAAATGTTAACATACTTTATATGTAGTAGGTACTGGATATGTTAGTCATAAACGAAATGAACATTGAGTAGGCGAATTTAAAACGATTTTGCAGCAACGACATCTTTTATCAATAAGTACTCTTAATCAGAGCGGCTATGACTAAAGAGAGGAAGTTATTTTTTCAATGGCTTTTTTAACTTGTCTATTAAATTTGAAGTCTAAATTGGATTCAATTAGTAGTTTAATTGGCACAGAGAATGAGTCAGAAGAATTTTTACTAGTAAATATATACGCTATATTCGTATTTTGTAAGGATTTCGTTGAAAATCACATAAAAATCGTTGCAATTTCAAATTATACGAAATAAAACTTTTATATTATTAATTTTAATACAAAATCTATTCCGCTTAAAAAACATATTGTATATTCACTACATACGGACGGCTATACAACAGACATCTTAAGTCCTAACGTATCTAAGTATTGTCTATCCGTCTCTCGCAATGCCGCACGACAGTTGAAGGAGATAGTTAAGTACTTACTTTCCTGAGTATAAGCACGTTCACGACATGAAACATGAGCGCCGAACGGAAGAAGAGTTGAAGTGTAATATGGTGGAGGTACACACTTCGCATTACAATGACGCTTATGAACTCTTTATGTCGTAACATGAAAATGTAGAGACTTTTACATCTCTAATCGCAGTTAGTCGCAGCTTACGGATACTATTAAAATCTTGAGACTGATATCTATTTTCTTTACTTTTTCTGTTTGTTGAATGTCTTGAATAATAATAAGATAAAACATCTTAAACAACGTTGTTTATATTAAATTGTGAAATTGACGAGAAAACAATAGTTTCTTTGGCATTTTTAGGTGTTTATTTTTTTGATGTTTAACCAACAATGGTAGCACGTATTTACAAGAGCACCTTCGGAACTTACTTACGAAATAACCTGTCACTGTGGTTAAAGTTCGGCCATTTATCGTTTGATGAATTTAAATTTTTAATACTTTTTAATTCACACACGTACTTTCATGATGTAACAAACAAAAAAGTTGAAGCGTTTCCTTTAGTTGTGGCTAGCATTAGTATTTAAATTCATGTCTTGAAGGTTGCGTGTTTCAGTTATTGGAAAGAACAGGCGACTTGACGCGTCGTCGCGACGCCCGCCGCCGGCAGGTCGCGCCGCACCGACGCTCAACCCCGATGCAATTTTAAATTACCACGAAATGGGGTGCTTTTTCATTCATTTGTACATTTTAATAGTACTACATGGAAACATGCTTAAAGAGGGTGTCGTAGTGCGAAGTTAAGAATAATTTATTCATCATTATTCTTGCCGTATCATTCGGCGCTGTTTAATAAACCGGAAAGTTATTTGAATTGCGTGAATAGAAATTCAACATAATGCATTAATCGCATTATTGCTTTGCTAGGGTTGTAATCGGTTTATTGAGAAAACCTTTATTGGTTTGTCGCTAGGTTTTAATTTGATTATATTAGTCTTAAGAAGATACGTAAAGCTGACATTTATTCTTTATATTTATTATTATTAGTCACAAAAGTAAATTACTGAGAAATTTACCTTTTTGTGTCAGGTACTTAATTATGGAAATTAGGGGTCTTAACTAAGTTATCAAATGAGGACAGGGTTGATAGGTTTGTATTAGCAATTCGTTTGTTGGCGACATTAGGCTTTATCAACGAAAAGGCCTCGTTTTAATTAATATTTTTAGTCACGCGCTAAATAACTCTCAAATAATGTTCAAATATTAAACAAATATTTTGAGCATGAAAGTAATAAAGTTACTACAATTTAAATACTCGAAAATTGTATACTTAATTTCGTCTTTTAAGTAATCTTTTTACCTGCGCACAATATTACGAGCTATTGATGTAAAAGGAAGCCATTCAAATACTTGAATAAACGGTCAGGTAGCGTGCGTGAAAATTCAATGCGAGTAAACGAGACATGGTGCTGGAGATTATCTCGGCTTAGCATTCCGACTCACGGCGTTTGAGTCGCGTACGATCATTGATAATAGAGGAAAGGTTTAAAATAAAACTGTGCAACCCGTGTCCAATTTAGCTAATAAAAGGATGCGGGCGTTAACAATACTAAATCTTATATCTTTAAATCTACGAGAGAGTGGTTCTAGACTGCTACGTAAATGTAATTATTCACAATTACATAGAACTCGCATTAATATTATTTTAGTGTCAGACTGACGAGGGGACGGCTCCCTGCTTATTCGATCGGCGGCGACCGTCCCCTCAAATGAATCAAACAAATAACGAAACAATGTAAACAGGACCCATCGCGAGCTGTGATTCATTCACTACGAATAATGCCAATTTTAATAGGAAGACACAATTTTTGATTGCTGTGAGTCATGTTCATTCAGTAATTATATGTTGACGGTCTCTACGTGCTTTAAACCTATAATTTGTATCGAATTGAAATTGTTTTGAAGCATACTATACCCTTTTGCTAACTTAATGCATATATCTATTTACAATATAAAAACGTTTAATATGAAATTTTGTACATTGATGTACTGGAAAATTATTATTACCTAGTTAAAAGTTGAGATGATTTAGATACAATTTGATATATACACAGCATCTTATATCAGGAGTACAGACATTTTGACAACGTAAATTTTGCTTAAAATATACATTTCTTACATATTTACGCAAGTCTTATTTAAGTGCAAAAGCTACTTGTAAAAATAAAAAAATAAAGTTAACAAAAAATTAAATCAAGAGGGCTTTATATACTGTATACTTTCTATCTAATCCTCTTTGCTTTTCAAAACACGTAAGACCACCCAGATTGAGATTGAATCTAATTTGACTATAACGAAATACGTATATAGTAAGAAGGAGAAGGCGAAATATGTTTCAAAAATTATAGACACTTATCAATTCTCACTGGTAACTTCGTATAAACATTAACCAGTAAATGGTAATGTGAGTAAACAATATACAGACGTCACGGCTATTGTGTGTAAGACTGCATTATTTCAATAATGTCTGGGTGTAATGTTCAGGACTGTTTCTCGTCAAGGATTTCCAAAAATACGTACCTACTTTATTAAGTGGGTGAAGAAATGCACCGACATTGTGTATAGACTAAAACGAATAGTTCTTTTTTACTAATATATATTTCTGGCGCTGTAATTTAAATCGATTTTACATAATATTATTGTAGTTTGTTGCTCTATCTGTAAAATAGTTTTATGCTTACATTTAATTTGTTTCTATCTTTTGTTTAATATTGCGCTACCTACAGTATTGGTATAGCTATTAGTATTGGATAAACACAGTTATGTGTTACAAAACATAGGTTGTTAGAATCGATATCAGTTTGTAAATCTTTATGGCAACCATAGTGGCGAGTGGGAGGAGACAGTCGCAAATATCGATTACTTCGACCGACGCCCGCGGTTTACAACACCGAGCACGTACTAACCACACAACAATTACATGTATTTGCGCTACTATGCATGCAGGCACAACCATGATTCATGTGTGTTAAATACTACGTTTAAAATAACCTCACGTATAAATTTTGGAAACATTGTGTGAATAAAGATAATATTTTCCCATTGCTTCCTACAATCAATCTTTGTTATATTAGAATTGTAATTTTGCATAAATCTAGGCAATAATTGTTTATTTGTTTCGACTTATTGAAATTAATACAGTTTCTCGTGTCTCGTGTATATGTGTTATAACATATAGTTAGCGAACAGGTGTCGAGCTGAAAATATTGACTAATGATTGACACCGACGCGAACTAATATTTTAATATAGGTTTCTTTATTCCAGTCGCGTAGTGCATAATAATAAATGGCTACCGCATTCTTTTGCCTCCACCGCATTAATTAGACTCCCAGTTTTATTAAATGGTAACAAGATCCATATCATAAGTCGTGTCGTGTAATGTTTATTAATATTTTGAACTTTGACGATCTTTGTGTGTACTAATTCATACAAAATGCATTATAAACAATATTTTTAAATATATTTTATATTTAGTAAGGTTAATTTGTAAATAATAAATAGAAACTAGCCGTTAATAAGGTAGTTTATTCTATATGCCTTTTATTTTTTAATTTATAATAAATATACACATTTATAAGTCTGAATTATGAATGTGAATCTATGATCATCTTATATCATATAAAGATATATTTATAGGACGTTGCGAACCAGGACGTCTATTTGTATTAAACATTATGCTAGAAAGATTTTGAGTTGCGACTTTATATTCTTGTTTTCAAAATTGATAACATGAATACTGGTTATCTACACATTCAAAATTTCTACTTTTTATATATGTAAATATTGTGTTGATTAAGCTTATTTAACATATCTCGTTTCTTTCACAGTGGTCTAAACTTCCAAGATCTGATCGTACGACAAGGCGCTATCGATTCTCCCCCTAAAACTCCATTCATCCTCGGATTTGAATGCGCTGGCGAGATCGAGCAGGTTGGCGAGGGCGTCACCAATTTTAAGGTAAAAATAAACTATCAGTAATTAAATGTTATCAAAGATAGATTTATAATATGTATATTTAAGATCCTGAATAGGTATACTGAATTGTTTGAAAAGAAATAAAATAAAATGAATGCAAATAAAATTATATAATGATTTTATATAGCGTTATAAAAACGCATAAAATTTATTTAATAAAAGCCAAGTGTAAACTAAACACTAAATATATTTTGAGAGCTACACTGTCGAGATAGTGTGAAATAAAAAATAAGGTTCAAAAGTTCGTCGTCTATTGACCTGTCTGTTGTGATTGAAAAGATCCGCCCAATTGGGCTATTTTTTATTTAACACCAAAACCTGTCACGGTTTACAAATGTTAATAATACAGCTATACATTTGTGTTATATGTATTATGCTAGCGATATGTTTAATTGATGATCTTCAATATTATGAGTGGCAAAATAATTAAAATAAAATGTACCTTTTAGATTATTACGTCTTAACTATAAATAATAAACATGTAATAAAACTGGTTATGAAAGAACATCTTTTCGTGTAATGGTAATCGAATTTTACTAAAAATGTCAGAAAAAATAAATTGCTTATAATTAAAAGTAAATTAGCAGCATGTTGACCCTATTTCTTTATGTACTATAGAAGATGATATTTCAAGTTAATGATACTATAAAATTGAATAATATCGTATATAGCGACTATGTTTTGTATGACTTGGAAAAATCAGTAGCAGTAAGTAGATACTGGCCTTTCGTTGATGCAAGTTTGTTCTAATTCCTTGTAATTATAGTTATATAATTATAGACATAAAAAATGTATTCCCTGAAGCGTAGAGGATCATAATATTTTTAACGAAGTATGCTATTTTTATAATTATAATTTAGATATGTAGTTAAACCGTAAATATGGTATATTTCTGTAATGAAACGTTAAAGTTATAAATGTGTAAGTACTATATCAAAACATGGTAAAAATCAATATGAGGTTATACTTTAACTTTATTTCTTGTAGGTTGGCGACCAAGTCGTCGCTTTGCCTGAATACAAGGCATGGGCGGAATTGGTAGCTGTGCCTGCCCAGTATGTGTACGCATTACCCGAGGGCATGTCGGCGTTGGACGCGGTGGCTATCACCACCAACTACGTTGTCGCTTACCTACTCCTCTTCGAGATGGCCAATCTGACTCCTGGCAAAAGCGTCCTCGTTCATTCTGCTGGAGGTGGCGTAGTAAGTAATCTTTATTGTAAATTTCTTTAGTAGTATGTCTACTCTCACTTTGTTTATATTTAATGTAACAAACCCAATTTTAACTATTTGATTCAGCCGCGACGTTAAGTTTTTGTGTGTGGGATTTTAACGCAAAAAAAAATATAAACCGGTCTAATAATGCAAGTTGAACTTGAATAACTAGTCCGGGCGATGAGATAATTAGACATAGATGAGATTAGAGACTTGTTAATGGGTAGTTTTTAAATAAAATAAACGACCGGCTTTCGGCTACGAAATACAGACACTTTAGGTTGTTTGTTATTGACAATGATATGATATGATTTTTTAAGGAATGACAATGATATGATTTTTTAAGGAAGTTTGATATATATTTCTCCTGAAGCCTATAGCGGATTGCAATTATGAGGTCGGGACGGTCGGCTTACTGCCAGTTTCAATTACACCAACTAGATAGGATTGCAAAATACAAATGAAACCTTTGAATCACGATTCGACGAACCGCTGTATAATCTGTTATTATGTTGTGCTTAAATAGTTATACAATTAGGTTAATTTTAAATATAACCCTTTTAAGTTATTTGCATAATTGAAAGCAGGTCATATTTGAGAATGTATATTTAGAATATCGTGTTTTAGTTAGAATGTGACTTTGAATACGATCAAAATATTATACAAATAACATGTTACACCTTTCTTATGCGACGTTTAAAATAAATAAAAAATTAACAAATATTGTCAAATTAACTCACTCTCAATCATTATTTTATCGTTAAATAAAGACTTCATTCATTACTGGTTTATACTGATCTGCAAAAAATGAAATTAGCTGCAAATAATCCCGAAGCGTTGACCCTAATAAGTGCGGCTTATTTTTACATATCGACGAAAACTGCGAATTTGTGAGGGAGTTTGCTCGCTTACTAAACATGAGCAATGTTAGCTGTCTAATTGCGTTGAATTGGGTGAGAAAAATCTTTGTGTGTGTGGTCTGGAATGTTCGTGCTTCCGACATTATGTCATTCATTACCCCCGGAGTCAATGACCCGCAATTTACAGTGGTAATTAGGTAGTAACTATTATTTTACATACAGCAGACATGTTCTGGTGTGAAGTGACGAAGTCTAATTAAAATTAACAAAATCAAGTTTACCCAGACACATAATTAAAATATAAAATTTTGTCATATCATTTGGAGAACGAAATTGGATCTCATTACTCAGTTCCAACTGCGAGATACAACTTGACATTCATATTTTCTTTAAATTATACAAAATATTTCAACTTTAATCAGTCAACGTTTCCTCTTCGCTGTCGTACAAAAATAATAACTACACTGCGGCGACCCATTTTAAGAAAATGTAATACAGACTAAATGCAAAAATACAGGCATTTGCGTATTTATAGGTATTTATTTCTTGAAACGTACTAGTATTAGCTATTATGCAATGTAATTTATGTGTGCGTTAGACGAGAGTTGCGTGTTAACTAGATTTACTTGTAATTATATTTGATTGTTCTGATAATAACGATAACAATGTTAAAAGTTTCCAAGTTACTTGAATTTTATTCATCGATCATCGAGTTTAATTTAATATTATTATACTTAGGGACAAGCTGTGGCTCAGTTAGCTAAAACCGTGGAGGGTGTGACTGTGTTTGGCGTTTGCTCCAAGAGCAAGCATGAAGCTTTGAAAGCTAACAATAACAACATTGACCATCTTCTCGAGAGAGGCAGTGACTACACCAGCGAAGTCAGGAAGTAAGTATACATATAAATAAAATAAAAAAATTAGATAACATAAAAAAAACTGTTGGTCTGACATTCACAATACCCATGCGTGTATTCAAAAGTAAAGTTTGAAAATAGAAAAAGCATGTCACTAAGCTGCCACGAGCAGAAACTCTAAGTAACAAAAAAATAAGCCGCGCCCATTGTATTTCTTACGCTTTGAAGACGATGTATAAAAACGTCATTTATACAACGTTTTATGTCAGCACGTTCATATCGAAATTACTTTGCTTGAAAAAGTTCACTTACGAATATTGTTATTAATCATATTTTGTCACTCGGAGTATACATTAAAACTGTTTTTGCCTCTTTTGAAATTGTTCTTCTTATGAATCACGTATTAAAGAAATTCTGCTTTAAATATACTGTCATGAAATCATATCTAAATATACTTCCACATGACCCTTCTCACACTGAAAGACATTGAAGATATTTTTTTTTTCAAGTTAAATTAATATTTAAGAAAAATAAATAGCTTTAATTCAAAAATAAATACTTAATAGTTATTGATAATTTGAATACAATAATTAATAATATAATGTACACTAATGTATGTACTATTTTCAGTTCATTCATTTTTTGTAAGTTCATATAACTTTTGTTATACAAATGATAGTATCAATCTTCCAAGAATTAATAAAATTGCACATAAAATTTGTAATGAAACAAATTGAACGATAGTCATCATAACTTTATTGCTACCATTACATCTTTATAGTAGCTTAATCGGACGTGGGCGGATTGAAAGACACTCTTGAAATTTTAAAATCGCTTACAGCGAGGATAAACTCGGTATATATATATATATATATATATATATATATATATATATATATATATATATATATATATATATATATATATATATATATATATATATATATATATATATATATATATATATATATATATATATATATATATATATATATATATATATATATATATATATATATATATATATATATATATATATATATATATATATATATATATATATATATATATATATATATATATATATATATATATATATATATATATATATATATATATATATATATATATATATATATATATATATATAATGCAATTGTATGTTGTTTTTATACTAATATTACTTTCAGCGTTTTGTCTTATTACTTGAGAGCAAGGAAATAAAATAATTTACAACTACGAGTCTAAAACAAATCGAACCCATAGTCATAGTCAACAAAAGTTGAAGTTGAATCATATCCTATAAATGTCATATGGGTAAAGAACATGGTAGCTCTACACATTCCTGAGAGTAATCAACTAATTGCTCTAGATCCCAAGCTTTCTTAATTGATAGTTATTAGTGGTACATACTTCTATCCCACCCATGTCGTGTATGTAGCACTTTAAAAAATTCTTGCTTACAACTTTTTAGCTTTAACACTCAAGTTGTCCTTATGATTTGTATCATTTAAGTATCAGTAATCCCAGGTGAATTAATCTTTTCTTATTATAATAAATCGAAAATTTGTATTATCAAGAACATCTAAGATTTATTTGAGAACGCAGCAACGCAAAAAATACGAGCCGCGTTAGCCGAGAAAATAGTCCGCGTTTTCCTTCGTATCCATAGACTATTTGACTAAAGTTTAACTGTTTGCCATCCGTTCCTGTAGAAATTTCATTCATGTATAATCACCGTACTTCAACTTACTCTAAATATTTCCAATTTGTCAGTAACTTAATTTGTGTAGAACTTTAGATTTACAGATATATCATAATATCATTTAAACCAGTTATCCTCCGAATTAATGTATGGGAATATAGATATTAAGATGCATCTACTAAAAGTCAAGGTCCAATTACGTCGGGAACAGTACGCTAATTGTTCCGTTTATAACTCGCCTCTTAGGGCAGCTGTTTTGTAACAGCCGCTCAGTATTTAATTCTCGTAAATAGTCAAAGATATTTTTATACTAGTAAGCTCTACGGATAAACAAATCGGGAATACACAGTCCTAACGTAAACAAACAGTCTAACATAACCATGTAGCCGCAGACGCGGTTGTGGAGCATGTACCTATGCTGAATTTACAATTAATTATATATCTTCTATTATAACATAAAAACTATAATATTTATTAATATATTTGTACTGAAAATCATACGTTATGAATATGAAGTTGCTGCAAAACGAATTAACTTACATGTGACGTCGAAACAACTAACATATTAGTAGCTTGATGTTTTTACATCAGCCTCATGGGACAGCTTATGTCTTGATTGTTGACAGTTTTGCATATAAAAATCAGTAGAAATTCATACATTTTTAATGTTCTTGCGATGAAAATGTGCACCAAAAATCATTTCTGTGAAATGTTAGTATTATATGCAACATTTAAATTGATTATACTATAATATTAGTATAACATTAGTATAACATGTATTAGTCTATATTTTAATCTAATAACCTGTTTCATAGGATTTCTTCTGATGGCGTTGACATCGTGCTTGACTGTCTCTGCGGTGAGGAATGCAATCGAGGCTATTCTCTTCTCAAGCCAATGGGACGATATATCCTTTATGGTAAACTTTTTTTACTGTCTAAGCAACTTTGAAATTTATTTTCAATACTTTGTATATTTATAGCAGGACGTCGTTTTACGTAAGGAGTAATAAAAATATGTTCTTTTTACGACTCCCATCTATGTTTGTTTGCTTGTAAAGCTGATGGAGGGCTGTTACAAAAACACCTATTTGGGTCAGAATGAAACAGATATGCCTTTATCGTTAGCAAGCAGTGGGATATTTAATTTTATTCCCTCGTAAAATAGCTAAAATAAAATATGACGAGCATTTTATCCATTAGAGCCCTAGCTCTTCTACAGATTTTTCTTTTGTCTGCACTTTTTAAACATGAAAATGAATAGGATTAGATAATAGCATAATGTTATGTTTGATAAATTCATAAGAGGTATTCTATGAAGTTGAATGCACTAAACAATGACGTGTATCGCAGGATCATCTAACATCGTGACCGGCGAAACCAAGAGTTTCTTCAGCGCAGCGCGTGCCGTGAGTATTAAATGTTTTAAATGTTTTAATTATCTTGTTTAAACATCTTAGCTTTAGATTTAACAAAAAAATATGGACTCGCTCTCAACTTTATACCATAAACTTTTATATCACTATAATATCTATAATAAAAAATCATATCAATTTGTTTTATTCAAGTCTTTTTGTAGTATAGAATTATATACATGAGTAGATTTTTTATAAGCATGAGGAGATTATTCTGTAAACATTTTTCCTAATAGGATATTGCAACGTTGTTTCACTATTCTATTTTATGTAATTAGTTTTACAAATAGTTAAAAAGATGTGATAAAAAAAATATAGCAAAAGCTTCCAACAACTCTTCTCTAAAAATACAAAATTGTTAATATATTAATTACTGTTTCTAGTGGTGGCAAGTAGACAAGGTGTCTCCAATCAAACTGTTTGACGAGAACAAGAGTCTGGCCGGACTCAACCTGCGGCACCTGCTGTTCCAGCACGGCCGCGGGGACACCGTGCGGCGCGCCGTCGACAGCGTGTTCGCTTTGTGGGCCGACGGCAAGGTCAAGCCGATTGTTGATTCCACTTGGGCTTTGGAGGACGTAAGTTATTATATTATTTAAGAAAACTGTAACAAATTCGATTGTTTCTTCGTCTCTTTAT
Source organism: Dione vanillae (assembly GCA_037178615.1). Lineage (NCBI taxonomy): Eukaryota > Metazoa > Arthropoda > Insecta > Lepidoptera > Nymphalidae > Dione > Dione vanillae. The sequence goes on from JAZFAU010000180.1 coordinate 1,685,874, forward strand.
ATTGATAAATATACCTTTTTCCATTGAACATTTTTTTTATCTTCAAATGAATGTAAATTATATTTAAACAAAACGGCTATGTATCTTTTAGTCATTTTAGTAAGTGATATTCTATGTTTTGTTAAGGTGGGTGAGGCTATGCAAAAGATGCATGATCGCAAGAATATCGGCAAGCTCGTACTAGACCCGTCATTGGAGCCAAAGCCTAAACCGGCAACACCTGCTAAAGGCAAGGCTGGAAAAGAGAAGAAGCCAGCTAAGGAGAGTTCCGAAGAGAAGAAAGAGAAGGAACCTAAAGAGGAAGAGAAGAAGGTGGAAAATGGCGACAAGAATGGTGAGGAGGTCACTAACGGTAGTGATGAAGGTCAGTCTCGATCTGTGACCAGGCATGCGTAGAGACCTCTGGCGAGATAAATTGAGCTTTGGCAAGCAAAAGCTTTACAGCAATTTTATTTAAATGACTACCAATAATTCATGAACGTGTTTTCACACATTTTTACTTAAGAAAGCTTTATCTTATTATAAATACATATTATACAATATTCACACGATCGTAAATTTCGTTAAATAGATATTTAAGAGTTAGTCGCTTTGCAAATTGCCGAAATATATAGAGAGGTCTCAAAGTTTTATTTTGGCTTATTTACGCACAGGCTAAACGCACATGGCTGGCTTCTGAAGTCCCGCCGTTATTTGATACGCCAGCCTTTAGATCGCTTACGCAGTGGGGTTCACTATATTATATTTTAGACATATATCGTCATTTATTTATTTTATCATTATTCGATAGTTAAATAATTAATTTGTTTACTAAAATAAATATACATTGCTAAATTCCATGAATGGATGACTATTTTTCTTCTTTATAGGTATATTATATATTACAATTGTTTTTTGCAATTCATTACTGTTATTTGCGTACTACTTGTATGTACTTTAAATGTAGAATTTTTAAATATAATATAATAAAGTAAAATATTATATAAATGAATAGTTTAATAAATAAAAAAAAAATACTTAAAACAAGATAAATTTAATATACAATTTTTTATTTAATTTATAATAAATTATGACATTTTTAATAATTTTATAAATAAAATATATATCTTCCTTTGGTAAATTTTTATAAATTTAAAAAATAATATTATCTCTAATAAATGAGGTAGATCTAAAGACTGCGACTGAATGTATGTTTAGCCAGCTTGGTCATAAGACATCGAGATTACCATTATACACTTTTATTGCAAATTTAAATCAATATTAATTAAATAATTAACTATATGTAAAAAATAATTCATATTTTGTTTCACTTATATAAACATTAAAAAAAGCTTACTTAATTATTATTCTTACGCTGAGCTTTGTCGAGAGTACTTACACACTATTTAATATACTTATATTATGCAATTATATATTATGATATGAATTATTTTGTACTATATACACCATTTGCTTTATTATTTCATTGGCTTATTTTAAAATGCAATTTATTTTAATTTTACTTAATATAACAATATTATAAAATTCCAGACTTATTATAAAATTCGTGATAATATTATAAAATTCCAGAATCGAAGGAGAAAGAGAAGGAGAAGGAGAAAGAGTCCAGCTGAATTGTTTAGCCCAAGGACAGGACCAGACAAACCACCGCCAATTGATTATTTTAAATTTGAAGCTGCTCTCGTTCGGCTTGTGCTTACACCGGCCTCATGTTTACGTTTATAAGTCTGAGTACGGCACTGTCCGATCCCTTCCTTTCTTATTGTTTACCGCGACGCGACTTCGGTTCGGACGATTACGTATAGTTTCTACTAAGTTTAATATAATATCACATTCTATCATTTAGATTTTAAAATTATTATTATTACTATTATTCAATTTTCACAATTAGTACAGTGATTTTTTTTTAAGTTCCATACTATATATTTTATTTTGAATCAGGCCTAAGTTAGCTAGTTTCCGAACTGTCGAGTCTTATAGTTTAATGTTTAAGACTTTATTTTTAGGATGAGATATTTTAGTCTGCAGTTATTTTGAATGGCTATTGTATATCTAAGGTGCAGAGATGCTTAATCTTTATGTATGTTAAGCTTTAATATTTTATTAGTAAATGTTTAAAATTTGGCCCCTGGAGACCCACCCCCGCCCTCGCGCGCTCCACGGAACTGCAAACGAAACCTTGCGTGTGATATTTTTTACTAGGCATGCTAGATGTTTTGCGGTATTTTAAGCTGCCTATACATGACATTCATTTTGTTTGGGCTTAAATTACAATTGAGTGTTTTATAATTATATTTTTTATACTTAGAAATTTTGTAAATTATTTTCTAGTTAAGAAAAATTCAAAACGAATAAATCGCACCGATCTTTGCCTGGTATGACACTAGCATTGTCCAGGTATACAAAGCTCGAAGTACCGTTGTTCCCCTGTCGAGCCTAACCTAAATAATATTTGTAAAATGTATGTAACCGTCAACAATTTGTAGATCCCGACTAAGTTCAACATTTTTTAATATAAGTCGTGTTTTTGTAAACCAAATGTCGACGTGAGATCTCGTATAAGTATAAAGTTTTTATGTATCTTTACACACAAATATCACATATCTAAACATAAATACACATAAACACAATGTATTTTAGAATTAATGTTTTGATAACAATATTCACTGCATTTTTTTATATACCTAGCATACGATACGTATATTTAAAGTACTTTTGATTTCGTAAGGGTGTAAAACCGCCATTATATAATGTACAGTATGGTTATAACCTGTAAGTGTATGTACCCAGTACTATGACTTTGTATCTGTATAACATATCAAGTGCAAGTAACATTAATATCTGAAAGTCTGAGGTAGTCCGGGTGTTCCGGAATAAAACGCATTTGTAGTTTCAGACTCACTCTCGACTGCTCAATATAACCTGCCAGCGTTGACGCAATCTATGTTCGACCTCAAAGCAAACAGACAGACTCGTAGGATTTTTATAAATGTTTACCCCTTTTCGAACATTTTTTGCACGAGCATAATTTGCGTGAGCGCGTTTCTAGTGTCCTAGTGTCCGATTGTCGATTGTCATTGGGATTGTTGGTACGGCGGCGGTCTCTCGCCGCTACAGCGTTGGTTGTGAACTAGAGAGCGGACATGGAAGTAGCTTTTTTACTTTGACCGATACTGTACAGGTACTCTAGGTAGTTGCGACATGTTGCTTATCGTACGGTGGCTTGGTGCTAGTTTCGTCTGCGCGGATACGACTTGCTTCATCGTCTCGGACCAATATCTTAAAGCTATTCACTTAGTCCTCTTACCCGTATTCTTCGTCGCTTTATGTGTCAAATATGTGCGAATTTCTTAATGTTAACATACGTATATTATTGATTAAATCCTCTTGTATATCGACCTGTATAATGGTTTATATTTATCTGAATGAATTCTCTTCTATAAGAATATCTGACAAAATTCAATAGAGTTCGCTTGAGCTGCGGCGGTCGCCCCGCTCGGGAATGTGTCCAAATTGTAATTGTAGGTTAGTATCGAATCGATGCCAATATTTATTGCGGTGGCGCCTCTGGAAGTACTCCAGTGGCGGAGCTCGCGCGACCGCTTCAGCTGCGACGAAATAGTCGTTAACGTATTACACATTTATTTTTGTAAGGGCGGGCCAGTGTGATATCTATAATATAAAACGGATAAATAAATATGTATGATCTGTAAAAATGCTTACTAAAGTCTTTTATTTAATACCTCCTTTAGTCCATTATTCCCTTAAATGTGTTCTCAAATTTAAACATACGTATTTAGCTTGATATGCAAAGGATCAATTTAAGAATGTTATAAAATAGCTTCAAGCTATTAACCACATATCAAGGTAGGCAAAGGGAACCTACTAGTCTTTGTATTTAGACTCGATACTAAAAGCAAATAAAGAAAACGATGCTCCTTTTACCATTTGTTTAGTTAGTGGCTACCTGTACATTGTATTGTAAAGGCCTAACATAAACACTATTTAGTTTCGTTCACAAACAGTAACGACATTTTTATTTAATTCTCGTTTATTCTGTAAAGTAACAGTTGTCCCATAAAAAGAAAATTCAAATAAAGTGAAATGTAGTATATATTCACAAAAATTATAAAAAAATGTGCGCGTTGAATAAAAGAAATCAACGCTGTGGATTATTATCAGACCGAGGAAAATGAAATTAATCCATTGTCCTTTAGTGGGACAAGTAATATAAAAAAAGTAGTAAAATTAAAAATAAATGCAAAAATAAAATCACAACATTCAAATAAACATAATTTACTACATATTAGTCAAAATACACTCCATAGACGACAACATTAGCAAAGATGTGGCAGTTTTCGAAATTGAACGTGGCAAAAGCGTCTCGCTCGTGATCCCAAAGGAACGAATGGAACATATGAACGCTTTGTTGTCTTCTCTGGCCGATGGTCACAGCCACTATTATCCTGTACCTGTGTTTAAAAATTACTATTTAATATATATTTCTTTAAATGCCAGAATAAGACTCTTCTTCCTACAAGTAAAAATAATGTTTGAACGTATGAGCACTGTAATGTGAAATATGCATTAATTTCATTACCTAAATTGATTTTTAAATTAAAAAAAAAAGCTTTAAAATTTAAAACTAAATTTAACTTGTAATTTATACTTGGTGGAGTTTTGATTTTAATTATATCTTTGTTATTTTTAAACTATTTAATTCATTTACAAAAATAATTACTTTATCCGCACGTAGTCCTAGTTCTACAACAACAGCAATAAAAACAAGACAACACTGATATGCCTGCAATCATTGGCAAAATGTACATCATTTTGCCAATGATTTTATATATTTATGTTGATTATTGAATTATATGCCAATAATACATTATGGTTTACTAAAAAAACGTAAAAATTTTACTTTGATTCACATTGTGAGTGGTACCTGTCATAATTTTCTTCTTTTATTGCCGCCCTGATATTTTCTGCCAAAGTTAAGCACAGATCTGGTATTTGTTTTTCACTATATTCAACCTCTTCTAATTCTGAAATTACGACACGTTTAAGGACTTTTTCCACGACTTCTGCACTGAAGCGTTTTCTTGGATTTAGCTGATATGTAGGCTGGTAAGTCCTGACCTGTTTCAAAATTGGTTTACTTGTAGACATCGCTGTTTGTTCAATACTTTTCTATCGCTACTTACTTTGACTAAATCTTTTACGCTATGGTAACAATATTGCATATGAAAAATAAAAGGAAAATTCATCATTCATCATCATCACTTAATTAGTTTAAATGTATTTTATTGACATTGTTAAAGTAAATAAAGTAACATGAATAAATATTTATTCAAGAAAACTTTTCAAATTATTACTAATTTCGATTTTGTACTCGTACGTCGGCTAAGACCAATACCAAGACCACTGATTTTTCGCATCGATAACCGTCTATATTCCTTTGACATGGCGGTAGATAGTGAATTAGTATATGAATAAATAAATATTCTAATATATAATTCTAGTATATAATATATAGTTCCACAGCTTTTAAGTGCGAAATTTATTACACTAAATCGGCCATCGAGATTCATCGAAACATAGTCTAGCGTTTACCAACCTACCTTTTATAAATACGAGTATATACTAAACTGCTAAAGAATGTTATACCTCCATATTTAAAGAGTAACATATTCCTTCTATTATAGTATAATAGAAGGAATATGTTTACACGTACATTTTGTTTTTGATTAAACTAAGAATATATACATCCGTAAGGATGATAGATAAAGGTTGACGAGAAGTAATTAGCGAGTACCTACATAATAATCTCTGAACAAGTTAATTTATGTTCAAAAAACTTCAATAGTTTTTATAATTTAAAAATTTAGTACTTAAAAATTAAGTATGATTTACCTATTAAGAACCAGTTATATTTGCGAACCAGAGGTTCCGTACTAAGGTTGTAGATCAAAGAAAAATATAACTCATTAAACTAAGTACGCTATTTTTAGCGAAATAGAAATAAATTACCATTTAGTAATCAATTAAATAATAGATTATTAAATCTAATTTGTTATTTATTTAATTACTAAATAGTCTCTACTCCAACTTATGTTAAGCCAAATTTTGTAACTTAACGTGAACGTCTACAGACGGTTACAGGAGAATAAAAAATCAGAGATTTGATGACATCCTACTGAGTGCACGAATGACTGCCGTTTCTTCAAGGCTTTTTTCATTTCATCGCTCTATTGTAGACTATTAGACCTTCATCCAATTCAATAAAACAGGCAACATTATTTAAATAGGCAAAATATTTTAATTGGTTCAGCTGTTTCTGAGATAAGAGTGTACAAGCCCGCAAATAAAAAAAATAAAAATATTGTCTTTGGTCTAATCCCTAACATAAGTTTTATAAGGGGTTCCGTAGCCAAATGGTACAAGCGGAACCCTTATAAATTTGACAAATCTGCCAGTCTGTCTATTCGTATGTCACAGTCATTATTTTATAAAAATATAAGAGCTATACTGTTGAAACTTAGTAAATAAATATATCCTCTAAAAACATTAAGATTTTCACACAACGATAGAAATAAATAACAAATTAAGTAATTATATATAACTTCAATACGATGTAAACTTGCACGAAAGAATGATTTGAACAAGAGTTATAGAAACTAATTTGTTTTCTAATATACTTCATAAATCGTAAACCACAATTTATGTTTTTCATAGTATTATAAGCATAAAAGCTGTTTTCTAACGTGTGTTTTCAAATAATAAATAATTGTAGGTAGCTAAGTAGTGAATTATAATTTTCACATACATACAATTAAACAGATAACACTTATGGAAATAAATAAATTTTTGCCAATCTAGAATATATATTAGCTTGTTTAGCCGTTATTGACCTCGCAAATAATTAGATCTAAATTTCTATTTAGATTCTGAAAACATCAGTCAAAGTTGTAACAAACTACAAGAACTTTCATATTACGTTATTTACTGCTACGGATTATATATTTTTAAGATATCATCCCCACCATCTGGACACGTGGAACTCTTCTACTGTGCGGTTCTGTAGGAACTTTTTTCCACGCACCACACAAATGTGGAATAGCCTACCTGCGGCAGTGTTTCCTGATCGATACGACATGGGTACCTTCAAAAAGCGCGTCTACGTCCACCTTAAAGGCCGGCAACGCTCTTGTAACACCTCTGCTGTTACACAGGGCCGTGGGCGTCGGTGATCACTTACCATCAGGTGACCCGACCGCTCGTTTGCCTTGTCCTTCCCATAAAAAAAAAAATACGGAACCTTTCATAGGCAATCCCATATACAGGCAAGTATTATATTACATATTTATTATTTATAGAGATGTAGATTTCAGTTTCAGTTCGTAAATAGTAGAAAAACCAGTAAAGCAGTAGTATTTTTTCCGTATTTTATTTACATATATTTTTTATCAGCTGCTATAAAAATTCTTTCTCTTACTATTGTGACATCATCTTAATTTGCTCCTTTTTATGACTCATTTAATATACTTAGTTTGTACTCCTTACTTCTACGTTCCATAGTATCTTGTTGCTATCAGCTTGTCAAAAAGTAAACTACTTAAGTATTTATTAATATGTTTTTTCTATATACTTGCGGATATGTTACGGGTTACCTAATTTGTCAAAAATTGTATCATTGCGAAATATATTAAAAATATAGAAAGCTTGATGAGTTAAAAGTTGTTACTTAACTCTTTTCTGTCTTTCTTTCTTTCGAATTCCTAATATTTTAACATGAAACAACAAGTCACAATAACAAACTATTTTAAGTCAACAAGTTCAAAATCTCAACCTGTTGTCAAAATGGAAGAAAAGCGAAGAGGAAAAATATATAATTTAAGTTTAAAACAAACTCCTACAAAATCTCCTAAAACGCTTAATAAATCTTACGAAATTGATCTTACCGGTAACTCAAGTTCTTCTGATAGTACAGTGATAATTACACCTGAAAGAAATATAAAAACCGATGAAAGAAGTATCTTAAAGAGGACCTCTTCTTTTTCTTCTGATATCCCAAATAGTTATTCATCAGATTTTATGACTCCATCAAAACGTAAATATTATTCACCCACTAAAAGGAGAAATTACACAGTTAAAACACCTGATAAAGCTAAAAGAAATTTAAATTATTCACTGTTAAATAATAAGTCTGATATTTTTGCTACTAAAGATTTCATGGACATATGTCAAGGATTTGATGATAAGAGTAAGTAAGATTATTTTTGATATTTCTCTATGAAAGTTAACTTTGTTATTAACTAACTCTTTAATATCATTTGCTTTGACATTTTTAACTAATTTTTCAGCTACATTTTTACTGAAAATAATCTATCAATTTTTACATGATGAAACTTTAAAGCACCTATTAGAAGATAAAAGTGTTAATCTTTTAAGAAGAGCATTACATATTATAAAACCTGGAATACATTTGGTATGTAGACTATACTGGCGAAAAGATGGTTGGCAAAGAATGGATTCTATTGAAAAAATTTTAAACAGTAAGAGAAAAATAGAGCCTTTTACGTTACACAAAGTGTTAAGTTCTCTTGTTGAAAATGGATATATTGATGTGTATAATAATAATGGTAAGCTTAATCATAAACATATTTATATATTTTTTTCAATGTTTTTTTTTTTAAATATATATTTATAATATTGAACAAAGAAAAATAAATGTAACTTTTGAATTGTAAGGTAATGCATAATTTAAAATAATTTATTAATTTATTTTGACATAATTTATTTGTACATTGTCCTCATGAAATTATTATATGTTTGATATAGGTATAACCATTATAATTTTATTGTTTCTAGGAGCAAAAATGGATTTAGAATTTGATGATGTAGTACAAATACTAAAATCAGATGAACTAAAAACTGTTTGCAAAGAATTGAATATAAAAAATGTAAAGACAAAAGAAGACTTTATACAATCATTGAAAGGATTTCAGTCCCAGAAAAAAAACATTACTAATTACTTTCAGGGAGACAAGAGCAGCAATGAAAGTAGGCTTATGAAAATGTAAGTGTACATTATCATTAGTATAATACTTGCTACTAAAGTGTATAAATAGAATCTAATTTCTGCTTATTTTTTTTAAGACATTGCTGCAGCATTACTATTTAGCTTAGCAAAAAAAATTGAATGAATATTTATGTTTAATATTTATATGGGTATGTATGTATACTTATGAATATTTATTGTTTATGCATATCTTTACATATGTATATAATGTTATTTTGTATGTCTTTATTCTGTTTTTTAGTATTTATTTATTTATTTTTTAGTTATCTTCAGTCTGTTTCTGAATCTTTATGCCACAATACTATGAATGCTTTTGAGTGTTTGCATGTCAGGTTCCCTGTAAGTGATCACTTTTAGTGATATAAACTTTGCATACTATGTTTCTGTTAAGTTTTATAATATTCTTTTAGTAAATTGTTTATTTGACATATGGATTAAAGACCTCATCTATCTATCTAATTTTATTATATTAGACATTTAATCATATCATAAATCAAATCAACTTTATCCTGGTAACTGTTGATAATGTTTAATTTTTTTTTTTTTTTAGCTTCACTCTTTATCCTGCATATTGCAGGGTGGGCAGAGGGAACTGCAGGAACCATATGATCCTAGTGTTAAGACACTCCGTTGCTTAGTCCCTGCTTTCTCTGTCCCCACTTTCCGCCTTTTTCGAGGCATTGTGTGTTGAGTGGCGGAACTCAACGCCGCACTTTGCCTAGTTTCCAGAGCGAAGAAAACGGAAATAGAAAAATCCATCTTCCCCGAGTGGAAATCGAACCCACAAACCGTCGCGTTTACAGGCAGACGATTACGCCTCTGCGCCGCGACGGTTCTCGAATGTCGTTCAATTTTTTTTTATTACATAGTTTTTCCCAGTATCAGTAGTGGGTTAATTAGTAAACAAGTTTGAGCTATACTCTGTATGTATATATTTAAAGGTATTATTTATACCTACAAATTTTTTAGATTAGCTGCTAAACTTGGAGTATGCTACAAATTGACTGACCAAGCTCGCAAAACGTTAAAAGAACTTTATATACTCATGTATTTGGGTATAAATGAAAGCACCTTACGAGAAAAGGGCTTAGAGCTATTACTTATTAATGACAAAGCAAGAATTGAGACATACCCTATTGATAAGAATATGGAACTAGATAATGCAAGTGTGGTGTTTAATAATAGAGAAGAATTTAAGAGGTACTAATTGAGCTTGGCTTATAAAATTTAGATTAATTAAATATTTCTAAACTATTTTTGGTATTTAAAATAATTACTTGGGTTTAAATAAATTTGCCACTTTGGCCATACATATTTAAATGCAAAGTAGATCTCGCTTTTTTAATAAAAAATCTTATCTTCATATTTGACCTTCTTCTTCATCTGTTTATCTTATTTTATTTTCTAAATATAAATATTGGTTTAATATTTACGTTGTAGTTATGTCGAGGCACGAGATATTTATGAAGATTTCCTAGAAGAATCAAATGTTATTGTAAAATGTTCAACTGTGAAGGATATTTATGATTTATATAATGCCTTAAATGAAGAGAAAATGAAGAGGTAATTCATATATTTTTTTATTGATATTTATATACATTTATATATACATTTTTTGCTTTGTCTAAGATAGGTTAGATGGTAAATTTAAAAATTTTCGAGTTTTTTTTTAATTATTCCAAGTAATGTCAGTGAATAATTTAATGTCAGTAGAATAATTTAAATCTTGAAATTTAAATGTTATATCATAAACAAGTTTTTTTATAATTTATTGTTTAATATATTTAAATACAAGAAATTGTATTTATAGATAAATGTCATATAATATTTAATATACTGATTAATTATTTTTAGCTATGAACTTGTACCGAAATGGTTGCATAGGTACACACCACCTTATATTTACATTAAAGTATTAGAAAAAGGTATTGCAGATTTAAAGAAAGATAAATTAGCAGAAAATATAAGTTTGGCAATAGATGTTCTGTCGACTTTAATAAGGCAGAATGTTTGGAGACAACACAAAAAGGCAGAGTGGTATGCTGAGAAATCATTGATTTTGGACAGACTGATGAGTAATCCCGAAGAGGTATTTATGGATCTATTAAAAATTAAGTAAATTTCATACAGAACTTGGCAAGTAAATGAATGAGAAAAATGAGACAGAGGAATCCTAATTAAAATACAGTTCACAGCTTTCAGCCTCATTTCAATAATTCATTCACCTAAGCGGAAATCGAACCAACAACCAGTCGCGTCTGTGCACAGCGCCATGACGACCAACTGTACAGATTGAAGTATATCTATAAAAAGAAAATATATGTACAAAAATTAGAATGCATAAAAAAAATTGTATTTATTAATCTTAACTTATGACTGTTACAATTTTTTGCAACAAAAAATTTGTAAAGTACATGATTGTCGAAAATCATTTCTTCTGCTCATTTTTAGGCTGCCTTGGTATTGTTAGAAGGATTTCGTTCAAATTTAGATGAAGTTCATAAAGATGTGTTACGACCTCGTGCTTTGTTGCTAACAAAGAGAAAAACAAATTCAGTTAGTAGTACACTTAAAGAACAATTATTAGAATTTGCTAAGAAAGAAGATATATTGGAAAGGAATATTGAAGCGAGACACTTTTATAAACAACCTATGGAGTAAGTATTTTTTTAAATAAATAGTATTTTTTTTGTAGCTTCAGGCTTTATCCCGCACATGGCAGGGTAGGCAGAGGGAACCGCAGGAACCGTGGGAACCTAGTGTTAAGACACTCCGTTGCTTAGTTCCTGCTTTCTCCGTCCCCGCTTTCCGCCTTTTTCGAGACATTGCGTGTTGACTGGCGAAATACTCTCTTCCTATAACATTTGCTTTTTAAAGATTTAGTTTCCGTTATCCGTATGAGATGCATGTATTAGACGAATGCAACTAGAATTGCAGCAGTGTAATGTTTTTAATTTTAGAAATTCCTCAAGAGGCAAGAAACAATTCAAGATGCACACAGCAAAGGAAATAAGCGTATATGAGGCAGAGGAATGTTGCATTCAATTATATATAGACCAGGGGCTCTATACGCATGGTATACATTATTTTTTATTTATTTGTTATTTGTTTACATACTTTTCATAAAAACTTTAAAGCTGAATTGAGAGGCTCTTTTTATATATATATCTCTAGAATTCTCTTCATATAACCTTCCCTCCCTGGTGTTATATTTTCTTTGTTATTTTTCTAATACCCGGGACTTAGAATTGGCGATACAAGTATTGCTATAATTTTCGAAGCATCACCTTTTAAATTTCTTGATAAGAACATAGATAACAAAAGTCTCATCCATATTTAGATGTTAAAAAAGCTGGACTGTTCAGTTTCCTAACATTACGTCACGTCTAAATTGTCCTCTCCTCGTATACAATATTAAGGGCCGTTTTCACCACTTACTGATAAAAACCCAGATAGGAAACATTTATCTTGTCTGGCAGATAAACAAGAAATTTTGTCTCAGATAGAAATATCTAGCTGATAAAGACATGTTTAAACTATCAACTATTATCTAGTAGACAATATTAACTACTAGCTGACTATCTGAAACTATATCTATGACTGGTGATATTGACCCTAACAATTTAAGTTGCAAGTATCATTAAATTGTTGAAGTTTTGGCTAAGCTTCTTTGGGCACACACTTCAACGTCATTAATAACTTATTAACGAACTAAGAAAGACCAAAATTCATTTGCGGTTGAAGTAGAAGCAAGAGGTATGACTGCGTCACCGCATAGTCTCCTAGAAGATCTCGGCCTGTCTAGAACTGTGACTAAATTATTTTAAGAACGTACTTCGCACTAGTAGAACAATTTCTAACTTAGTGCCGATAGTGGGAGAAGTCCGGATGGTGGAAATGAGCGTTAATGCATTTTAAAGGGGCCCGTTTAAACCTACACTCGGGTCGCAAGTCCCAAGCGTTATTCTGAACCACAAAATGCTAAATAGTTTCTTCTCTCCAATATTTTTTCATTCTCTTAACATTGTATTTCATTAATTTAAATCTTAATAAATTGTTAATACAAAATTTAGGTGGGAACATTCTCTCTCTTAGAACCAATTTATGATATGTAAATTGTGCAGTGTCTAAATATTTTTTGCTATATATATAAATTTTAATAATTTTAGGGCAGCACTGGGAGGGTAAAATAGTGACAACAATATTCTTTCTGCTCTTCTGGGATATTATTTACAGAAAACTAGAAGATGTTAGCGGAATATTTTTATCCTATTTTCAAATGTTCCCTCTGGACATGTTTGGTACAAGTTTCTATGCAAATAGACAAACATTGATTGAAGACAGATTAAAACAGATCGAAGAGCTTACTACAGAAGAATTGCTAGGCGAAATGCAATCAGTATTCGATAGTAGGCCTGAATGTGAGTATTATTGTGATTGTTGTTTACATTATACTTATATACAAATTTTATATATTTAATGTAAACAATATATATCATTTTATATAAACATATTTGATTTTATTTTATAATAAATAAAATTTTAATACATTAAATTTATAATTTTTGATATAAAATTACATTTACAATCAATATTAAGAAAAATATGTATAAATTTAAAATTGTGCCACATTCCATATAAAAGAAATTACAATAAAAATTTTAAAACATTAAAATATTTAAACATCTAGCCTGCGTTGATTTCTAGACGAATTATCACCGATACGGGGAATCCCCTGGGACGCAGTTCGCGGCGCGTGCAGTGCGCTGGGCGCGCGCGGCGCTGCCGTGCTGTGCAGGCGCGTGGCGCAGTACCCTGTCGCGGGATTCCCCGATCTTACCATGTGGGATCAAAATAAAAAAAAAGTAATATTTTATATCATTCTTCTTTATTACATTACACATGTAATTTTATATTACACATGTTGTTTTTTATATTGAAAAGTATCTATAATGAAATGTGTAAATAGTTCTGGTTCTAGTTGGGTTTCCACTTACTGTAAGCTAAAGATTTTTCTCCTGATCTTATAAAAATGCACCAAACAAAAATTTTTTACTTTTTTGTGAAATGAAATTAAAAAGAATATAAAAAATTTAAAAATTTTTTTAGCCATTAGACTTCATAGAGCTAGAAGTTACCGAAGTGTATTGAACTACAACATATACTTATATTCAACTTCTTAAATTATTTAAAAAAAATCATTTTCTATTCACAGATAGCTTTCGTTGAAGTTAAGACTGACACGGACAAGCCTTCTTTGAAGCAACTGCAATGGATGCACTACCTAAAACAGCATAATATACATACAGAGTTTTGTTATATAGGTGTTAATACTTCAAGACAGCATTCAAGAAACGCGGGAACCGAAGCGGAAGTACACGACGACGTTTTATGATACATAAAATAAAAAGTTTATTTTAAAAGCTTATATATATATTTATAGTCATTTTTAAGTTATATTGGTGCTATATTTGTTTTGTGTGTAAATGTATGAGAATTGTTTTTTTATAATAATAATAATAATAATAGAATTAAAATCTTCTAATTACTTCGTTTACCAAATCCATTAATAATAGTAAACATAAAAAATACAAATGTGATTATTTTTCTTTTATGTTCTTGGTAAAACACTGCTTACTAGCTTAGTAAACGATAACCTAAAATTTTATTTGCTAAGGTCCAAAGTCCCTTAAGGGAGGATGGAGTGAGATAGATATCGAATTTAGGCAGTTTTCCAAAAAAAATGTAAAAAAAATATTGTTAATAATTTTAAATCATAATTTTACTTGTAGGGTGTGTGGTGATTTCTGCACAAGTTATGGGTTATATAATTATTATATATAATTATATTTTATCCAAATAAAAATATAATGAACCAAGATAGAAGATATTTTGAAATATTAGTGATTACTAATATCTCGAAAATGAGGCTTAATGTGGACAGTGAAGTACTCTAGGTTTTCTCTGTCTATTTTGCTGTGAGAAAAAAAATGGTGAATATATTTAATATTCTTTATTACAATATTATAGAAAGAAGCGTCTTAATTTTCTTTTTTGTACAACCATTGCATGCCTAAAGTTACATATTGTTAAGTGTTAATCAATCATCGTTTTTTTAAATTTTCCTATAATTTCTTGGAACTTTAAATTGTAAGAAAATTTCTTGTGTATATTAAGAAAAATAATATATTATAAGTACATACATATTTTTATTTGTAATTAAAGTTTATA
Organism: Dione vanillae; assembly: GCA_037178615.1. Classification (NCBI taxonomy): domain Eukaryota; kingdom Metazoa; phylum Arthropoda; class Insecta; order Lepidoptera; family Nymphalidae; genus Dione; species Dione vanillae. Next base: position 1,701,187 of record JAZFAU010000180.1, read on the forward strand.
AAACAAATACATTTTCCTTTTTATTTTAAACGCTTAAACGTTGTATTTCAACATTATAAGTTATTTAAAAACAGTAAAAAAATATATTCTGAGTATGTTTTTTGTTTACTAATATTTTAACATGAGGAAATATCGCAAGATAAGCAGTAAAACAATGTCAAGATAAACACGAATGGGTTTACGTAATTATAATTTTTTATAAGTAAATAAATTTATATCTTTATATTGTATATTATTTTTGTCATGATTTCCTTGCTAGGATTACAATAAGACTAACTTAAACGCATTTTTAAACTAATTGGTAAATATTTATACCTAAAATTGTTTTACATAATTGGTATCTAAGGATAGTAAATTATTTTTTCTCCAGTGATTTACGTAGATATTTTTTTTAAATCTAAGATATTACGATAAAAAGACAAACTTTTTTGAATTATGATTACTTCATTTTTGCTTTTATTAAGCTTTAAATGTGCAGCCTATTTTTATATATTGTTTGACAAGTAAATTAAGACATTGAATAAATAACTAATTATTTTCTAAGTAAAATTCTTCTTAATAATCTATTCCTTATAAATACTAGGTATTCAGCCCATCCGGCCTGTTAATTGAGCGAGCGCGGAAGCGGTACAATAAAGACACTTTCTTGGCAAACCGAATTAGAATGTATGCAAAATTATATGTGGAGTGAAAAATTGTTCAAAAATGGCCTAAATCGGACTACTACACGACAAATTTGGCAAAAGCTTTGCTCTCGAATCGAGCCGTAACTCGACTAAATGTAAACAAATTGCACGCGCAAGCTAATCCAATGCATTTTCAATGAAAATCGAATTTTGTTGGTTTTTTCTCAATTATTCCTCAAGGACATGTCCGATCACAGTTTTTTATATATGTTGGCACTCCTCATGACCACAGTGATCGTTTAAAACAAATCCGATCAAAATCGGTTCAGTGGTCTAGGAGGAGTTAGCGAACAAAGAATGCATAGACCCCCACTAACAGAGAGCTTCGCTCGTCGCTGAGCTCCTCACTCGCTCAATTATATGTAAAAAATTATCACATTGAGAGGTATATGACATATTGTACTAATATATATATATATCTACATATATATAATTTAAATTAGTTATGAAGAATAAACTTGTTCTAATGAATTAATAATTTCTTGATTAAGTAATGTGGGGGCGTCAATCGCCCACAGATAATCTAAATGATTGAATGTTGGTTCCGAAATCTTATATATTTGTTTGGAAGACGGCAATTTTTCGTACAAAAGCTTAACGTCTTCTTCACTGGACAATAAATCGTTTTCTGCCCAAAATAATTTTATAGGCAAAGTGATTTTGCTAAGATCATATTCAGGAGGTGTTTCGGCACCATATATCCTCATATTATCTGTTTTCCCATAGTCAAATTGCTGAAATTTTCCACCAGCTGTAACTTCTTGAGCGAAGTGTACAGCAGTTTTCCATGATGTACCGGTGCCAAGGTTCGATAAAAATGTTGGCAAAAGTTCCTTATTAAATTGTTTTTCGTTAGCCCCACAAATGTAGAATATCACATTTTTGCACACAACAGAATCAAAGTTGTCGACCTCGCACGAACTGGTCATTCTACCTAAAACTGATTTTTTTGGTATGAACTCGTGGGAACCGTACAGCATTTCCATGTAAGCTACGTTACTTGCAATCGGCGCGAGAGATTTCAGAGGAGATTTAAAATTAGATAAAAAGGCAACAGGCGCCAGCGCAAATCCGGCCTTTAAAATATTATTATATTCTGGCCTTAGCGTTAACATTGCAAATAAAATGGTGGATCCCATCGAATGGCCAATATAAGTGATACTGCAATCTTTTTTAATTGTCATTATATGATCTATCACCGCAGGTATATCGTATAACGCGACTTCGTGCCATGAGAAATTCCAAAATGACTTCGAATCACTTTTATACGATACGTGCTCTTTTGAATATTTATTACCTCTTACATTAGACATCCAAACATCGTAACCGGCATCCGCCAAAACATATGCTAATGCTTTCCGAGGCCCGTTTAATATCCAATCAGCTGAACTTCCAAACAGACCGTGCTGTAGTAGGATAGTTTTCCTCGATGCGTCCCCGAAATTTCTTGTTCTCGCAATCCTATGTACACTTAACAAGTAACCTTGTGATAACACAGTATGGGTTTCACAGTAGTAATCATTTCGCGCAATAACACCCGGCACTGATAAAAACATCTCCGGGATTTCCATTCTGGCTCCAGGCTCTTCTATCGGCAAGTATGACCAGGTATCGGCGATTTTTTTCCCATTTTGCTTGACACTTTCAACATAATTATTAATGTCCGAACTTATTTTCTTATGTTGCTCGTCAACGTAATTACTAACTGATTCTTTTAATCGAATTGCTTCCTGGTAACTAGAATTGAAAGCTTGTTCTACAATATTTTTTTGCTCTTCAAAAAACGCTTTCATATTCATACTTTGGCCCTCGATAAAGTTTTGTATAGAATCCATTGCATCTGGTGCACACAACGTGCGCGTGAACGTCGCGCAGACGACGAAGGCGAATACTGTATTCATAATAGATCTAATTCGGACTGGCCTCGAGTGTGTCATGTTGGTACTATTGTACCGTGACCCAATGGCGGGATCATATGAAATAATGATAATACATACGTCGACTTCATTTTATATATATATATATATTTTTATTATTACTTAAATAAAAAATAATATATGTCAGGGATAAAAAATAAACGATCAAATAGACATTTACCGCTATTATCTATGAAATTTATGAACATCTAAAAGCTATTTAATGAATAATTTTTATTTGCGCCTATTTTATATATAGGTATACTTTTTGAAAGGTAGTTATAAAAAAATAAAGACTCAGTCACCTGTAAAAGTATATTTAAATTTATTTAGTACAATTTTATATTATCTTATTTTTTTTTCTATATAATAAATAAAATAATATAAAAATATACCTTTTCTAATTTTATTTGATAAGCAGAACAATGAATTAATATTAGTATATGAAGCACTTAATGTATATTAGTAATTATAGATAGCATTCATCTATGACGTAACATTACATACGTAAATTCAGATGAGTAAGACTCGTAGATATTATTTCTGGCAAATTATTGTTTATTTGACTTCAATGACTATTGGCTGTTGCTCAAAGATAATACTTTATTAAGTTTTCATTATTATTAGCCGTTTTATATTTAATTATAATAAATTTAATAAACTTCTCTGTTTTGTGGGTTCTATTCCTACTCGGGGAAGATGGATTTTTCTATTTCCATTTTCTTCGCTCTGGAAACTTGGCAAAGTGCGGCATTGAGTTCCGCCACTCAATACGCAATGCCTCGAAAAAGGCAGACAGTGGGAACGGAGAAAGCAGAGACTAAGCAACAAAGTGTCCTAGCACTAGGTTCTTATGGTTCCTGCAGTTCCCTCTGCCTACCCTGCCATTTGCGGGATAAAGCATGAAGACATTAAAAATAAAAGTTAATATTAAAAGAGTAAGTACTTAACTAACTTTTTAAAGTTTATTTGTTCTCTTTATAGTGACCGTTTTTTTTATTGTATCGACATTTAACATATATATATATATATATATATATATATATATATATATATATATATATATATATATATATATATATATATATATATATATATATATATATATATATATATATATATATATATATATATATATATATATATATATATATATATATATATATTATATTTGTCTCACTGTGACAAATATTTAATTCGAGCTTAATTATGTTAGTTTACCTAAATAACTAAACTTAATTTAACTATAGGAAGTGAAATAAACTTTTAAGCTTAAGCTTTTCGTTCAACTAATACTTTACTTTAAAATAGGTTTAACGAGAACCTCAACTGAAGTTTGCGCAAGTTATAGAGGCAGAGTAATAAAAATAATTTTATTAGTATTAATTTATTTTATATTTAAATTGAAAAGTGGAAAAAAATATAAATTTAATATAAAAATATAAGTAACGTAGTATAAAAATATCATAATATTCCTTTGTTTTCTTAAAATTTTTACATAACATTCATAAATTAAAGCGCGTGTCATAATGTGAATGTAAAATAATTTTGTAGAAAGTCCTATCTAACCTAGTGTAATGCTAAATATCCCTTTATGTGTTTTTAAATTGATTCATTACCATACTAACTGTTATAAAACTGTTTCTCACGTAAGATCATCTTCCGCGTCTTTCCGTAGTGCATCAAGCCTACGTTTAGAAAAATTTAGATGACAGTGGGAAAGAAGAAACTGCAACCGCTTAGCCTTGGGTAAATTTCAGATGCCCATCCGTTTAAGCGACTTGCTGTATAGCAATTTCTCGCTTTCAAGCAATCAGATTTGCTAGCAGCGTAAACAACTTAAACTACCTAGGCTCTATTACGATTTGAGATTGTACCACAAGTTGCGGTGTCGATAATTTAATAATGTTAGGACGTTATATAAGAATGAAAAGATGGGCAGATGAAATGCAGATAACAGAAAACATAAAATATTATCAATTATTACAGCACGATGGTTAATACAGAAGTTTTGGTTTTATGTAAATAATTCAATTTCATTCAAATCTTTTTCTCTTCAAACTTATTAGATACAATACTAATCGCCTACGTTTACTGTTATGTTATTTTATTATGTATAGTTAAAAAAGTGATCGATTTGTAGCGACATATTTCAATGTTCATTGTTTTTATCCATTCCATAAAAGCCATTGTCCATAAAAGCTAGCAGTGTGATGACAGTCTGACAAAAGCTTGTGGTTGACCAAACTCTTTTTTTAAACAAATAGCCCAGTAATTTTGCTCCACTGGCTTAATTATAAATTAGTCTCCAATTTTAGTGTGTGTGTTGTGTTTAGGTCTTTATGTTTTATCCGTCTTATTTTTAATCTTTACATTGGCAGTTGTTTTTTTAGCTTCACGCCTTATCCTGCATATTGTAGGGTAGGCAGAGGGAGCTGCAGGAACCATATGAACCTACTGTTAAGACACTCCGTTGCTTAGTCCCTGCTTTCTTCGTCCCCGCAGTTGTATCTTTTGAATATATGAAAGAAAAGCCAATTTTGATCTGTGTGATAATAGTTTATAGGTATCTATAGATAAACTTTCTAAAAATTCTTATTGTTTAAGATATTATATTTCAATCCCCCTGAGGTCCACAGCCCACAGTCACAGTAAATCTCAAATTATAATATAAATTAACTGATATTACATTGTATCATTATAAATGTGTAATATTTAAATAATTGATAATGTTTCGCTGGTTATTAATCTATGACCTTTTCGACACTTGTTTGTGACCTTTCGGGTAATTCCTAGAGACCATTAGATATTACCATTAGATATTCACGCTTGGAACGCCATTACCGTAGAACAGAACAAAACAGAACAGACCATTAGATATTAAATAAGCTGAAATTTTTATATTAATATAATAATAACTATTTATAAATAAAGAATATACTTAGAGGTTAACATAATAAGATTATCTTTACAAATGTGACATTTGTAGATTTGGATAATATACGTAAGGACTTGGCCCTATAATTCCGATATAGGTCAAAGAAACACAGTTTATGACAGTTTTTATAAAATTAAAAATGTACATAATTTCTGACTTTAGTTATATTATTTTTTACAGCTGTTTTTTATTTGATAAACCTATCAGTCTTTTTGCTTGTATTACTTACAACCTTTATGAACGAACTTTGAAAATTTGATTACTTATTAATATTTTTAATAAGTTGTACTTTATAATGTAAAAAAAGTTTCTAAAATTGGTTACAAAAATATTGATGTTGTCAAAAATATTTCTTTACTTTCGAAAAATTTCGTTCTTGGTCTTAATCGATACAGATACTCTCAGACCATTTTCGCTTCTATTGCCCTCACTTATAAATTTTTTATATATCCATACATTACTAATGATCGATTTGGCGGATTATTCAACTAGTCGATCAAAGACATCGGCGTAACGTCTCTACTTATTTTGCATATATGTAACCTACACAATAAAGTAAAGACGTAAACAAAAAGGTTTCCATAAAATAACAATTCCATTTTCTTAGCGTAAAATATAAAATTCTATTAAGTCTGTTTTTTTTTTGAACTCAATATAGGACTGTTTTTAAAAAGAAATTTTTATTATTATTTATCTTATACATTATCTGTCATATTAACGTTATTTCTTTTTTGATTTCTGTCAACTCATGTGCACCAAAGTGACTATTTAATAAAATCTATTAATTTTCCGATAAAAAAGTTTTCTAAGCTTTTCTCGTTATGTTACCAGTTTATTTGCCACTATTAGTGATGTCTGCAGTATCAGCGATATCGGTCATATATCTATATTGCAAAAACAGAGGCAATCGAAGAAAGGGATATATGGATGTTAAAGAAAAACCTTAAATTTTAAGATTATTTGCCAAATACTTTACTTTGTTACAACAATATATGTAATTTATTTTGTAATATGTTATGTTAAAACTCTACCGGCAAATTTATCTAACGATTTGCACAGAGAATTTGTTATGATTATATAAATACATTAAAAAGGGAAATAAAAAAAACACGTGTTTGTAACAGATTATTTAATTTTTAAATATGGTCTAAAACATTTCATAACATGGTATGTACATAACAATACACCTCTAAGAAAATAAGGCACCTATTACACTGTAAGTCTACAGACAAACCCATTACTGACTAATAACTTTCACCATTTGGCTTAAGCGACCACCCTATACGATATATTGAATACATTGAGCATTAACTGTGGTACCTACAGTGGGCGATTGTAATATCGATTTTAGTTTTTCTATTAATATCATATAATTTTTTAAAAAAATCAGTATCTTATATAATATATAACATTATTATCTTTTCCAATATGCATTTTTGTGCAGCAATCAATATAAAAATTGACATTTACAAATATATATATGCAATAACATGTTTTTAGTTGACAAAATATATCAAATGACAAATATCTCTATAAATAAAATATCTATAAATATAATTAATATCAAAAATCGCCCATTTCTAGTACATCTATAGTATATTAATACTATGAAAACTAAATATAAAACACATCTGCCGATATAATCAGTCTACTACAAGTACTATTAAAAGGTAAAAATAAATCTATATCTAAATTAAAAAATAAAAAAAATACCGCAATGATTCATCCTTCAAGGCAAGTAGTATCAAATCGAATCATTCAAAATCAACAATAACACAAAAAAATTCATAACCGTCACCTCAAATTTAATGGTAACTAAAAATAAATGAATTGGCTTTTACTTTTATTTTTTATCTTTTAATGCAAAAAAGCCTTTTAATTTTTTACATTATATAAAATAAATATAGTATGCTTATTCATAATTCAATTGGTGTAGACAATATTTTTTTGTCAGATAACAATTTTTAATAACTTAAAAATATATGTACAATAAAATAGGGCTGAAATTGATTTACATATGCATGTTTATAATTGTAATATATGGAATAAAAATATTATTTCTAACATTCTTTCTGTAAAATTGTTTCAGTTTTTGTAAGTATAAACCTACAACTGCATCAAAGGGCCATTTAAAACTGCTGTTATATAACAATTTAAAAAAAGTAACATTTTAATTTATGAAATATAATAACAGTAAATATATTTTTTTAATATATAGGAATAATTAAAAAATTCAAATACATTAAAGATTGTTAACAAATTGACCTCACACAGCCCATGTATAAAAAAATAATTAATAATTGCACTTATTTCTTGCTTAATAATTAATTTAAACCTACATCGTAATTTTGGTTTCTCGGTACGATTACATTGTGTATATGAACATATAAAATATTTTAAATTTCTATTGTTACTTTTATGTTAAAATATAATTTTATTAATAGTTAATATCCCTTTATTTCTACTTCATTGTTTTTTTGTAAGGTAAGTTCAATGCAAGGCTTCAGCACAGCTGCCTGCAATGACAAAATGACATTTATTTAATTGTATAAAGAATTATAATATTATATATATGTAATATGAGTTATTAACCTATTCACATTTAATACCCACACAAAATTTCTTTGAAAATAAACAAATATGTTGTTTTATTAGAAAAAAGGCTATTTATCTTTTGGAACCCAATTATCCTACTTACTGGTAAACATCCACTTTTTTTAACACAACTCATAATGTAGTATCTAAAGAAAGTGTGTAATTATAATAATGTAATATTAGATGGCTTCATCAGTTGAGAGGACGGGTGTTCAGGACTCCTAATAAAAACAATGTATATTACTAAAAATTGTATATAAAATGACTTATTATGAAAGATTGCTGTTCAAATTTATGTGGGTTTGCTAAATCTTAGTAAATATTACATTACACAGTGACAGTGACTCTATATATGTATGTGGATGTAACCGCGATCTTTGTTTGAAGTATAGTATTAAGTAGCCTTAATAAAGATAATAGAATTACAAAACTTGTAATATTTTCAAAAATAAAAAAATATATATTTTCAAACTAAGTAAATAATTAAATTATTGTTCCAAAATAAAACGCCATTTGTCAAGTATGACGGACGTACAGGCGTACGCTATTCTGTCAGAGCGGGATACAGATATATCTCTTTCTCTTTCAGTTATTTATTGAATGAAATAAATGGCAAATTGAAATCGTTTCGTAGCATTTTCGTAGTACGACATCTTTACATGTGGGAGAAATGATCCTGTGCTTTAACTATTTTTAAAAATTAACTATTTTTGTGTATATAGCTTTGAAATATTTTATTTTATATGTTCTTTTAACAAAGGCTGTGTTGTCAGAAAAACCTGTATAAATTTATATAAAACTTACATATTAGGCTCCTGTTTGAACGTAGCGTCGAACACCGTGGTCGGCAGCTGCGGTACTAGCGGGGGAGACGCGCCGCCCGCCCCCTCCCCGCCGGCGCCCCCCGCGCCCGCCCCCGCCCCTCCCTCACCCGCCGCCGCCCCCGCGCCGCCCTCCTCTAGGGTAGCTTCTGTTGACGCGCCTAAGTTAATATACTTGCTTATTAATTATACAGTAAGGGGTTTGGCTTTATCTACTATATAAGATAAATGTATTGGAATGGAAATAAAGTGTACATAGGTATTTTGTGTTGTAGTTATTCTCTGTTGACGCGCCTAGGTTTTATTATTTGTTAATTATAATATATTCTTGTATCATCTCTATTTTGTTTATGATTCAGTGGCACTGTGAGCTTTACGAATTTTTCCCAAGTAATGGAGAATATATATTTAATATATTTTATTTACTAATTTATATTGCAAATTGGATAGCCGGTTATATCGCACTATGTAGAGTCAGGCAATTCCAACGAGAGCAACTTGTGTAACAATTATTAACTTTAAGTTTGTTTTAAATAGCTTGCTTTTTGCTGTTCGTGCTTTTACATCTATTTTCCGGCAAAATTACAAAATTACTATTGAACTAATTCGGTATAAAAGTCTAACCCGCACGTAATCAATTTATTTCCCATAAAAATCACAGCCAAACGAGTCTCAAAAAGAAACCTTACATGCATCCACAGATATCCAACTAAAACAATTCTAACAGCAAAAGCCGACAAATCCAACTCCGAACCGACCTCCCAGCAGCATCTCCTGCAGCAGGCTGTCCACGTGCGCGACCCCGAACAGCTTGGCGAACTGTATCTGCTCTATCATCTGCCACGTGATGCTCTGCAGCGGCGGCAGACACAGCAGCAGCTCGCCGAAGCGGCCGCGCCCGTCGTACTGGCGGTCGCTGATGTAGTCCTCCAGGTTGATTTGGATTTGGTAGCGCAGCTGCTTTATTTTGTGAGGCTGTGACAGGCCTTTTGCGTCTGTGCGGTAAATAATTTACATATATATTATTATTATATATATTATTATTATAATTATTATTATTTTCAATTTACATATCGAATGAATATACATTTTATGGTTTTATTGTTTCGAAAGTAATGTTTGATTATTCAAGTTAGTAAAACCCATTTGTAATGTAAACTTTTTTTTACACCTTCACGCTTTATCCCGCACATGGCAGGGTAGGCAGAGGGAACTGTAGGAACTATAGGAACCTAGTGTTACGACACTTCATTGCTTAGTCCCTGCTTTCTCCGTCCCCGCTTTCCGCCTTTTTCGAGGCATTTAGTGTTGAGTGGCGGAACTCAACGCCGCGCTTTGCCTAGTTGCACAAACCGTCACGTATACAGGCGCAAATGATTGTACATTTTATGATTTCATTGTTTTAAAAGTATTTAATATTGAAATTAATTCAAATCAGTAAAACAATTATAATGTAAAGATAAAAATCTTTTTCTAATATTACTTTTGTATATACAGAAATATCAGCTGTAAATCAAATAAAAAGGACTGAATTTTGTACAACTGCTTTTTATGTATCAATTATCGTACTATAATAAACCAATTGATATCACTCTTTTATTTTGTTATGAAAAACAGACTCTTAACAGCGAAATCCTGACCTAGCGCCGACATGTACCTTAGTTAGGTTCATTTTACCAACAGTTCATGTTCAGTGTTATTTTTGTTAGACTTATGAAAATAAATAAATTTGTAAGGGTGATCGCACATTCCATCTCCACATGAAGAAATAAATTCTTATTTCCGTGTTCCATTAAGATACAGCGCGGCGATCATAGTTCAATTAACTATAGAGTAGCAATTTCTAGACATATTACCTAGAGAATTGTTTGAAAAAAAAACAAAATAAAAATAATAAAATGTAGACTCACTCGGATCAAAAAACACGATTGCTTTGAGGCACGCAAACTCTGTATCATCGATGTCGATCTCGCGAAGAGGCTTCACAATCTCGTCCATTACGCGGATGCCGATCATGCTGATGTCAATGTCCATCCTGCCATCTGCAATTAGTATATACAATAAGGTTATATTACTATATACAAGTATAAAGCAGGCACTAAGAAAGCAGGCACTAAGCAACGGAGTGTAACACTATGTTCCTATGGCTCCCTCTGCCTGCCCTGCCATGTACGGGATAAAGTGTAAAGCCAAAAAATGCTAACATGAAAACTTAATTTTTATTTCATACAAATATTTAAATGGTTCTCATTTAGAATACCTGATAGGTTCTGACTTCTGAGAGATCAATTCTTGCTTATTTGACTAAACAGTTAATTATTGAATTATATTTTCTAATAACATTATTATGATAGAAATAATGTTTTTTGAGAATTTATAGCTCTAGTATTTTAACGTTTGAATAACTTGATTGTATGCAGGAATTGTCGTTTTAAGGTAAAACTGAAAGATAATTTATTAAAATAAGTTTATATGTTTTATATATGTGATATATAACGAATAAAAGAACAATGACAATTTATTTACAATAAAAGATAAAGGTCACGACCGATTAATGAACTGAATATATTATACAATTTCCTTTGCATTTTATATTTTTTACATATTTTGTGAATATTTTATTTAACTTTCGTTTTTATTTTAAGTTGAATAATTTTCTTATTACTTTTATGTGTCATCTTTGATTTGTTAATGTTATTATTCATTTTACAATATATATATATATATATATATATATATATATATATATATATATATATATATATATATATATATATATATATATATATATATATATATATATATATATATATATATATATATATATTGAGTGTTATAATAATTATTATGCGAACAAAAAGTAAAACAAAATACCTCAAAGTTAAATATATATCTTTTAACAAAACATTAGTGTTAAGTAATTACGTATTATAAGCAAAGTTGTCAGAAAATACAACACAAGAACAGTACAACTAGCTCCTTGAAGCATTAAATTCAATATAAATTATAAAAACATTTATAAAAGTTTGAGAAACACCTGTAACCTTTGTTTTTATTTTAAAAGCAATAAAAAATAGACTATACATACCGATATGGTGTTTGGCAATAATGCAGTTGTTGCCAAGCAGCAACACGTCATTAAGATGAAGAGAGCGTCTCGCACATCCTAGGAGTAAATGCTCGCCGGCGTGAGCACGTAGTAGTGCTACCTGAGTAGTATAAATTATAAATAATATATTTAATATTATTTAAACCATTTTTATTTCGTTATGTATATTATAAAATATAAGCATTAATTCATTCTGTGATTATTATGAACCTAATTTTATAATGCAGTCGACATTTTTCATTATATAAGTTGTGAGTAACCTAGTTGTTGCTTCGAATATGATCCGTAACTTATTTTTTACTTAGAGATGTTTCTTAGAAACCTTGATACCTAAATTTAAACACATTTTTTGTTGACTGGTAAAACAAAAGGTATAGAATTACGTTGTATTCAAAAAAATCCTCAAGCGGGTGTCGAACTCCGAACTTTTGCATTCACTGTCAATACGACTACGGAGGTTTCCTCAAACATAAAAATATTTAGAATATATAAATATTAAAAGAAAAATAAATAAAAACCTGATCATCCAAATGAAGTTCAGTGAAGGCGGGAATATATTTCGCCCATTCGACTAAGATGAGTAGTTGCTGCTTTATGGAGTCGCATACATCGTTGATCTTAGCTAACTTTCTATTATTGATTTCTGCATCGGTTACGTTATTAGTCTGGAAACATAAACATCTATATAAAGAAAGGGCGAACTTTAGTGAATTTTTATAAAATTGATATATTTTATAATATGTACACGCAAAGTCAATGTATAGAATATTTACTTTGCATATAAGTAAGGTTTTTTTATTTTTTTATTAAACTTATAATAGTACTAAAATGTAAAATATTTAACATTAAGTTTAGATGTAGTATCCTATTTGTCTGCAATAAAAAATTATGCATGAATAATATTTAGTTAAACTAGCTGTATATATCCATAATGATGATTAATGAAGTTAATGAGAGAGATGTTAAGATTGTGTGAAACAAAAACTCCGTTGAGGTTATTATTTATACCTATATTTTAAAGCTAATATTATAAACGGAAATTATGGAAAAATAGTAAGAGAACAAGTAAAAAAAAAGAAACTACAAAATAATAATTTAAAAGCGTAGGTGACGAATGTCTGTTACGTTCAATTAGGTTTATATATATATATATATTTATATATATATATATATATATATATATATATATATATATATATATATATATATATATATATATATATATAAATAATTATATACATATGTATATATGTATTTGTGGTTGTGTGTAATTTATTATACACACAACAATTCATTATTCCACAACAAATACAAGGTCGATAAACTAGCATTTGGAATCCTTGAAAAATATATCTTACATAAGAATAATGTACAAAAAAACTTGTTACGTTATGTAAAACCAGACATATAATTTGTGAACGTCCTTATATGAGCATATTACTATTTTTTAAATAAGGAAATAAATGTTTAGATGTATTATTCTTTTTATTTTTAAATTTTATATAAAATATTTCAAAATCGTTAAATTGTCATCAATTATTAAAAAAAAATATAAAACAGAAAAAAAAATTGAAATCTTTTTAAAGTATAGTTTATCATGTACGTGTTGATATATTTTTTATTTTTGAAAACCTTACATAGTAGCTATGTTATCGAGCCATAACTTTTGATAATGTACGTCAGATATCCATAATTATTAGGTATATCGTATATAATAAAACAGTGAGTCATTGCCAGTGTTTAAAACCTTGTTAAATTAGAATTTCAATATAAACGATCTATGCTTTATATGTCAATATAGTACAATTTATTTAATAAATAATTTAATCATTTTATGTTTGAAAGCCTTACGCAGTCACATTAAGGTGTCACAAACAAAGAAATACTATTTACGTTATAACTTCTTCATTGTGAATTTAACAACTGGTTAAACTAATTGTAATTTGAACTGTACCTTTTACACTTGGGATAAAAGAAGGATTTTTAATAGCTAAAGCAGTTAAAAAAATATATCGATTAACGCAGCCCCGACTGAAAATATTGATGTTCATTATTGCTACTATTACAAAAGAAACCTTGTTAATTCCCATTAATGATGTTTTTTGGCATATCATTTAAAAAAATCTGAAGCACTAAAAAGCTGCAATTTTTTTATAGTATATTGGTATAGAAAGTAATGTATATAATAGTGTATTACAGTAATTAATAACCATGAAAAGTTAATGCGTTTTACGTTAAAAATTGACCACAAAAAAAGAATAGGTACAAAAATATAAAAGTTATAACTTTCCATGGATAAACAAATAACTTTTTTAAATTTCGTTATTTACCACTTACTTCATCAATAACTTTTCTGCTAAGTAGTTCAGCGTTTAGTAGCGACACGACTGACAGACCGTTGGCCTGCGTGGGCTCCTCGTAGGACGGCCTCCTGCAGTTTATTCTGTCTCGTTCGTTTTGGACTGCTGCAATAACCATGTAATCAAACAAACATGTATTTATATCGGATACATAGAAAAGTTATATAACAGTCTTCAATTATTTACTTTGATAGTTGCAATAGATTTTCTTATATCGAGTTCAAATTCGAATTTTGCGTATGAATTACTCAATACTAACTATGAAGATAAAACTAATGGTTTATAACCAAATGTGAGATTTCAACCCACAAGCAACGCGTTTTTCATCCCACAGGGATTTCTTTTGATGTTTTTATAGAAAACATTAATTAATGATAAAAATAAATTAATATATCTTGTAGAATAATTTTTAAATTTATATTCAAGTAAACTATTATGGGACGTAGTTGTATGCAGTACTATAAAGTAACAAACCAATCAATATTTCCTTCAATTAAAATGATCTGTTATGAGAGGTCGTTACATATATAATACTAATATAGTTTAAGAGTGATGCAGGCACGGGACGAAAGGCCCCTTAGTTTTAAAATTTCCTTCATAAAATATTAATGCAGTTTTCAATAGTTGAATTTTCTTTCCAAATAAAAAAAAATGGCGTAAAATTTGCCCGAAAATTATAAATCTAACAAGCTGGAGAAAATAAGTGGCAGTATTTAATATGGAATACAAATTATCTCGAATTTTTTTATCAGTTTTGATAAAATTTGTTATCTGTGACAAAATAAACGATTATATTGTAGTCAAGTCACAATAAACAAACGATATGATACGGTTTGTTCAAATATTTTGTGGCTGAACATTTTATTTGTTTGATAGCTTTAAATACAGTTTCTATTGTGAACATTTTGCAATATTACAAGGCTGGTATAAATAATAGTTATAATTATAACTAATCAAGTAAATATTTTAGCGATATTTTTACATTATAAGATTTTATGAGAAATGTCGTTTAACCACTTAACATTTATCTTAACAACATACAGCATAATTAACTAGTTAATTAATTTCTTGTTGATTCTTTAATGTCTTAGGAGGAAATGTGTTTGAGATGTCAACACGGATGAGTATTTATTATTAATATGTTTATTTCTTAGATAACGGTCGGTGAACCATTAACATCAAGAGTATGTATTTATATTCCGTTTTAGTTATATTCCACTTATTTTAAGTTATTGAGCACTTGATTTGTAAGCATCCTGTTCTATATAAATATAAATATTTATATACAAAAAACCTTTCAATTACATTAGACAAGATTAATTTAAAACATATAATGATATGTAGATCATACCTATACATGGTATATATACATAAAGCCTGAAAATTGAAATAAATAAAAAATATATACAAATATTGTTAAATTGGTAGATTGTGAAAAAAATGTTTTGTTTGTTCTTAGGTTCTGACATTGTCAGTTGAACAAAGCATTAATTCTCCAATAGCACACAGTATGGAGAACATACGAAGTGGGTGGGGAATGTATCGTGTGGCCTCCACAAGAGGGATAAAAATAAGTAATGAAACATTTAATTTGGGGATGCATTTTACATCTTCAAAAAAGTATTAATATGTAGATAAATTGCAATTTCTTTAATATGAGTAATGTAGCTTAGTCACAGATAATAACTTATGCAAATGTAGAAAATCCAACACGAGTCGTTCAGATATTGAGTCATACTTATTATATTTTTAAGCTTTAACAGCTAGAAACATGCCTAATACCTACCGTTACTTGAAACATAAAAAATATATAAATAACAATAATAATATCAAAAGTTACATTCGAAGTAATATTGTACTAATTAAAAAATATTTAAATATCTCACCTTCTTTTTTCATTCCTGCTTTGAAACACTTCCTTAATCTACAATATCTGCATTGATTTCTTTTGTCTTTGTCTACCACGCAGTTTCTGCTAAATCTGAAAACAGAACGTCTATATATTTATGTTTTTGTATAAAATAACATAGAAAATTGTTAAACAGCTAATAGATGGCTTGTATTTTTGAGCAAACGCGAATGTACGGAATTAATCTAGTTGGGAAGTAAAATTAATTATAACAGATTTTAGTGGTTTATGACTTTTTATTGTCACCGTTCAGACGGCCTCAATTAGTTCGTGTGTTCGTGTTCTTATGGTAAAGACCAACAAAGAACTGTTTATAATCTAATTATTTAACAAAAATTATATATTTTTTATTATAATCGAATTTCCGACTTATGCTTTGGCACAAATCATTTAATATTATAAATGTCATACAAGATGTACGTCGGCTCCGCCCGTTTACACTACACTATATTTATGAGTTACCTATATTCACATCATTACAAATCAGAAACTTTCTCATATTTATTCTAATACATTGAGAATGTACCAAATACCTATACATATATTGCACGTATAAATAAATATTCGTTTTAAAGTTACTTTGCTGTTCATTTTCGTTTTAGGGACATAACGTGTTGAGTATCGGAACTCAACGCCTCTTCGTTGTCAGAGCGAAGAAAATGTAAATGAAATGTTCTTCCTCCCCGTGTGACAATCGAACCCACAAATCAATAGGTTCACGCTGCGCCTCTGGGCTACGATGGTCCTTATCATCATTATTATTCATGCAATATTTTTTGTACGGTAGTGATTCAAGCGCAGTTTTTCTCGCTAACGCGTAGATAAATGGCCTATATTTTGCTTCATAACTTCCTCTATCTTATAGTGAACTTTCTCATAATAATCAGTTGCAGAGATTATCCCGAATATACACAAAAACCAAACGTTAAATCGTTTTAAAAACACATTCATTTAGAAATCGCAGATGGCTCTCTCTCCCTCTCTCGCAAATTGCTCGAGCAAGCGTTATAGATATTTTTTAAGAGGATTTTAAGCTTCAATAATAAGGATTTAGCATTACCCAAACAAAATTCATAGTTACAATGGAGACAAACCTGCATGTGTATAAATGATTTTTCCGTACACTGCGTCTGAAGAACCCTTTGCATCCATCACACGAGGATGCGCCGTAGTGTTTTCCCGTGGCTCGGTCGCCGCAAATCGCACAATGTTGGGACAGCGTTGTGGAACTCGCCGCACTCGCCTCGCTACTACTTGTCTCTAATTGCATGTCACTGTCTGTAACAAGATATTGTGAGGTGTAAGCGATTTTGGATATACATGTGTAAAAAAATACTTGGTTTTTTAAAATCACAATAATGATGTTTATTTTATACGTGAGTTTGAAAAATAATTGAAGTAAAATGAAAGAGTATAAATTATGAATGATCAATTTTATTAAGATAACAAGATACCTATAGAAGCATGATCGAATGAAATAAGAGTTAGCTTAGGACAAAATATTTGCGTAGGGGATGCCCTCGAGCCTACGACTCCACTCAAGCAATCACGCTGTGCTTGCTCCTCTGGAATAATATTATTTTAACACCTCACTCGGTGTGCCAGTTAAGGCCAATAGGGCTAATAGTTTTAACGACAAAACCATCGCAAACTAGAACTTAGATGAAAATGTAAGGGAGCTTATCTTAGAAGGACATATCCCTTCTCAATAAATGAACTGCACAATATAATTACAATTGTTAATATGAGCCAATGGTTCTTAACCCGAAAATATTCACCATTTGCTCATAAAATTAGGTCCAGATACGAAATATGTTCCTTATCTGGCAGATATACAATAAATATTGGTTTAACAGCTCTCAGATAAAGACAGCAGAAGACATTAATCACTAGCTCACTATCTAAAACTTTATCCAAAACCTGTCAAACTGGCCCTTAGACGTACAGATATTTACAATATTACACATCAACAAAGGTAAATTTTAATAATTAAGACATGTATTGTATAATGAATTGATTTGAATAGTCATAAGTACGTAATTTATTTAATTTATTTATATATAAAATATTATGGAGTTCCAAGCTGACCTTATACTGAACAAGGTCGGAATGTGATTTGTGAAGCAAGGGATTCCTAAAATTACGGAAGTGATCACAGTTACTGTTGATAGCTATTTAGAGGACAATAATGTGCCCAATAAAATTATTACGTAATTTATGGCGGTTTAATAAGTACATATGTATAAATTGCGTCCTATACTTTACATTTGAATATTTTTATTACAGACTTATAATTTATAAAAATCTTGCAAAAGTTTTAATTTTGCATATTTATTTTAAATAATTTTGTACCAGAAAACCGAAAGAATGAGAGGAAAGAAAAAGTAGTAAAAAAAACGAAAAAGTCATCAAGATAAATGGTTAAATAAAAAGTAAATCAATAATTCAAGCTTTACACTATAATAAAAAAAATATATATAATCACATTTGGTCGCATTACCTACTGATTAAAATTTATTGCTATAAGTTATTTATATAATTAAAGATTACATCACATACAATCAGATCGATTAATTATAATTTCACTTAAGTTTCTGAAAAACAATGAAATCATTTGACATCAGTTATTATGTGATAAGAGAACATTTATAGGATTAGGGTAGCATGCCAGTTTTCAAATAGATAAGTTGATATGGCATTTTTAAATAACACATTCGTAATTTAAAAAAATAAGAATAATTATATGACATATTATTGAATTTTTTACTACAGATATCATATACGTATATTTTATAACAAAAAGGTTTTATTTTTTCCATTACACTTATTGACATAGAACTTAACGTGCAAACTAAAAATAAACAAAATAAATAAAAATCCTCAGCGATATTGTCTTTACTTAAGTATGTAAATTACACTAGAATAGAGTCTTTACGACCGTTTAAAAAATCATATAAATAATAATT
The DNA here is from genome assembly GCA_037178615.1 of Dione vanillae. NCBI lineage: Eukaryota > Metazoa > Arthropoda > Insecta > Lepidoptera > Nymphalidae > Dione > Dione vanillae. Next base: position 1,720,487 of record JAZFAU010000180.1, read on the forward strand.
ATATACATTTTATAATTAAACTGAAACCAAATTCTTAGGAAGTGAACAAATATTTCCAATTAAACCAGACAAACTTCAGCATGGGGAAAATTGTGCCTACAGTTTAAATTTAACTGAATTTATTATTAATTCCAGCTAATCATACATTATTGACAACAATTTATGTATTTAAGTATTTAAGCAATTCTACGCAGAATTAAACACTGTTTGACAGTTGGCACGCACTTATTTACTTCCACTGGTTGACTAGAAGAGATTTTTTCAGAAGTCTTGTCAATTCAAATTTACTTTTATATTTCTTGTTTATATTTTTGTATAAATAACAAATAATATTATATTATATTTTTAACTAAGCTCGTAAGATTAAAACATTAAAATATCCTTTTTTTAAGTGTACATCGATATTATATGGACATTAAAAAAGAAATGCTATATTATGGGAAGGCAGAAGGAACCGCAGTAATCTAGTGTTAAGACACTCTGTTCCCTGCTTTCCGCTCTTTCGAAACATTGCGTGTAGAGTGGCAGAACTCAACGCCGCGTTTTGCTTGGTTGCCGGAGCTAAGAAAATGGAAATAGAAAAGTCAAGCTATCTTCCCCGAGTGGAGATCGAACCCACAAACCGTCGCGTTTACACACAGACGCTACGCCTCTGCGCCACGACGATTTTCATATTTATAATGACGATAAAAAATACACTTTATATTCTTTACATATTAGCCTATGACCTAATTTTTACCTGTCTGAATATGTACAGCCAGGTTTAGTTGTAACAGAAAACAACAATCTTGATGTTATCAATAAATTGTAGTTTATTTGAAGCTAACGCCAAATTGTGAGATTATATTTTAACATTTACACAAATCAGTTAAAACGTTTATCTTTAAGATAAAAGGCTTCTCAATCTACGTCATTAATAACGCTTTTTAATAATTCCCATGGAGATAACGTTACAACGATTGTAATTAATACCAACAACTTAAGTCATTTACTTGCGTAAGTTATGAGCAGATGATCAAGTTTAATTTTTGCTCTTTTTGTAAATGTACATTTGAATTATGTATCAATTATTTACATAAAAATATTTTGCAAACATAACAGAAATAAATTTTCCACAAGCTACTTTGTTAAATACATAACTATCATGCGTTTTTAATTTATTTAAGTACGAGTATATTAAAAACATGTTGCTGATTACAATATTGTCTATTGTCATATATAAAATGCAATCTCGTCATATAAAAAAGTCAAACACATGATAACATCAAATATTTAGACGCACTTGAAATTCAAGAAGTAAAAACCAACCTGGATTATATGTAGGTATGGGGTTCATAAACTGTGAATCCTCTATAAGCGTTCTGCTCAGAGGCATAGAGTACTGGTTTTGGTGTTTTTCCCACATATACGATCCAGTTAACATATACTCAGGCGCCGGGCAGTACCTGCCGCATATTTCTTGAGACGCCATCTCGCCACCAAGCACTGGCATCTTCCACTGCTCGCACAAGTATGATCACTTGCACCTTTAATGACACACTGAACGCGAAGACACTGTTCGGTTATTGATAGCGGTGTTGATAAACACGATTTGAGCGAGTCCATGTGATTATCGAATGCATAACAATTACTGGATTACTTCTTACCAAACGTAATCAGAACTATCGATTCGTCAGACACGAAAACTCATATGATCGCGCTTACCTACAGTTTTTATTTTAAAATTATCACAGCAAATCGTGTAGGTCAAAAGTTGTATGACAGGGTGGATGATGTGTTATATATCGACACGACCTTCCTTGAACGCGACTAAGCGTCAACTAAGTACATTAAGTGGTGGTCTAGATCGGTTTTAACGTTTGCAAATCTGCTGACACTGCAAACTAACTATTGCGTATGAAAGGGTCACTAATGTTTGTTCAGCAGTACAGGCCACTGACTCACGCGTTATCGGAAACTCAACGGATGTAGAGTCGTACGGGGAAGGAGTCACAGCAGCTGATGAACAGTTTTAGCCATATAGAGAATGTTATGTTACCGACCGGATGACTAATTGATTGTAGCACACGCTTTGTTCCTTTGTCACTTGTTTCATATGTGAAATAATGAGCTTTTATTGATTGCTAAAAATTGTGCATATCGCAATTTTTTATTGTAGTTTATAACATAACAACACGATAGTGCTGTCAATTTGGTTCTTTGGTTGGCAATATTTTATTATTGGTTAGGTATTCAAAAATTATTAAATACATTCTTTTGTCTTCAAATAGGAAACGCTAAATTTGGCAGACATTAAATATGTATACACTGTAAATAAATAAGAAATCAAAAGTAGAAAAAAGTAAAGTAAATCATTTGAAATGGTGAATAAAATAGTAAACCTCAAAACTTAAAAAGAAACTCTCAAGTAAATATGTACATATATCACGCAGTATGTCGATGTAGTGAGAATTGTACACATACATAATTTGTAAGATACAACACCAATAATCGTAATTAACTCGACAAACTACTTAAATAACATAAACAAATGACTAATAATTTCCATTGAAACGATCAGTTTTAAATAATAGTAACAATATTTACATTTTCTAATTTAGTAGCGACGTGTACTTATTATATTTTCGAGTATTTTTTTGTCATATTGCATTAAAGAATAGATCCTTTATCCATCGAATACATAACGTTGTAGTTAATACTAGCTGTTATCCATCGAATACATAACGTTGTAGTTAATACCAGCTGTTTTAATTCAATATGGTTGATACGAAAATAATTATTTTTTCCAAGTGTATATCGAACCCACAAACCATCGCGTTTACATGCAGCCTCTATTTGCACCTAGACTGTCGAAATCGGTCTACAACGCACTGTCTTACAAAGGCCGATTTCCCGATATGACAATGTTAATATGAAAAGGCCAAGTATTATATTATTTATTACATATTAATTTTTGGAGTGATCGAATTAAATTTAACAACGATCGACATTGTCAAATTATTTAAAAAATAGACGACATAGATAAGATATAGAAATTGATGATACTAGTCAACAAGTATTCACAAGATAATTTTCTAAAGAATCTAAGGGCCGGCTTCACGACTTAACCGTGACCGGTGAAATTGGCCCTAAAAGTATTAGTATTTGTTATTCCTTACAAAGAACTCAGTATAATATTATTTTGTACGTGTGCTTTTATTAGGATTTTCTAAGGATTTATGATAATAATAATCGTAATTTTTTAACATAGTAAATGTAACTTGCATCATCTAGATGATGATCTCATAATGATAATAAAACAAAAAATGGATAGCTTATCATTCAAATTATCTACATTGAAACTATATAGTTTGCGATTAAATTTAAAGATAAGAATATCAATAAAAATTTTCTAGTGTATTTTGGTTCATTATAGCTTATAAGCCATTCTTACAAATAACATGAACATATATATATATATATATATATATATATATATATATATATATATATATATATATATATATATATATATATATATATATATATATATATATATATATATATATATATATATATATATATATATATATATATATATTTTTTTTTTTTTTTTTTTTCAAACAAAACATTACGACAAAAAATCAAGATGAAAAATTAAATCATATATTAGCTATTTATCTTAATTTACACAAAAAATGTATATAGGTGTTATGCAATCGCAATGATTTAGAGCGCAGATACGCTGCAAGTAAACAAGCAACTATCTAGCAGGGCAGGTCGGGGTCATGTCGCGATACTGTGACTGTCTTTCACACATTACCCTCGATTCTTTATATTCTCCTTATATCTTTTTGACCTATACACACTTTACTAATTTCATATTTTTGTTATTTTGTTTTATTTATGAATGGCGATCGATGCGACTAGATTTTGTTTTGTATACCTCCAAAATAAGTAAATATTTTAGTATCTCGACAAACCGATGACTCAATTTCATTGCATATGATTTAATGTGTGCTTGTCTTTCTTTATTAAATTGCTTATTTCTTCTCTTTTTCTATATTAAACCTACTTAATTCACTTATAAAATAGAAAGTGTTAAATAATTATCTACCAAAATTTTAAATAAAACGGCATAAAACTAGGTAAATTATCAATTGTGTCCATTAAACAGCTTATTTTATACTATTTTATACTAATTTACACATAATCATACACATTATATATGTCATTAACAATTGGCCAACTCTTATCTCTGTTCTAGTCAATATAACGGTTAGTTTTCCTATCTCGCAATATTGTTATTGTCACGTGATCACTATACGGCCTTTATATATTAATTGGGTAAGTTTACAATGTAAACAGTATTATGATACATAAATAATAAGTTTTATAAAAATATTTATTTGTAGCTCTATTGATACTGCGTTTACAAAGAATTGTAATAAAAAAGTTTACTTATTTGGTAGTACGTCATTTACGTACAATATTGACAAGATAACGTTAGTTAAGGACGTAAAGGACAACAAGACTATTTTTAAATTTTATAAAAATATTTTGTATATTTAATATTGTACAGCACGCGGAAGCAAAATAATAAAAAAATATATTTTTTATAAGAGCAGAGTAATTAATTGAAGGCCAAAATTATTGGAGTGCTCATTTAAACTTTAATTAATATTGTCTTCGGGCTTGGATTTATATATATATATATATATATATATATATATATATATATATATATATATATATATATATATATATATATATATATATATATATATATATATATATATATATATATATATATATATATATATATATATATATATATATATATATATATATATATATATATATATATATATATATATATATATATATATATATATATATATATATATATATATATATATATATATATATATATATATATATATATATATATATATATATATATATATATATATATATATATATATAGCAAACATATACTTAAATACATACATATAATGCTGAATAAAAAGTCTATATTTGCTAGAAACTGTCTGTGAAATTTAATTGGTTTGACAACTTGTTTCCAGTAAATATTTTTTTGTCGAGTTTTAAAGGACAAAGGGGGATGCAGCGTACAGCGAAAAGGATATTTGTAAAAATTTTGTGTTGCTTATAGTTACGTCAAGCGACGGAACCACGCCAGAGCGTAAGGGAGGGGAGAAGGTTGAAATGGGAACGTAAGTAAGAAGGGAAATTAGGATAATTAAAGATCTTAAAAAGAAATACAACGATGTGCATATCACGTCCAAGTCTGATTGGTAGCCAATTAAGTTGAGCACGATATTGAGAGACATGGTCATACTTACGTTATGGTCATGGCCATAAATAAAGCGTATGGCCAGATTTTAAAGTCGCTCTTATTTCAGAAGAGACATTGAGTGCTCGAAGATTGCCAAGAAGTATATTGAAATCAACAGAGTACTATATATATTTAAAAAAAGCAATATAGTATATACAGTAAGTAGAACCTTCTTTTCAAACATTAATCCCATCCAATGGTTGAAATAACATTTTTTGAATAATCAGTGAGTCCCTCCAAGCCATTTTAGTACATATTTATACATAATTCGAAAAATTTATTTGATCTCTGTATCTTTATATTTTACTACATTCACAACAGGAATATACTTTGAGGAAAAATATGTTACCGACTTTTGAAATGACGATTTACAATTGAATATAATAATGACGTGATATTCCTAAAGATTTATTAAGTAACTAATATATTAAAAGATTTGAACCTGTCAACAACGCCGTTCAGGACCAGCGACATAATATGTTTCAGAAATGCATAATACAATGCGTGTAAACAGAAGAAATATGAAAGTTCATACAACACAAGAATCTGCAAATGTTATCAAGTATTGCAGCTGGAATCATTATTGTAAAAAATTTATTTAAGTGAAACTTATATTTTATGTTACGTATAAAATAATAAAATTTATGCAATTTTTTATCTGTTTGTTATTGTTAATTATAATGACAGTATAGTACCAGTTGCCATGCCCAATTTACTTTTAGTCCGTAATTATATCAATACGTATCCAGTTCTCCGCTTTTTATGAAAACTTAACACATTGTGTTTGGAGGAGAAACTCAAAGTCAGGCTTTATCCTATCAAAGCGGGAATTAATTTAAAATCTTAAATAGACATCGAACCCACATCCCCCATCATCGTGTTTACAAATGTGCAAAAATATAAAAAAAATATGATACTGTTACTGACATTTGAATGTAATGTCAATAACTAAAAAAATATTCAAGAATACTCGCCTATCATAAAATAGTGTTTTTATGTATAAGACTAGAAAAACGTTTATGGTTGTTGTTCATTTGAATTGAATGACGATGTAAAAAACGCGTAAAAATACTAAATATTCTTTAATGATATTCAATGACGTATAATTAACACCTAACCTTGACATCTACGGAACAGGTATCATGTAGTTGAAGGAAAAACCACTATTATTAGTTAGGTGTAGAGTAATATTGCAGCAAAAATACAAAATCAACTACAATATTACAAAGTGTTTGCAACTCTGTTTTAAAATTTTAAAAGTTATTAATAATATATTCCTATTTTTTTTTAAATATCTTATTGACAAATTTACACTATTATATGATTACATCATCAACTGTTGGTAAAGGACTTATCTGATCCAATAAAGTTAGGAGTTGGTTTGTTGGGAGCATCACTAAAATAGGTTCTCATGAGTGAACTTAAAAAGTTGCGTAGACTTATAGTACAAATCGTTATTTATAATGCTTACACTTTGAAGGGCAACATTTTGAATTTAAATATAATAAAACAATGCAGTTTCTTAAATAATCTTAAAATTGTTACGTATAAAATATAATATATAAGGATAAACTATAATAATTATAATACCATGGTTTTGATATATTTAAGTATAAAATTAAAGCTAGTAAAGAAAAATTACAAAAGAAAATTCTAATATTGCATTATATTCGACATTATATTTTTAGTGTTATTTACAATCCAAGCAAAATATATAGATTACAAGTAGATAGTGAGGTGCCCTAGTTTCATTTAAGTAATCTAAATATGTTACAAAATTTCTGGGTAAATTTACTGTATATTAGCGACAATAAACAGATGAATGTTTAAAAAAACAATGTTATTAATGTGGTAGGTTCATAAAAAATAATTTTATCAACTGAAAAAAGAAATACATAAAGTAATTTATCTATTAATCTTTCATTCATTAAGACATATTTCAGCATAGATATCATATCAAAACTGAACATGATAAGATGTTAGTATATTTTTACATGGTATTTAGGTTTGACATACAAGAAATATACAACTACATTTTTAAATATAACATTCCTGGTAGGTATAAAAATATGAATAATAATTCCAAGCTTATAATTTCATATCTTTTTTCAACTGATTTTAACACCATCACTATGACTTGCAATTTGCAAAAGATGGATCAATTTTGCTACAATCAATGTACTGTGAGTTCTCTTTAATTGCATTTAATGCAGTTCATATAAAGTCCACCTTAAGTTCTAGTTAATGTAAACAACATATTGATTATGCATTCATGCTTGCAGTAAGAGATTTCATATAACAAATTTAATATTGTTATAAAAGTTTCATTATTTGCCAATTTTATTATTATGAATAATTATATATTTATAAATCTTAATATGATGAATAATGTCTTCTAATGAGTAGTTGTTAGTTTAAACATGATTCCTAAGTTTTCTTGTTTAGTCTTTACATATATCAAAATACTTTGTAGTGTACTTATATATTTTTTTACTTACAAAAAATATATAAGTACTACTAGTAATATTATAGCTACAAGTACAAGAAAATAAACAATTTCTTTATTTTTTATTTATTTCATTTTAGCTTTTAAGGATAATCTAAAAATCAGAAAATACATATATATTGAAGTTAAGGCATTTTTAAAACAAAAGAGAAAATTGACAAAAAAATATAATTAATTTTATATATTGGAATTATCATAGTCATAGTCTAATTATTCATATATTATATATAAAGCACATAAATAAAATGAAAATATATTGTGAACTCATATTATCATTTTAAAACTTAATCAATTAGCAATTTTTTAATGTCCATAAACAATCTATTAAGTCTCTTATATGTAGATATTATAATTTATTCAATTCATAGTAAAACACTAAAAATAATAATGTATAAAATAAATATCTAAATGTAATAAAAATGTTAATCATTAATAAGTACTAGTACCTAGAATCTAAATGCTTTGTTTAGCAACCTTTATTTGTATATTGTGTTCAATTGGTAGGTCTAGTTTTAGACATACAATTGATACTAATTAATAAGTCATGTAAGATAGAATACAATGTTATAAGGAATATTGTATGGCTATTGACAACATAAAATGTCTGTAATTCACATCCATTTTTGTTTAAAATATCTGTATCATTATATGGTACCATAGAATAGATAAAGCTATATATTACATTAAACATCTATTTAAAAATTGTTATTATTTTAGTGTGTAAATATTTAATATATTAAAAAAGGGAAAGTAAAAGCAAGTATTTGAATGTATTTTATATCACAACATTTTCTTTACCATGTTTATGTTTATATAAAATAAAAAATCAATAAATTAGCACTTAGCAAGTACAAGTTAAACCAGTTCTTAAAGTAGTTCCGTGATATGTCTTAAAGAAGGACTTGCACAGTAAGTGATAACGTAAACATCTAATTGGTGTCTAAATGGTCAGAAGTATTCAGTTTTGCTATAGTGATAAAACAACATAGCGAAACGCGTAAAATTAACAATAAGTATAAATTTTGACGAAAAATGGTTTAGAAATTATTAAATAATGTACAAAAAATTCCATTGTGTGTTTTAAAGTACGAATTGCATAAAATCATTAATTGACCTACGGTAATTGACATGTTTACATGTGAAATACAAAATAGAAATAACTCACCGTCATCGCAAAGACCCATATTTATTTAAGTATTTAGTAACCTATAAATCACTGTACAATAGACATTTATTTACGAAAATTGTATAGATTTAAAATAGAACAAGGCACAAGCAGTAAATTAATACAATTTGACAACTGTACTGTCAAATTAGAATTGCGTCAATGTGACACTCGGAAAAAGAACGAATGAATAATATATATTCTATAGCGTAGCAAAGAATCGAACAACTAACGACATCTGTTATGCAATAGTAAAATTTCTTTTACTTGTTTATATACATATATAAATATATATCTTATTTAGTATTTGTTAGCCAAAAAAGATGGCATTACAAGGATTGAAGTTCTTAGGTCATAAAAATATGACATTTTTACATTTATTATATTATTAAAGTATGAGTACCGTCACATAGTAAAATTTTTCTAGGTTTTTGTTTAACACGCATTGTTGAACCAAAGTAAATTTATACTTAATTGTATATCATACTAGACTATTTAATATAAAACTAGAAACATTTTCATATTCAAACTCCCCCCGTGACAAAAAAAATACAATTAAGAATAACAATTAACTTCAATAAGATTTTAGATCACGTGGGTATCTGTTATGTAATAAAATAAGTGAAATCATGTTTTACCGTTGTTTTAAGTTAAATACAGTTACATGTATACTTAAATATTTGTTACTTTATAATATAAAAAGCGAACACGACGAATTTAACAATATTTGTAACGCTTCTAAATAAATTGTATTACGGGAGACATGGAATTTTTAGACTGCCGAAATGTGTCAAGTTCACGTATCTTGAATATTTTTATATCAAAACATCAACCTACTTTATTTTTTGGCATGTGATAGTACGATTTATAATTTAAATACTTTACTATTGTCCTATTTGTATGCTGAAAAAAATTGTAATAATTTTATAGAATATATGTAAATACATGTTTTATTTAATATTTTCTGAATGATGAGACTTAAAATGCAGAGTAGTGGATACGTTTTGTATTTTAGAAGAATATTTTACTGTTTACAACTTGCACCTATAATTGCGTAGATTTAATGACAAACACACTACTATTATTAACCATTTGTCGACTTATGTTCAGTAAATACCAGTGGTTATCCACCGTTAACCACCGTTGATATTAATATACATATATTATAGTTTCATTGCCTAATTTACTTTAACTACTAACTTGTATTTATATTTAAGTTTCTCAAAATGTATACTCCAATGTTTATGCACATATTATATATATCTTTCTAATTTGGCGCATCAAATGCAGTTGGCAAGTTAAAATGCATTTGGTCGTGACCTGTATAGCTTATTGAACCATGACGCGTGACAACGTAACGCAAACCATTCATGCTTTCGTATTAACGATAGTTCACTGCAAAGGTCAAGTTCAACCTTGCCAATAATTTAAATGAAATCACGACACGGAATCAAACTGGGAATCAATTATTCACATTTCCCTACTTTTTAAAATAAAGCGCTACGTTGGTTTGCGATAAGTACATGGTGACTATTATCTGCTTAACCTTTATATATTATATAAGGGATAAATCGTGAAGCTGAAAAAGTAAAACAAAAAAGGTAATCTCTACGCAGCTTACTTACGCAGCTTAAAATAAACGAAACGTGTTGTAACATTCGTATTGTAAAGTTATAGGATATTTCTTAAAAAAAGGTTTAATCGTAATCTCTAATATAACAAAAAAGGGGGTAAGCTAATATAACAATAAATGCTAATATAACAAAAAAATAATATGTTTCCTGCAGTTACCTCTGCCTACTCTGCAATATGCGGGATAAAGCGTGAAGCTACAAAAAAAAATGGGATATTTTTAGAAATTCTTTAAAAGCAGTCGAAATTAAAAAAAAAAACTTTCACTTTCAGGATTTAAAATCCTTAAAAAAATGAAAAGCATCTAAAATATAATACACCCTTGAATAATTGATTTCACTTAACACTTAACTTTCATTTTTGACAGTGTGTAGTTGAAATTTAAATTAGCTTTAAAAGATGCAAGGAGACGAATCTGTATGTACGAAAGACGAAGCTGTATATACGTATTATATAATTTATTATTTAATATATTACATATATATAATAATAAATGGGATAATTATATCTAAGTAATTATTGCTAAGATCTTTACTATGAATTTAGAAAACACTGGTAGAGCCAAATAATGCGATCTCAACATATCTTTTTAGATTTGCTAGCGCATGCCAATGGATAAATTTACCTACACAATACATTGTAAGCCTAAAGAGCAGTCAAAATGAGGATCAAGGATGCAGTAGTCGTATTTTATTTAGTGGTAATACAAAAACTTTACATATTTAGCAGTGTATATATAAGAGTTATCTATAGCACCAGTACTGGCACTGTCATCGGGGTAAATATTATACGAGTATCCATAAAGCAACGAAAAGTGACAAGAAAATCCTTCTAGCAGTAAATATGCTCGAATTAGACAATATTTGGCTCAACCAATCACACTTATCAACATATACATCTACAGATTTTGAGTTGATGGAGAAACTAAATCTCGAAATCATCTACTGTACCTATCGTCAAGGAGCTTCAGATCCTCATGAATGAAAAGAATGTCCAGGAAAAAGACATTTAGGGCGCATTTTCATTGGTCGATAGGGCCCGCATTCGGGATGCGGGAGATTTCTGTAACGCATGCCATAGGGCCCGCAAAGTGTTTATAGTTTTCACTGGTCGTCAGGGCCCGCATACGGGGTGCGGGTGATTCCTATAATGCATGCGATAAGGTCGTTATTCCGAATGTGGATATCACCCGCACACGCTTAATCGACCGAGTTATCGACCAGTGGATTTCATTGGTTGTTAGCTCGCATGCGGGTACACCGCGCATTCGGGCTAACTACCGACTTATCGACCAATGAAAATGCGCCCTTATATCAGAAGTATTCCCCGAATAGACAGGAGACCAATAACGAATAATTTACTAGTTACTAATGTACTATTAGTTATCCTCTAACAGATGTAATAAACTTAAACTATATTATTCTATATCATTCGTCTCAGCACATTTGTTTTAAAATAAATAAAATTCATAATACAAAAATACAAAAATGCCGACCTTATCTACCGACTACCAAATATATTCATTACTAATTACGCGTTAAAGTTTTACTAACTTTTTTTTTTCATTTGACTTTGGTTAAATTTACAATGTCCTAAAATATTATATTTAATAAATAAAAATAAATACACTGTAATAAATAAAAAAAAGAAACATGAACAGTATAAAATGGTCATATGAAAAAAAATGAAATTAATTCATATACTCGACCTGCCACGTCTGAAATGACATCGAAGACCTTCATGCAACATTATGGCGACTCTGCAACTAATTGCTATAAAAAAATTGTGTTTTTTTTAATACTTTTTTAGTACTATCAATAAATAAAATACGACTACTGCATCCTTGCCTAAGTATTTACATTTGTATGTATATAAAAATGAAGTCAACATTTTAATTGAAATGAATATTTAATTTTGACTACTCTTTAGGCTTTCAATGTATTATGTAGGTAAATTTATCCATTGGCATACGCTAATAAGACTAAAGAGATATGTTGAGATCGCATCATTTGGCTCTACCAGTGTTTTCTAAATTAATAATGAAGATGGCTTACGGCTACTTAGCAATAATCACTTAGATATAATACAAGTAAAACAATAATACAAGTTGTAGATACAGCTTCGTTTTCTCCCTCGAATAAAAACCGGAAAATCACTTAATTCTTTCTGCCACATAATATTGATGCTTCAAGTAGTATCAGTATTGCCAGTATATTGTACAATCTACCTATGTATTAATATAAAGTTAAAGTAAATGACAACTGCACACATCAACACGCTACGTTAGAATTATAATTCTAAAGAATGTAGAGTGTTTTAACACTAGATCCTCTCTGCCGGCCCAACATTTTAAAGATAAAGCTAAAATATAAATTATTTTGCAAATAAATACATTTTTAATTAGGACCTACATAATTTCTTCATTATGTCATAAAATTATCCCGTGTAGATACTGCGCATATTGAAATAGGACACAATTAGTCCTAGCGTACGTACTTGTGCCTAAGCAATAAGAACGTTGTGCCGGCCTTGCTTGACGTTGTTTATTACGCTATTTACATGGGTCAAAACCTGATCTCCTATTGACGTATTCATATAATCATTCTTATGTACAAATGAACATAGGCTTTTTGGAAATTATGATATAATCTTGTATTTATGATTCAACACATAGATATTAGGTTAATAGAACCAACATACATCTTGTGTTTCGTATTCTAATCTACCCTGATTATAGTAGAGCCTAGATCTAGACTCAACTTACTAAGTACTTTTTTATTCTCGTCAAACATAGGAAAACGCGAGGTGACAAGTTATTCATCCGTCTGCCAATTTCAATTATACATTATAAATTTGCTTGAATTTGCAGACACACAAATACACTTATTTACGCTTGTGATCATGATTTTCCAGTGATTTTGTTTGTTTATTTATAGTATGATGTTATTATGTAATATATTAAATAGCCATATATGCACATGTATGTTGTGTTAAGCAGTAAAGCCATAGTGTTCATAACAAATATACTTATTTTATACAAAATAACCAAATAATAGGTAGCATGAAGGTACTATAACTCAAAAAGTACTATATCAAACGCACTTTTTAACCAAATACAAACAATATATTATTATCGTTACATAATAAATTTACTATATATAAACATACGAATATAACGATATGTTAATATTATAGTTTTAAAATTATATATATTTTTTAAACAAGTCTAGGAATGTGCAATGGTCAGACAAGCTAAAGAGCTTAAGACTGTGAAGAAAATGTAATATATAACTTTGTATTTATATATAAATAAATAAATAAATATACTATACAAAAATATACTTATATAAAAAAATTAACTCCTTGTTTTATAATAGTAATATGAGAACACAGTAATAGGACAATTTAATTTGTTTTGTTTGGTGTTTAAAAGTCTACGACATATTTAACTTCACAAATGGCTACCATTATTCATTAAATAGTAACTTTTTCAAATAATATCTAGAGATTGTAATTTATGTAATTTTTCTATTTATATAGAAACCGTAAAACGTCAAAGCGCATCTTCAATGTGTATTGGCATAGGTTAGGAACCCACTGGCAACAACAGTGCATGCCGGCATCCATCAAGTGGATATTAATAAATACGCCTACCGTCGTGCTGACTGAATATTCCTCTAAAGTCTAATATTTAAATTTACTATGTATTACAAATTGACAACAACTATGATTGACTATATATAAGGATTGTGCTACTTCCAGATTATTTTAGATGGGATTGGAAAATGTATATTATAACAGAAATACGTAAGTGCGTGCGTTATGTAATGTAACCAAAAGTTAATAAATTATAGTGTTTTTTTTTTAAATATATTGTTCAAAATTGAATTTAAATATATTTAGCCATTAAACAAATTAATCGTGCAATATCATATTTGAAAATGTGCTTTTTTAAATACTTATTGTTGTAATAAAAGACTTTCTTAATTTATTTTATTTTTCTTATCTGAATATTCAAAGAAGTTAGCATATAAGTCACTAAGCATAAATTTATTTAAGATTCTCAATTGTCAATATATTAATCTTATTTTTGTTCCCAATTTATAAGAAAGCAAAAAAGGGTGGCCGTTTTGATCCCGCCGTTCATAATGATTTGTGTCTAAAATGCGTTAATAAAAGCTTCTACAAGGTTCTCTCTTCAAGACAATTAGGTCCTTGCGTTATTTTTTTGAGTTGAGATAAGCTTGATTTATACATAGGTGACTGGAATAAAAACAGAAAACAAAATAAATTCGGATAATGTAAAAAATGACCTTAGGTTTCGAAGTTTATTTACCCTACATGACACATAGCGGAATTTTTGCTAGTTTATTATTAAATGTTATTTTCTTAAAATTAGTATAAAATTTAATATAAAGATATTTTGCCATAAGCAAGTTAGTTATTAAATTTGACTAACTTCAAAAATATTTATATGATTTTTAAAGTGTTAATCCACACTGAAGATAGAAAAATAAGATTAATAAAGATTTGCACGCAGCGGGACTCCAACCCGCCTCTTGCGAACCGTGCAAGCGCTCTCACCGCTGAGCCATGAGCTCAACATCACGTAGCGTTGAAATTCTTATATGATTTATACAATTTACTTCGTTATTAGCATCTCTGTAGGGAGATTTAAAAATATATATACATTTTCTACTTGTTAATTCATATACTAAATGTAATGCTAAAGAATCGTAATAGCATGTTAAATATCTTGAATATAAATCTAAGAACTATAATAAAAATTTATTTAATATATATATATATATATATATATATATATATATATATATATATATATATATATATATATATATATATATATATATATATATATATATATATATATATATATATATATATATATATATATATATATATATATATATATATATATATATATATATATATATATATATATATATATATATATATATATATATATATATATAAATTAAGTATCTTGTGTTAATTTCTCTTTATAAAAAACCTTTTACGTTATGCAAACGTGTATAACACAAACGAACTATAGCAGTCTCATTATAAAGTCAGGGTGGTAACCTTTATTGTTGCGTCCCGCCTTAACGTGACGTAAGGTAATTTTCAATGCATCAACAGTGGTACTATGAAAAAACTTATAATGTGTATTCATATATATGTATTAGGTAATTGAACTACAATTTTGTTTATCCATATAATCATGGATAAACAAAATTACTACAAAGTTCAAATGACCATAGTTCAAATTATCATGCTACCACCTACTAAGTTCTACGTTTTAACAAATTACATAACATAAAAAAAAAACAGAAAATACTAAAAATTACTTAAATTTCTAGACTTTCAAGTACGATTTATTCTTCATTCTTCAAAAATACACTATCAAGTCAATCTTATGAAAAAAATAAATACAATTTCTTTGTACAACATTTACAGTTAAAATTTGGAATGCAAGTAGTAACGAAATAAGTAAACATTTATTTAATTAACGAAAGTCACAGCTACTTTGCATAATTGTGAAAGATTTTGCTTTGCTCTATGTTATGAGCTATTGTTACACTCGTTACTCGTTTGGAAACGCGTGCTACATTTTTTAAGTTGTACCTACATAAACCCTAAACGTTGAAGAGGACGAGGGACTTTGCAAGGAAGGACAAAAGAGGCAGGCAAAAAGACATTACGTACTAAATTTGTGACCCCTTTTTATTTTATATATTTAGTGTCATAAAAATAATTTAGGAGTCAAATTACTTCATACTAATAATATATTTTATTATTTAAAATTTCGAATCCTTTTTTTATGGTCAATTATGGTCATATAAAATTAGAATTTGATGATTATTATTGTTCTATTAAAATCTTATTAGTTAATCTATTTGTGCATATAAATTAAAATATTAATTAGGAGATCAGTACCTATATAAAAAATTACGTACAAACAATATAAATGTCTGAAAAAATTACATAAATACAGGTAAATTTTCAGCAAGTGCACTCCTCTAAGTAATAACAATCGAATTACGCAACAAAGGTATCAATAACGGTATATATTATCCCATTTAAAAATGTAATTACATACATATTTTATTACTGATTTTCACAATACTGTACTTCCAAAGCAATGGTCGCTGATATGTTGAAATTTATTAAGTATTAAATACATTATTGTTTTTGTTATGTGAGAATTTTTACGTGCGACCCTTTCAAAAAAAAATATATGAGATCGAGCTGATAACTGTTTCTATTCATACTCATTAGAATAAGTACATACATAATGACGTGAGGTTATCGTTTCTTTATTCGGTAGTTTCCTCGGTAGTGTTCTTAATATTTATACATTTCATATTAAATAAATCTCTCCATAAATATTATTTACATACTTTTATATAGACTATTTTGTTGTAAATTAAAATGAGAATGTAAATTTATAATGAGTGCATATTGCATATACTTGGTACTAGATAAATAGCGTGAATGTAAACATCATAACCGGATCTACGCTTCATCAATAAGGTGAAAGGGTCATAGTTTATTTTCTTGTATTACTTAGTACTTATTAGTCATGATTTAGTTTTCAAACCGACGAAGCGCGGCGTTGAGTTTCGCCACTCAACATGCAATGTATTGAAAATTGGACAGAAAGCGATCAAAAGGGATGGGACATCTTAACACTAGTCATAGCCTTTTACTAACCTTTCTGTATAGGATGAATTTAATTAGTATTTTGTTCTTTTATAATTTTTCGCTTCATGGTCCTACTTGTGACCTATATTTGGACCTGGATGAAATGTTCACTAAAGCTATTACTGGAACAGAGTTTTAATGTACTTTAACAACACCTTCTAGAAATAAACTGATAATAGTTCTAGATAGACTGAAAATTTTTTCAAGAAATGACACTATATATACATAATTAAGGTATGTTACGAGTAAAGTTTCTTAATTCTACTTCTACAAATTAGCCTTATATTTACTTCTGCTTAGCATATTCATAAGTTTGAGACATTTCCTCACTTTAAAATTACTATTTTCCACGTGATTGTAACAAGTCACTTCTACCAGTATTACACGTTTATATTCGAATATAAAATTCTAATCACCCCGTCGTGTGCAGTAGACAGTATCATTTAGGCACGTCTCTTCTGTGCCGCTGTGGCGTTTCATGCGTAAATCTTATTCGTTTAATTATTAATACAGTTAAGACAACATCGTAAAATATTGTATGTATGTACAGTACATTTTATGATATATGTGATGCAGACGTGTCTCTAGGTAAAGTAATGCATTCTTTTTTTAACAACAAATGGTAACTGTAAATAATATGTCAAGGATCATAAGGAAAAGCCTTAATTCCTGTGACACGTTAGTTATAAAATTGATAATAAGTTACTGTATAAAATTGATTATAATTTACTGCTTTGCTCGATAATTTGAGAACAAGTAGCCACTGACATTAATTATCTTAATGTCTGCCTCACTAAGAATTTTCTTAATTGTGTTTTTGATTAACAGCCAAATTATTGTCTATGATTTATTTAATACGCATGAAACAATAATTTTAATTTAAATGTACAATACAAGTTATCCAAATAAAAAATATATGTACTTGAAATTAATGTTTGGTATATTATTATTATATGGTTTTTGTTTTATTCAATGAAAAAGTATTTTAGCCCTCAATAGAATAGCTTTGTAGTTGTTTTTTTTTAATGTCGTTAGCCCTATAATCTTTGACAGCATCACTGAGACAGGTACCCTGGACCTAAAAAATGCCTGAGGATACTCTGCACTTGTAGAGTACCACGTGGAACTCGGACCAAAATTTTCTTGTGATTACTTGACACAAGAGGAAATACAATATATTAATTATTAGGTTTTATTGTCATAAAACACAATTGTTCATAATTTATATAATACTTTACAGAAAATAGTACAATAAAAAACACCAATAATAATATGTTCAGCTATTGCTTAGATAATAATGACATGTATTATGAATAAATAAATAAATATCGCGCACTGCCTGCTTGTATCTAAGCATAACATAATAATGTGCGTAAAACAAAATAAGTTACATAAATATTTACTGTGTTCACAAAAATATGAACGTTTTAAAGGAAACGGTAATTTGTAAACCATTCAAATCTCGCAACCTTCAATGACGCAAGGTTATTACAGATCACGAAAATATACAATGTAATAAGAATATAATTATATAATTAAATGTTATTTTTGAGACACATGAATTATACGTCCAAGATCAAACTTAAATAAAACTGATACTATATCAAACTAAATTGAATCAGTGCCAATATACCTAAGATAACTAACAATATAACCTTTTCTATCCTCAGTGTGGATTAGCACTTTAAAAACCATCAAAAATATTTAATATAGGTAACCTTACCAGTTAAGTATATTATATGTAATATATTATGTTGTTATTGAACATATATGTCTATAATAATAACAGTATCTATGTATATCTAAATTAAAATCAACAAACCTCTTAGATAAAGATGATACAATTCTTTTTTTAATAATGATATCGAATCATTTGTTTAACGCAATAATTTTATCATCTATAATAAATCATTCTGTTATCTAGTAAATTAATTAAGGATGGCATCATAGAGTTATATACATATGACAGGAACAACGTGGCACGCACAATAAGAAAATTACCGATTTACCGGCCTATCACAACGGAACCTATAGGGGGACCCTCTTGGGAAATTAGATGGGTCACAGCCACAGGTGACTAAACGATACTATTGATAATAGATAGCGGCTATATATTTCTTTTGCGAATCCTCATAGTACCAATTGAAAGATACAAATATAGTGCTTAAAATCTTGCAAAAGTTGAACTTAAGTACTTGATTCATACTTCGTTATTTTTCTTAAAGGTCATTTATAAAACGTATTACACGAATATCTACCTGCTGATATTAAAATAAAGAATTAAAATGTTAATTGAGGTTTTATTATCTTTATTTTTTATTGTTTGTCTTCTCTTTTTATATTTAAACCACATAAAAATTGCTACGTGGATTTTTATCTTATTTGGTAAGATTATTCACCAATATCCTGCCATTTATGACGTTACACAATAAAAAGTCCTCTATTACTATAAACTCAAACGCACGCACGCACAAAGCACGCATAAAAGATTTTTTGACACTGGTCTGCTTACTAGGGTCTTGTCTTCCTTGACGGGATTGAACTATTTTTATTAATGAAATCATATAATATAAGCTCAAATTAGAATAAGAACAAAAAAGAATTCGCTATTTTTTGTACGTAAAATTTTCAAACAATTTCTAAATTAGAATTTAATTTTTATAGTTTTTTTTAACTTCACGCTTTATCCCGCACAACGCAGGGTAGGCAGAGGGAACTGCAGGGACCGTGGGAACCTAGTGTTAAGATACTCCGTTGCTTTCGCGGTCCTCGCTTTCCGCCTTTTTCCGAGGCATTGCATGTTGAGTGGCGGAACTCAACGCCGCGCTTTGCCTAGTTTGCCAGAGCGAAAAAAATGGAAATAGAAAAGTCGATCTTCCCCGACTGGGGATCAAACCCAGAAACCGTCGCGTTACAGACCGACATTACGCCTCTCCGCCACGACGGTCCATAGTTAAATATTTTATTACTCGATCACTCAGGCAGAGGCGGTGCCGCGGAACTTCTTCGCAACTTCTAGTAACTAGAAAAAGTGCGGCGTTCAGTTCTGCCACTTAACACATAATATCTCGAACATCGGAAAGCGGAGAATTGAGTGTATTAACATTAAGTTCTCTCTGCCCAAATATATTCTTGCTGTTAAGTGTAGTATAAGTGTGAAGCTATAGATATATATATATATATATATATATATATATATATATATATATATATATATATATATATATATATATATATATATATATATATATATATATATATATATATATATATATATATATATATATATATATATATATATATATATATATATATATATATATATATATATATATATATATATATATATATATATATATAAACATAGTAAAATATATATTATATACAATGACATTATATACAGTGACACAATACAACAAAGTATAGATAACAAAAGTGTTCTTGAGCGCGCATTGACCCGGATTCAAAATAATTTATAAAACATTTTTACGAGACTATCTATTAAAAATAAATATTGTTTAGGTACATTAATAACAGTTTAAATTTACTGAATATTCTAGAATCACATGTTCTTCAGTATTTCACAGTGACAACACTACCGCCGGCTAGACGGCCTCTCTGTAAACATCAACCGATTATATTATAATTAAATATAGTATATTATAATTATAATTATATATAGTGTGATGAAGATGCTATTTGCATTTTTAAAGAATCACGTCGAAAGACACAAAATTTACGTACACATGTGAAGAATGTTAGCACCACCTATTTGATTTTTTTGTTTCTAAGTATTTAAATTTAAATATGAGTATCCAGACTGACCAATCTGGCTATAAATGACGTATGAAAAAAAAATTGTAAATTACATAGACACATTGACATAAAAGATATTGAGACAATTTTATAGCTTTATGTAGATAACTATATTTTGTAATAATAAAGGATCGTTCCAAGATTATGATTATTATTATTATTGGTTTTATGATTAGATTCCAGTCTCGTAAACCATATGAAAACCTGGAATTGGATACAGATTGGCAGTAAAGAACTCAAAAATCTTGACAAATTATTTTACTTAGTAAATAAATAAGTAATATGCGAATGCGCGATACGAATAAAATATTTTTGATTTTTCTTTTATATGTTCTCAAGTTATTTATATATTTGTCTTTTTTGAGAACAAATGTCTTTAAAATCAAACCTAAATGCATACGTATACACAAATAAACAAAAAATGTATTAAATAACCTGTAATTACATTTTATGTTTACATTTAATATTTACGAAGTTTATAGCTTGGTGATATAAGGTAGGTATGTGACTTGTTAATTGTAATATAACATGTACATAAATAAAACTAAAGCAATTTATTGCTATGAGCGTATATCGTTTACCTGCTGACTAGATTCAGAACATATTTAGATTTATTTCAGAACATTTTCGTTTGTAATGTAAATTTAAAAGTTTAGAGTAAATAGTCTTAGAAAGTCATCGAGTTTCAAAATATTAAAATTTTATAAAGTTTGTACGTAGGTATATTTCTTTGTTTTGATTTCAATTGAAAATGTAAACTTGCCGTCAATTATTTCTAGGTAGAGATGGCTGGTTTTATATTACAAGGCATATATGTTTTTTTAAATATTTTTTTCATATTCATTTTCCTATTTGATATATAACTTTTAAAAGGGCCAAATCTTTTGATTTAGTCGTTGGACCAGTTTTTAGTTGTCTCTGACGTTGACGGAATTTCAGATCTCCAACTTACTTTCACGTACAATATACATATATATATATATATATATATATATATATATATATATATATATATATATATATATATATATATATATATATATATATATATATATATATATATATATATATATATATATATATATATATATATATATATATATATATATATATACCAACTGTGTGTTTTTTTATTTTATTAATAACTAGCGATCCGTTTGCGACTTCGCGTTCAGCCCTTAAATATTTATATATTGTACATAGTATCGTTTTTTTAATTAATTATTATTACAAATTTTTGTTTTTTAAGCATAATGTTAAGTATATATCATAAAACTTTATAGTTTAACATCAATCATATATCAAGGCTGTTTATCTTCTTTGTTATATGAAGATATATTTATAAAAACTACTAATGTTCGTCGTCGAACCAGTATAGCGTCCAACTTTAAACGCTACAATTGTTTCTATTTAAAAAAGATATCACCCAACACGCAAATCCGAAAATTACGCGTAAAGTATTTTATGCAACTTGGACTTTTTTTTAATTTGAAATTTAATTAATATTACAAACACTTTGTCCGTACTCTTTTTAAATTATATTTTTTTATGTTCTTTTCATAAATGTTAATCATATTAATTATTGTTATATTAATTTTTATTTAAAGTTAAGGCTGATGTGATCCATTTTCAGACGTGCCAACAATTTTCGTTTCGTCGCTCAGTGAACGTAACTTTTCCCGTTTAAGCGATCGTCGATCCTGCGATAATTCCAGAATCAAAAGTATGTACTCTATTTCAAGTATAAGTACATATATACAAGTATAAATATTGTATACAATCTTTTTGCTGTTTCACAGACTAGCACACCGGAAAAACTGTTGAAAGATTTCTAAATCAAATCCAAATTGTTGACTTTGTCTATAGTAAAAATTTTCATTGGGCTAGAAGGTGCCTAGATACTATCAAAGCAGTTTAAAATTCCCCCATTTGGAGATAGAACCCAAAACTTTTCCTGTCTCATTATAGTGATAATATAGACAATCACAAGATTATGCAACAAAAGTGTCTACATATTTATTACATATATAAAAACTCAATTGTTTTAGCAATAACAATGACTTATTAAAATTGGACAGCATTTTTTTTACTATTTTATTTGTGATTAAGCCAGAATCTTCATTAACATAATTTCAAGGTATTGCCTAATACTTAATTTAATACTGCCCTTACTTCATTATCTAACTTTTTCTTGAAATATTACGATTATTAGAAATTATTAGAATATAATTCAAACAGTTACACAACAATAGAAATGTAATTCAAACAGTTTTTTTCACGAACGAATGTTCACTTTTTATACAATCTGGTTTTTCCAAAATTGCTTGTGGCCTTGAGAATTGTATGCATATTTGGACTAAGCATATTAAGCATATTTGGACCATTGAATATTCAATTCAATTTAAATTAGTTAAATTCACATGCTTTACTTATTTATAAGATAATATAACGTCAAAGAATTTACCAGCAGTTCCTGAAGTCAAATCCTGAGGCATTGAAAACTGAAAAACTGAGAGGAAACAACTGTCAATTTACCCATTTTCTTAAATCTACGCAAGGCAGAGATTGAATTGAAAACAGCTTAAATAAAATGAAATAAAAAGCAGTTTAAAGAAAATCTACTTTCATAATATTATGTTGTATGGCATAATATTATGAAAGTAGATAAAGTAAACAAGGCGAGCTGTTTCCACTTCAGTTAATAACATATGTTTTTAACCTGTCAGAGTCGCTGAGGTAAATCTGTTCACAGAGACCATCAATATTAGACGAAAATGGGAAAATGAAATAATCACCATTTTTTGATAAAATGTCATTTTAAAAGTAACTATTTATACTAAGAAAAAAATGAGTGGTAGTACTGATTATCTTAGTGCATTTTTACATGTAGTAGTCAGGTGTTTTTTCTTAAAGTCATTATAGTGAACTTTATTTATATGAAGATTGTTGTAGGTATATAATAACGATAAATGTTCACACATTTGTAATAACTATGTGTGATTCGTTAAAAATTTTAACCTAAAAGGAATCAACGCCGTATGAGTTTACTTATTTGGTAGGTTGCCTTTTATAAGAAAATAAAGTATTTTGAGCATATCCGTATGTTTATGTAATTATAGTAAGTAATGTGTTTAAACTTATGTTTACATTATTCCCTTACTTTTACATAACCTAAAGATCTACTTAGGTTAAGATTCTTGTTGTCATCTGAAGAGGACATAGTTAAAACCAAATTTATTTATTTCAACAAAATTGTATGACTTTGAAGTTTCCAGTTTTCTGCATATTCCACGTTTCCAACCAATTGTAATTGTACAAAAAATAAGTTACGATTATTACGCACATATATAAATTGGTATTTAAATTCATTTAAATGAAGGTCATATATTCAAGGTGTATTGGAACTTTAATAAACAATATAATGTTCATATTTTTTGTCGTACACCGTCGCGATTTAAACAATTTGTATTTAATGTGGTTTTCTTATATTAATTAAATTAATTTTAAATTTCATTTTTATAATAGACTAGCTTCTACATGTGGTTTTACATGTGGTATAACAATTTTTTTTTGTGCTAATGACATTTTAAAGCATATACCTATAAAATTAATCCATATCAACAAAATCACACTGATATATAACAGAAAAATATTTCGCTTGCAAAATATTTATTTTATTTTAATCATTTTGTTTTATTTAATACGAAGCCGACGTTGTGTAGAAAAAAATTCTTACTGTACAATACATACCATAACATAAATTATATATCACACTTAATGGCTGACTTTAACATAAAAGTAAAAAAAAAAAAGAAATACTATATAAATTATAATTAAAATACCTACTACGTAAATGGCAAAAATATTTGTGAGACAGTTCCTACAGTTAAAAAATTATATTTACTCAAATACATTAAAATTGAACTGCAATAAACAAACTTGCCTAAAATCTGCAAGAAGCTGTCTTCTAGTCTCATCGTGGACGAGAGGAGGTAGTCAGTCCCCTCCAGTTCGCTGGGCACCATCAGGTCGCTCCTCATTTTCACTCTTAAGCACTGTAACCCACAGTCCAATATCAAATAATAATGTTATAAATAACCCATGCCTAGTTTTTGATTTATACTACAGCACTGTCACACAAAATTTCCACTAAAAATCTATATTATTTTTAATTTTTCCACATTTTTTGGGTGGGAACGTGTACGGAACGAGACCGGCTGAGCGTGTTGACTTGCGGCGTGATAAACAAGTCGCGTTGGTCACTCAAAGGCTGATTAACGTGTGTATCGCATGATAACGCGGTAGATTGTACTGCGGGAGGTGGCCGCGCTCGCTCGCCGCTCCACTAAATGCTCATGCTTCGCTCCGTCAGCTGATTCGTTCACTATAAATAATATGGAATTGTTTGAATGCAGTTAACTGACAGTCAACTGCTGCACGCATACTCGGGCACGGGTAGCGATATGTCGTTGAAAGAATATGTTAACACGTAGCCTTTTCGTTATTTTAAGACTTATTACATTGTTGATTCAAGATGTATATATACGAATTATAGATATAATATGCATAAAAATGTGCTAAAGCGGTTACCTACAGTGGTTTATATTATATATTTTAACACAACGTAGTGAATGAAGTTTGAAATTTTCTCATATATGTATATTTACTTTTTTAGTATGTTTAGTTAATTGTATTTCTTTACCTGGTTATAATAACATACATTACATTGTATACGACGAATATAAGCATTTTAAAAGAAGCATATTATTTAAAAACCTAAAATGTAAAATATAAAATATAATCAGTCACAACTGGAACATTTTCTGTTAAGAAATAAGAACAAATTAAAAACATATTTACGTATGAGTACAATAAATATATATATAAAAAAATGTCGGCCAACTACAAATAGTACCTACTCTAGATTAATATCGATGTTATTTTTTTTAGCTTACGCTTTATACCGTTTTTAGCATGGCAGGCAGAGGGAACTGCAGGCACCTTGGGAACCTTCGTTGCTTTCCACCTTTTCGAGGCCAATGCCTCGATTATGTGTTGTGTGGCGGAGCTCAACGCCGCGTCTTTACCTAATTGCCAGAGCGAAGAAAATGTAAGTGGAAAAAGCTATCTTCTCCCAGTGGGAATCGAACCCTCCCATAAACCCGCCACGATGGTCATCATTTCATAATTGTATGTATTCCGCGAGGAAATTACGGCTTATAAAATTACTTAACTTAAATTTTCCGTTAATTATGCATGTAATTAAGTATACATTTATAATACGTTCTCACTTCACTTCAAGTTTCATTAGTCTAGAGTACAACTAATAAGAATCGACAAATTTGGATATGTGTTCGTATGAACTCATTCTGTATAAAATGGACTACACTATAAATTTTGTAATGATTTTACCTACTCATCGGGTAAGGATTATATTCCTTTTATCATTAAAAATTATCATTAAAAAATGTTATGTAAAATTCCTTTTATCATTAAAAAATGGACTACACTATAAATTTTGTAATGATTTTAATGTAACTATAAATTTCCAATTTTCTGGCCTTTCTATTTGTTTGTTCAATAAGGTTTAATTAATTGCCAAATTTTGCAACTTTAGGGACATCACGTCATACTCACGTGCTTTTATGTACAATTTAATGATAAAAGGAATATAATCCTTACCCGATGAACCTATTACCTACTCATCGGGTAAGGATTATATTCCTTTTATCATTAAAAATTATCATTAAAAAAAGTTATGTAAAATTCCTTTTATCATTAAAAAATGGACTACACTATAAATTTTGTAATGATTTTAATGTAACTATAAATTCCCAATTTTCTGGCCTTTCTATTTGTTTGTTCAATAAGGTTTAATTAATTACAGTACAAGTTAATGATAAAAGGAATATAACCCTTACCCGATGAGTAGGTAATAGGTTCATCGGGTAAGGATTATATTTTTTTTATTATAATATTTATAACTCCTAAGCTGATAGTATGGTACTATCAGTAATCTTGGATCCATCTGTGAAGACCCTGAGATATTTGGTATTCAGATTTTCGTAATTGCCGTCATCGTGCAATAGAATTCTGTATATCTTGTTAGCACAGCCTTTATGATAATACTATAAAGCCCTTCAAGTTATGTTCTAGAATTGCTGCAGGCAGATCCGTCTCTTCTCCAGAGAGGTAAAGTGTATAGTCTCACCACGGAACAGGTGACTTACTGTCTCATATGTAGTGGTGGGAGGTTCAGCAGGGCTTCAAATGCAACTGTTAGGATAGCCTTTATACAGCCTAAGACGGCTATGTATGTTTGCCTCTGTAATTTCAATTTTCTGACCGGAAGTGCCACCATATTTTGTTTTGTTTATTAGAAATCAGGGGGTTGATTACTCCCATAAGCTTTAAGCCATAGTATAATATTGTGTAATCTGGTAAGTGAGATTTTCGGAAGCCCTTAAAATGTGTTTGATTCAAGTATATAGTTGGCAACGTATCCACATCCTCTCAGATTGTGGATGTCTATGGGCGAGGTCCGAGGATATCCACTTAACATCAGGTAGCTCTTCTGCTCGTTTGTCATCTATCTAGCTCGTTTGTCATTTATCTACATAAATATAAAAAAACAGGCTTCTTCCCTAATAGGTCATCTTCAGTACACATTTGACCTACGACAGGTCTTTCAGATTGTGTGACCTTGCAGACTATGCTGGCAAAATTACCAATTATTAGTATCGCGAGATAAGGCGCGTACCCTATTGTGTAAAATTTTTGATTATTCAATCTGAATGAAAACAAAATGCCTCCTTGGGGACATCATCAGACCACAGCCGACGCCTTCGACTAATATAATACGAATAATGCATTTGTTGATCAAGTTGATGATCTAGCTTGTCTGGATTAGACGATCTATTCGTGGTACATTGGTGTATGAGGTTGTATCAAAAGCACTGTCCACAACAATGAAGGACAAGAATACCGAGAAAAATACTCTTGTTGAAAATCGCTTCTTCTATTTGCCTTACCACATCACGAAACGCCGATTCACTAGATTATATATCTTCCCACACAAATAAGTACTAATGACCTAAACGAACATTTAAGTAATTTGGGGACTTTTCGACATTTGGCGTACTCAGGAGCCATAGTTATTACCCCCAGTGTGCTTTAGTATTTCGTTGATATAGATACTTGATAAGATATGAAATTTACGAGTATTATCACTGAACAAATGAAGGACGATTTTAATGATTGGTAAGCAATAAAGTAATTATCTACTCGTGTCACAAATTAAAAATATTTTTTATCTATGTACTACAATTTGTATTTTATTGATCGAACAAATTTCTTCTCCAGGTGTTTTTTAATCCGTAGGGACGGTGGTATTTTTTCCCTGAGAAATTTCTTTTTCGTTTAGGCGCCCGATGTCTTTCTCTAATAAGTAATAATATATACTTTTTAATTTCAATATAATTCTGTACTTTTTTAACAATAACTTTAAATTCACTATTTTTCTCCAAAACCAATACTTTATTAAAATACTGCTTGTAATTACTAAAATATTATCTAGACTTCTATATTTTAATTATTTTTTGTGCTATATTTTATCTTATAGTTAATGTGCGTAAATATTTTCTTTTTTGTATTAAATGTAGCTTCCTTCAATATATTATACAAATAAAATGATTAAATATTCATATTCATTACTTTTTTTATGTAAATCTTTACAACATAATTATAGCAGTCAAGAGTTTCCGCATTTATTTATTTTTTAAGTATTTATGTAACATTTTAAGAAATTGGAGGTCACATTTGTAGGAAATTTAGCACTTAGGTACTAAAATTACTTAATAACAAACGTGAGGTCCGCAGCTTCGCCGGCTTAAAGTCTCTACCTGCGCTTATATATTACACATACACACATTGTACATATACTGTGTTTTGTTTTCCTTTAGAACGGGAAAACATGGTTTTCGTGTTTACCTAAATCTTATTTCAGAATTCTAAGACAATAAACAGTGATATAATGTTGATTAACACAACTCTCTCTATCTTCCAAAGAGTCATATAAAAATCAGTTAAACCGGTCGAAGATTAGCTCAGACAAATTCATTTGTTACGTTTTGTTGTAAACATAAAATATCTATATTTACTTGAAAAATACAACTATTTTGAAATATCCTAGACATTTTATTTATAAGTGATAGGACAACGGTTGTGTTTTCTCTTGATCTCACTCGTCTTCTTTTAATTTTCTAGCAGTAACATGTCATAGCGCGGCTTTGAGTCCCGCTGTGTTTTAAACACAATTTTGGCGTTTTAGTCACTAAGGGAAGTTAAGACTAGATTTCTTGCCTACCTTTTTTTTTAGAAGTATTTGGTAAATGTAACAATTTTATTAGGCGCGATATACGTATTTACAAAAAGTTATCGATCACAAGAATTTTATTTTTATGCAAAAGATATAAAACTATGATAAGCTTCAACTTAAAGATTAGCACAAAATTGGCAAACACACTTAAAATATTACGATTATTAGTGCTCACCTGTTACGACGGTATCTATTAGACTTGAAGGTGTATTAAATGACCGATTAGACATTTCTTATCTACTTATGTTTTTACGCGCGTTTTAATATCTATACGGGATCGATGATAAATTGGCTTCACGTGTAAGAATTTAATATAATTATTAAAAAGCTTGTTTTAAGAATGATAAATAAGGTTACTAGCATTAATAAAAAAAATTAAAATGGCATCAATAAATGGCTATATAAAATCTTATTTCGTCAGCTTAACAGCGTCTTTGGTTGTATTGTACTGTTTTTAAAATGATTTGTTTTTTAGTCTTTATTTTAAAAAAAGATTAATTAACGAATTAATTAAATTTTAGTAGACTTATTTAAAATTAACTAGGCTATAAATCGAATTGAACTAAAAATTAAACTTAGATTTGAAAGAATCGCAAAATGGCAGCCTCATTTACTGGGTTAAGGAATCTTCCGTAGACAGCATATAACAGTACGCATAAATCTCATAGACTTTCTACTGATTTGATTGAGAAAATAGTATTTCAGTGAGCTGATACAGTTCAAAAGGCTAAAGCATCACGTCAATCGTTTCTTTGTAGACCTCGTGTTCTGTAACGCCTATGAATAATTCACATGACTCGACCATAATATGGTAACTTTGTCAAATATAAATATTTTCATTAAATGAAGGGAGGGAAATGAACCTAAAGGGGAGACCTCGGTTAACTATCGAAAACACTGCATCGAAGATACTGGAGGAAGGTCACGTAAGAAGCACAAGGACTCCCCGAAGAGCATGTATGAAGAGGTTAATGACAGTGGCCGAGGCAAAAGAGGTATGCAGAGACCGCAGCGTTTGACGCTCCGTTGTCTCTGACTACCCCGCTAGGGATAGAGCGTGAAGATGTGTGTATTAAATTGATATTAAAGCAGTGTCTAATGAAATAACTTTTAAAATTTCTATGCATTTATTAATGAAATGTAAAATACAGTTTAAAAATATAAAATTAAGAGTATACTCAATAAAATAAAATTATGGCATAATAATGTCTCGATATCAGATCTATGAGAGCGCCTTAAAATAATATTAATGGCATACATTTGTACAAGCAATGCGTTTGGCACTTGTGAGATATAAATTCACAGCTTCAAGCATATTCAAATCAAAATATGTAAATAAAAATGGCAATTAAAGTTGGAAAAATAAACTACTGTCATAAGTCGAATATGGCAATTTATAGAGACACATTTGATTTGAACAGCGCAAAGTGTTACTAAAACAAAAATAGCTAACTTATTGTTAAAGAGGCCGTCGTGGCGAAGTGGCGTCTTTCTGTAAACGCAGTGGACGTAGTTTTGAAGCTAAGTGGGACACTTAACACAGTGTCTCATATACGAGAGGAAAGCAGAGAACGGAGTGTTGTCACACTAGGATCTTTCTAACTCTCTCTAAGAAAAAGAAAATATTTACATCTTTTCCAATTATAAGTTACAGCTCAAACAAATTACTATGGCTTACAACAGAATCTGTCATAATGTAACTATATTCTAAGTCGACGTATCTATATTCTAAAATTACGACGACATACAAACTATATTATAAAAACTAAGTCTAAATGTTGTAACAACAAGGACGGACAGTCAGAAAATAAATAAGGTTACACGCAAATAAATTTACAAAAAATCTAATTTTGTTAATTTTTTCTCTGCCTTTCAACTATATATAGTAAAACTTATTACATTCAATTTTATTTTATTAGTTTAATTAGTAATAGTTTAAAGGCAGTCAAATTATATTGTATTTTTTAATATAAAATCCACTTACAAAAGTACATTAAATGGCAACACTATGATAATGTCATGTAAAAATTTCAAAAAGAATACAGTCTTGATCTAATTTCATAGGTACTATACTAGAAGGCACATGTTGACTTAAAATAACATTACAATGTTAAATAAATGTCTTAAGCTAAAATAACAAGACTGGTTTAAAACACTGGAAAGAAAGTAATCCATTGTCATATATAAATGATATATATTCTAATAAGTCAAAGATGTTTGAATTTCAATAAAAATGGAGATTTGAACGCTAAACTATATCAACAATAACGTCATCCAACGTTCGAGTTTAACGAAAAGTATACTATACTAAAAAAAGAAGTAACCTAGACATTATTAAGAATTTTTTTTTCAAATTACATATTATTTACACATTTCCGTGTGTAATAAATATATATTTATTGTGTTCATATAAATATTTTCTGTATTGTGATTTCAATTTTAGACAAAAATTTATATATAAATTAATATTTATATATTGTTGTTTTCCATTAACAATAAAGCCAATTTCCTCGTCAAAACGTCAAAGTTATAAACACTTAGTTAAATTTGGTAATAATTTACTAAATAGGCAAGTCACGAAACAAAAATCGACTTCTTATTGTTTTTATTAACAAATATATATATATAAATATATATATATATATATATATATATATATATATATATATATATATATATATATATATATATATATATATATATATATATATATATATATATATATATATATATATATATATATATATATATATATATATATATATATATACATATATATATACATATATATATATATATATATATATATATATACATACATATACATATATAATTATGACAATGGAACTTATTTATCTAATAATTAACTTAAATTACTGTGCTTACATAATTATTTTATACCGACTGAGCGTCGACCTCTTCGCCGTAGTCCAGATCGTCGTACGATAAATCATCTTCTATAACAGCACCTTCGGGAGTCTCCTTTCCTCCTGGACATGCGAGGCATCTGTAACGTAAACACATTTTTCTTATTTACCCGGTACAGAAATAAATAGCGACTACATACACTGTTCTCCACTTCCCAGCGGATTGAGATTTAATTAGCAAAATTCTCGAGATAATTTGGAAACAGTTTATAGGAGTCATTAGCATCTAGGTAAGTGGGTATGATCAGGATTTCACATAGGGTCTATATAGTTTAAATTACTATCTTCCACAAGCATACCTTAAGTATAATTGAGTAATTGTTAGCATTTTATATAATAAGTTATAAGAATAAGATTTTTTTTTATATTTTATTGCACAAATTAAAAAAAATGTACAAAGGGCGGACTTAATGCTATGACAGCATTTTCTGCCAGCCAACCCAGAATAGTGTAGGAGAGTAGTCAGTAGGGTGTGCTCATAAAAGTTAAAGAAAAATTTAAATGTATGTGGAATGTTTGTTTAATTGTATGTGGAAGAGATATAAAGTTGCCTTTATCTTATTGGTGTGACAGAACTCGATGCCTTTCAAATTTATATTACCAGAGAAGGCACATGAAAATAATTCAAGTATTGTGTTAAATGTCTATATATTATTTATATAACGAAGGGGAGCTTAATTAAATAAGATAGTACTTCATATAAAGGCTTTTTGTCTACTCCTCACGATAAAAATATTAAATTAAATAAAAAAATTAAAGCCACCATCATACTAGTTGTAAACTATACTAATTGATAAATAACTGTCTTAATATACGAAAAAAATAATGTTAAAATTTGAATATGGCATATACATAGCAAAAACTCTATGAAATAAACGAGTTAAACACCTGTCGGATCCTGTATAATACCCAATGTTGACCATTTTACCTATTACATCATATGATTTATAATATGAATAATTAAAAATGTCATGGATTGTACCCTTTTGTAGCAAAAAATGTTTAAAATTTTATAGACATACTTTTTTAGTGGTGAGAAATCTAAGCTAGACGTCTTAAGCTTTCCTAGTTTCATCTCTTCTAGAAATCGCGTGTTGATTGGCAGACTCAACACTTTGCTTTATATACTTTGTTTTACCACAGCGAAATAAATGGAAAATAACTCATTTTAATACGCACAATGCGTGCAAAGTCAAACGTATTTTTTACGCTTTTATACACTTCCTATCCGTCTATGATATCGTAAATAGTCAGCCTAGCCTAGTCAGCCTAAAAACCCTTTGGTTTATTATTTCACTTTAAAATGGACAGTGACAAATACATAATGAATTTGAAATATTTTTTATTTAGTGAAGTGCACATTGCACTTATCCAATTGATATTTAAAGTAGCTTAGTAAAAGTTCATAGTATAAATATAAATATAATAGAACCGCGTTAAGATAATTTTGATTCGTCGAAAATCTCCATATGTAGAGAAAAAGTTTATTTTCCTTCCTTTCAAATACCAAAAATGGAGAATTGAAACTCGAAACCTCTTTATTATTAGAAATAATCAACTAATCAATGCCAGCCATTTTGGTACATATTTTATTTTCATACCCTATTGAATTAGACCTCTGTATCTCGTACATACTCCTCTCGTTAATATCTCCTTTTACAAATTCTACAATTCTAATATTAGGAATTTATTATCTCTTACGTTTGAAGAAATACAAACTACCGACTCTAAAAAATAGCTGATAGTGTAAGTACACCATTGTTATTTAAAAAACAAAGGATACAATAAATAGGAATACCACGAACTTATGATTCACATTAACAAACGTTTACTTGTTTGGTATTAAGTGTTTAATTTTACTGTTTTACATAGAGAACGAAAAGAAAATTAAATAAAGTAAATAAAAAGTTGTGACTTATTTTAAGTATCTTTTAAAATATTGTTGGCAACCAAAATGTAACCAGAAATACATTACTTGCCGAGGTTAACTGAGCAACCTTAATGTTTATAAGAATGTATCTTTACCTCTACGTCGAATCAAAATCATTCAAAAAGCAATGATCAATTAAACCCAAAATCCGTCAGTCGAAATTATTCCACTTATAGAGGTCCAACTGATATATATATAAATATATATATATATATATATATAAATATATATATATATATATATATATATATATATATATATATATATATATATATATATATATATATATATATATATATATATATATATATATATATATATATATATATATATATATATATATATATATATATATATATATATATATATATATATATATATATATATATATATATATAATATATATATATATATATATATATATATATATATATATATATAATATATATATATATATATATATATATATATATATATATATATATATATATATATATATATATATATATATATATATATATATATATATATATATATATATATATATATATAATATATATATATATATATATATATATATATATATATATATATATATATATATATATATATATATATATATATATATATATAATATATATATATATATAATATATATATATATATATATATATATATATATATATATATATATATATATATATATATATATATATATATATATATATATATATATATATATATATATATATATATATATATATATATATATATATATATATATATATATATATATATATATATAATATATATATATATATATATATATATATATATATATATATATATATATATATATATATATATATATATATATATATATATATATATATATATATATATATATATATATATATATATATATATATATATATATATATATATATATATATATATATATACTAATATAAATAATACTATGTATTAGCGACACCTGTGCGATACTCGATATGTTTGCACAATCTGTATGGTAATTATGACCTTGCGCCGGCGCAGGTGTGTCTAGTGTAAGAAAACATCTCACTGTTTTAAAGCAAGGAAAGCTCATAGACTTTAATAATAACATTAATTATTAAAAAATGCACTTTTAATCATAAATATTAGAATTTTAACTATCAGTTATTTTATATATCATTTAAAAAAATCTATGAAAAATTAAATATAACTTATTTTTGTTCACATTCAACTTTTAGTATTTTTATGGTATGTCCATAAAAATACTAAAAGTTGAATGTGAACGATTGCCTTCATGTAAAATACACTATTAATGGACTTTCACAAAAAAAACGTATTTAATAAGAAATAACCCTACAATTCTTTATATAGTTACATTAAAACTTACACAAGAATATCATGTGCAAAATCTGATATATTTGCAGCATTCAATTTAGGATTAAATCAACCGTATGCTATTTAAAGTTATGTTTACAATACGCGTATATTTACCTGCTCTCATTAATTCCGTAGTACAGGCACTTATCGCCGACGCATTCGCAGCATCCGTCATGAAACCATCTGTGGATTGAAAGATGTTGGTTTAAAAATCGTTAATTAGTTAAAAATGGTTTAAAATATGTGTAATTTTTTTAACATTTTTACTAACTTAGCGTATCAATATTATCGTTATTTTATAAACGACATTGTGTCCATCGTGATAGCGAGAATATTTATAACTACAAGCTAAACAAAGTAATAAATAATTATAATACTAGCTTTTTGAAATGGTCAATATTTTATTATGTACTATTATAAAATAAATATGTTTAATAATAATTCAACGATACAATAAGCAGATTATTACTTACATATGTGAAAATGTGTCTTCGTTAAGTCGCAATAAAAAATAATATATTGATACAAAGGCAACCAAATTGATACAAAGGCAATTTTTCACATTTATATAGCAAATTTAATTCTAATAATTTTAAAATAAATCCTACCTAAAGCTATTAGAACCCATAGAGCGGCACGAAGCGCGGCACTTGTCACAAGACATGCATTGTGACATGTAGGCTACAGTGCAATTGAATGTCACTACATCACGGCTAACTGGCTCGGATTCTTGTTCCACACTCTCTGCAAAACAAATTATAGACATTACTGCATTTTAGCTTTTTTATTAATCATTTTGAAATTTAGCTGGAAAGGGGGAAACGGAGTGCCTTAACACTAGGTTCAAAAGGTTACCCACATAAATAATTTATTTAATGAATATTTTGAATTTGATTCTTATTCAATAACATTATAAATATAAAGTAACTTTTACATTTAAGAGACTAAGTTCTATGTCAAGTGTTTCAGACCAACTATTTCATAAAAAGAGTTTCATTTATCTAGTTGTACTAAGTAGTGTACAAATATTTTATTTTGAATCTTTCATTCTCAATAGTCATATGGTTTTAATTTTAATGTGCTTTTATTTTACATTTTCAATATGAAATTATTTTTATTATATAATAATACAATGTAAAAAGGTAACAAAAAGGAAGATTTTAGAAAAGCTGCACAAAGCTTAAAGGCATTTTATAATATATAAGAACAATAGATCTATTGAAACATTAAAATAAATTTCTTGTTAAAGATAACACAAGCCAAGTTAAGTATAAGTCATCAAAAGATCAATACTACAAATAAATAGAAGCAGAAACAGGTAAAACATTCCATTGATGACTCATTGAAAGAAGATCTCATCTCAATGGGGAGTCTTTTGTTTTTATAAGTAGGAAGGCAAAAAGAACTAGTTATTATAGTTATGATTTATGACTTGTAACTTTTAAATTTGATAACATATATTTTTTACCAAGAAATATTTGTGAAATTATATATACATATAAAATAAAATTCATAAGTACAGAGCACATGGCATTTATAGCCATGGGAGGTAAAGTTATAATACTTGAAAAATAACAACAACAATGCAAGGTCTTTAAATAAATGATAATATTACTTACGCAAATGATACACAAGTTGTCTTTCTGGAGTAGGTCTGTAAGCAGACAGATCTATATCCACTGGGTATGTTATGGACAGCCACCTTTGCTGAGGATCAGGGTCACTTGTTAAAGCTGTGAAGAGTCCAGGAACATTGTCTGTCAGCTCTTCCACATATGAAGACTTGGATAGTTCTGTTTGTGTGTCATTTGGTTTAGGACACATATCTGAAGAAAAAAATATTATATAACTAAAATTGTATATATACTTTTTAAATGAATATAGAATAGTGGCAATACTAACCGACACAACTACAACATTCACTATATAAATAACTAAGACAGTTGAAACAGTCTTTACAACAGGAGCAATCCTTTAAATCACATTTACACGATTGTGTTAACATACACTTTGAAACAACACTGGCACAAATTGCTTCATTACAAGCATATACAATAGAAGCAGCACATAAAAATGCTAACATGATTGTAATTTTTCCAGACATTTTTAATAAACTTTAGTGACACTTAAAGATAAATTATTAGAAGATTTTTAATAGTTTTGTTATAGCTAAATTATTTTAATGTTGTCGTGATATATATCTTCTTTTATCTAGCACAACTTCAAAATATTTAAATTATTAAAAACTTGATCGTTTGCAGAGTGTTTTAGTAAAAGATATCTTAAGTTGCAAAAGTTACAAGTTACGGCACTCTAGCGCAGCACTAATTCATGAATGTATAATGTTTTTATTTTTACGTTTTAGGTCTAGAGTAATGTTGCCAGTATTCAAATATCATAACTCAAAAGAAATGTAACATATTTTAATCTTGTTGATAACAATGGTAAATTAATATAAATTTAAATTATATTAAATAATTATACAAAATATTAATAAATTTGGAATTATAATTAGAAATACTTATCGCTCTTTTAATTTTTATTTCAATCAAAAAATATATACGAAGCTAAAATTTAACACTGGCACCACCTTTGAATTGCTTAAGTATTTCGTGTATTTATAAATTATTAAAAAACAAATTTCACATAATGTGCTATTGTCATAAAATAGTGTTATTTAAATCTTGTGTTTCATTTTAAATAAGTAAATGTCAGCAATAACCCACATCTGCTTGACAGCGTGAACTTTATGACCCTTGCTATCTAATTTTCAAGTACCTGATATATTTTTGTTTGTTATAATTTTGCTCGTTTATTGTGACTACATTAGAACTACATTAGGTATTCTAACTACTTGATTTTTATATATCTAAATGTTAATGAAAAATGTAAATTACGCTGAATAACTTTTTAAGAACCTATTTGTATATTTTTTACATTTTAAATTTTGACATGTCAATGAAAAATATTATTACACGCATTACCTATAGATATATATATATATATATATATATATA
The DNA here is from genome assembly GCA_037178615.1 of Dione vanillae. NCBI lineage: Eukaryota > Metazoa > Arthropoda > Insecta > Lepidoptera > Nymphalidae > Dione > Dione vanillae. Next base: position 1,759,313 of record JAZFAU010000180.1, read on the forward strand.
TATATATATATATATATATATATATATATATATATATATATATATATATATATATATATATATATATATATATATATATATATATATATATATATATATATATATATATATATATATAATAATAATAATAATAAATATACTTTATTGCACAACTTAAATTAAAGAGCAAAAAAGTAAATAATAAATTAAAAGAAGTACAACTAGGCGACCTTATCGTTTAAAGCGATCTCTTCCAGGCAACCTTTGGAAGTTGGAGTTGTATAAGGATGGGCGGTGCATTAATAAAGAAATACATAAATATATATACATATACATACATATATATACACATACATACACATATAAATATACATACACACTTTCATATACATACATACACATAGATACATATATATTTATATATAAAACTACACATATGACATACATTATACTAAATTGAAAATAATACATAGCAATACCCCGTACAAATCAAGATCTCAACAAAAAGAAAAAATAATTAAGAATTAAAAAAATACAATATTACAGGCTTAAAAAATGATTTTTAAGCCTCTTTTTAAAAATGTGTAAACTTTTAGCACGCCTGATCTTAATAGGAATAGTATTCCATAGTTTGGCAGCTTTTACAGTAAAGGAATTGGAGTAAAAAGATATATTTTTATATATATATATATATATATATATATATATATATATATATATATATATATATATATATATATATATATATATATATATATATATATATATATATATATATATATATATATATATATATATATATATATATATATATATATATATATATATATATATATATATATATATATATATATATATATATATATATATATATATATATATATATATATATATATATATATATATATATATATATATATATATATATATATATATTTTTTTTTTTTTCGAACTTGATATTAAACTTATGTCTGGTCGTTCCACGTCAGGTGTTCCAGATCCTTAATTTTTATACGTCAATGGATAATGTTTATCATATGAAATACTTTTTGTTGTGATAGCATTTAATTATTTTTGATAATTCAGTTTTAGTCAAGCTCTTAGATTTTTAGTTCATCAGGTTGCCCTTTGCATTTCTGGACATATTTTCTAAAAGGGGGCATGGAGGTACACGACGTGCTCGCGTTTAAAATATATGTATTATAAAATAAACTTTATTAATTTAAGGATTACATTACCATTTGTCACATTTATACAGATTTCCGAAAAAAATGGACTTCGTCAGATATTTATAATTTTAAATAATAAAGAAGGACCGTCGTGGCACAGAGGCGCAACGTCTGCCTGTAACGCACCGGTTTTTGGGTTCGATTCTCACTTGGGGAAGATAGATTTTTCTATTTCCATTTTCTTCGCTCTGGAAACTAGGCAAAGCGCGGCGTTGAGTTCCGCCACTCAATACGCAATGCCTCGAAAAAGGCGGAAAGCGGAGACGTAGAAAGTAGGGACTAAGCAACGGAGTGTCTTAACACTAGGTTCCCACGGTCCCTGCAGTTCCCTCTGCCTATCCTGCCATGTGCGGGATAAAGCGTGAAGCTAAAAAAAAAAAAGATAAAACTAAGTTGTTTTCCAAAAAGTTTGGTGCCCTTGGTAGAGCGAGATAGTACTTCACACCAGCGCATCGCTTTCAACATTATAGGACCCAAGTTCGGCCGTACATAAAATACTGTTCTCATCTGTAATCTGGGGCACCCCATTATCAACTACTTCCGCTGCAAAGAAGGGCGGTTCGGATCGCTGACGACGAAGTCTTGTGAAACGGCTCGACCATCTGGGTTGCACCTCTGCGAAGAGATGTCACATCATTTTGCATATTCCACCTAGTATATCATGCGAAGTGTTATGAAACTACTTGGGTTAATACCGGCTGCAGACTGCGATAAGTTAAAACTACATTCTCATCACCTGGATAATTGGCGTAGTACCTACGAGTGTTTCAAAAAATAACTGTTTACTTTCGCATTGTGAGCTTCATAAAAGGCAAGGTACGCACCACGAAACCCTCGAGCGTTTTGTGTGTCAGTGGGCGACGGTAATCAGGTATCATCAAACTATCTACTTGCTTTAATGTCTCCATTTAATATAAAAATATATTAATAAAAATAATGTTTAAGCGACTAATTAATTATCTGACACGTCGTACCTAATTAGTAAGAGACCATACAGAGCCCTCATCAGGCCGCCAAGATACCCCTTGGAAATGGCTCAATGTATTCTTATGTTAAAGAAAATAAAATTATCAATGTCAAATTTTATATAATTTTGAATAGTTACAATATCTACCTTAATTATTATTCGACGATTAATAGATTACTTTAGTATTTATAAAAACAACATGATTAATGATTACATATTTAATCTTAAAGATAAATCGCCCACCGGGTGCAATTAAATAAATAATACATTGCTTAATTTTTTTTAATTACTAATTCAAAACTGTGGAGCATGGTAAGTAGATTTTATTAAATGTTTTAATTGGTATTCTGAATGTAATGTTTAAAAAAGTATCTAATATTTCTTTTCACACCGACAAAATACTTGTTAACATTTAAGCATAATATGTAATTTTATAATCGTAAAATTTAATATGTAATCATAATGATTTATACTCGATGCATCTATCTTGTTATTATAATGTTATGATTGTCGCAATTCGATGACGTAGTTTGTCGAGAATGGAGAAAAGAATATAATTTATTCCTCGAGTAGAGATCAAAACTTTTTTTTGTAGCTTCACGCTTTATCCCGCACATGGCAGGGTAGGCAGAGGGAACTGCAGGAACCATATGAACCTAGTATTAAGACACTCCGTTGCTTAGTTCCTGCTTTCTCCGTCTCCGCTTTCCACCGTTTTCGAGGTATTGCGTGTTGAGTGGCGGAACTCAACGTCACACTTTGCCTATTTTCCAGAGCGAAGAATATGGAAATAGAAAAATCCAACTTTCTCTAGTGGGAATCGAACCCACAAACCGTCGCGTTTACAGGCAGAACCTAAGCCTCTGCGCCACGACGGCCCTCAACTTTTTCTTAATTTTAAAATAAATACGTTTCACCTCAATTTTTTTATGATATTTACATATCAGCAACTAACAAGAAAAATTTAAGTTTTCTTAAGAAATCCTATTGTTTTTCAGATAATACTTCCAATTCTGTTAGGAGTTCTTGCTCCGGCGACGCTTCTCAGTGCATATAAAAATCCTTATTATGCACCGGGACGATCAGTTAATGTGCATCTTTTTGAATGGAAATGGGATGATATTGCTGCCGAGTGCGAAAGATTCTTAGGTCCTAGAGGATATGGAGGCATTCAAGTAAGTATACACGTAATGGTTAGTAACGGACAATGGTATTATAAGGTTAAGCTGATTATATTTAGACAAATTACTTATATATTTAAATAGGAATACACATTTTTAAATTTATAGAATTCAGAAAAATCTTTTATACTATTGTATTAAGTAGTAATTAAATAACGTAGACAGTAAATAATTAATTTCCTGGCCTTTATTCTATCTATTACTTCGTTTAGTAACTATTTTATCAGTTTAGGAAGTAATAAAATGAAAATCAATATTTTTGTCAATACATAGTATTATAAAGACAATATTTATTTAAAATTAATAAGTTCTAAAACTGCAGGGCCGATTTCAATAATTATTGCATTATTAATATCCTACACTAGGTAAAGAACATAGGTGACAATATTTACATAAACAATAGAAATCAGTATGAAAACTTCGTTAATTTATACCTAATACTTTGTTGAGACTTTGAAAAATTGTGTATTTGAAAATGTTATTAAGTAATTACTTTATTATTACGCGTAAATCGTTCAAACTACGCAAACATTACAAATAACAGATTTATTCTTTCAAAGAATATGTCGCAAGGATAAATTACTGTAGCTATTTCAATATTTTACAGATCACAAAGAAACAAAGAGATTATTTTAATAAATGCAGCATTACACCTTATCTAAATAAATACGTTACATGCGTTGCAACTTATGTATATGGATAAGGAACAAAGCTATAGGTATTATCAAATGTGTGTGATCAACATTGTCATTTATAGCATATCACTAAATGAATATTTGAAAAATAATTATATATCACAATTTTTAAATACGTATCGATCAAGACGAATTAGTGTATGATACCTTTTGTCCATGCAGATTTTAGAAGTTATTGTTTAATAACCATTGGGTTTTAGAAAACACAATGGTAATTTAATTAAATGTAACACAAACCACTTTTTTATGATGTTCTATATACCTATAGTAATATAGCAAATTGTACTATGATAATAAATAAACAATCTATTTACAGCAATATAGCTTACAACATAACATTTTTTAATTTACACATTAACTTTTGTACAATATTGTGTACTTAATTTAATAAATATTATATATAAAATTACAAAAAAGGACGCAATTCAGGTTACTTAACGTGAAAGTAGGAGCGAGTCGCTAGTTCCTCCTATATTAAACTCTTATATCATGTTTTGAAAAAAGTACCGTCTGTTAGATTTCACCTCCCAATGAGAATGTGGTATTGAGGACGTATAACCGGCCATGGTGGGAACGTTACCAACCTATGTCCTATCAGTTGGTAACACGATCGGGCAATGAGAGACAATTTGCTGAAATGGTGCGTCGCTGTAATGATGCCGGTGTCAGGTAAAACTATTTAATTTTCTTCATCAATCAATTCAGTCTTTTCTTATCTACTAGTGGAAAAAGCCTCACACACAGTGCGCCCTGACCCTTCCTTCCGCCTTCAGCAACCAGCCATATGGCAACTATTTTCCATATACCCATCTACTATCTACAAATCTCCAGTTCAATGCAGGGCTTCAAAGACGTTCTTCAAAGTATTAGATAACCGCTTTGGGGATATAACGTCCCGATTTCATACTACTATGCAATTAGATCCTCTTAGTTTTGTGTTTTTGGATTTGGCCAGTTTGTATATGAATGGTATGCGGAAAATGAACATTTCACTACCTTAATGGGAGATACAATTGATATGGTAACGTTGCACTGTGTCCAAAACTTCTTAGATTTCGACGGACTTGAAGGCTTTTTCATAGTCCAAAACGGCAGATTGTATTGTGCATTCTACTATAATATTCTATTTTTGAAGATTTAGTTTTGCATCTGATCGTCAAAGTCCATAGCAGTAACATATTTCGTTTGTTTTTGTTTGTATATGGTTTTTTTTTAACAATAATTTATATTTTACTTTCGCTAGGATATACGTTGATGCAGTTATTAACCATATGACGGGTGAACCTCCCGAAAACATAGGAACAGCTGGGAACAATGCTGTATTTAGAGAGTGGTACTATCCGGCTGTCCCATACAGGCAGGAGCATTTCAACTGGCCTCCTTGTGGAATTGAAGGATCTGACTACGCGAACAATGCTTGGAGAGTAAGATTTAAATATTTATGTGTATACGGTATGCATTATATAAAATATTTGATGACGCTTGAAATTAATTATGCAGGTACGCAATTGTGAACTTGTTGGTTTAAAAGATTTGGATCAAAGTAATGAACACGTGCGACAAATGATAGTCGATTTTATGAACGAACTAATCGATCTTGGTGTAGCTGGATTTAGGTATATAAATATTTTCCTGTAAAATCAATAATTTCTACCATTTCATTTTATGATATTATTAAAATTAATGTTTTTTCAAATAGAATTGACGCTGCCAAGCATATGTGGCCAGAAGATTTAAGGATAATCTACGACAGACTACACAATTTGAATACAGCACACGGATTTCCGCAAAACGCTCGTCCATACATCTATCAAGAAGTGATCGACTATGGTGGTGAAGCTATCAGCCGCGACGAATATACACCTATTGGAGCAGTCACCGAGTTCAAATCTGGACTGGAATTGAGTAATGCTTTCAGGGGAAACAATGCCCTTAGGTGGTTATCAACGTGGGGTCCCCAATGGGGATTGCTTGCATCTGGTGATGCTCTCACCTTTATTGATAATCATGATAATGAAAGAGGCCATGGGGGTGGCGGTGGAATTCTGACATATAAAGAACCTAAGCCTTACAAAGCTGCTATAGCCTTCCTTTTAGCCCATCCCTACGGAGAACCACAAATTATGAGCAGTTTTCAATTCTGGGACTCTGAAATAGGACCACCTATGGATAATAATGAGAATATTATTTCACCATCAATTAATTCTGTAAGTAAAATGTATGCTCACAATAATATCAGTATGTTCAAATATTTAAAAAAAAATATTTAAAATAAATATTTTTTTGCTTGAAACATTGATAGTATTTAAAATATATAGTAATTACTAATAGTCGTATTTAGATAAATATTCAAAGAAACTCATTCCTTATAGGATGGTACATGCGGCAATGGTTGGGTGTGTCAACATCGATGGCGTCAAATTTACGCGATGGTTGGGTTCAGGAACGCGGCAGGTAATACTGGAGTCAGCAACTGGTGGGACAATGGCAACAACCAAATTGCATTTTGTCGTGGAAACAATGCTTTTATTGCCTTTAATAATGAATATTGGGACCTGAATGAAAATTTGCAGGTTGGTATTTTTAGATAACATTGAGTCCATACATTTGTAATTTTAGTTCCTATTAAGCTATAACATATTAATTAGCTACTATGATTTAATTTCACGTACAAATTTAAAGAAATTTAATTCGAAGTCTATGCTGAAGATGCTGAAAAATCTCTGTAATTTTTTTTTATATTTTATATAATTAATAATAACTTCTAAAAGTCCATATTCATCTAGTAATGAGAGTTAATGTGGGCCGATCCCGGCGGCACTGCAATGCCGGGCCGACCCGTGACAGGAGTGGAGCGAGCCCCAAACATCCCGTCAGCTTACAAAAATCAGTTTAATATACTGGTCCCGCAGTGCGGGAACTTTCAGATATTAAGCTGAAAAGAACAGATACTACACTTTGATCTTAGCCAAAAGGCCGAGAAGCGATGCCAGTATATTAATAGACAAGGGTGAAAGGAAGATGCTGAAAAATCTCTGTAATTTTTTTTATATTTTATATAATTAATAATTACTTCTAAAAGTCCATATTGATCTAGTAATGAGTTTATGTGGGCCGATCCCGGCGGCACTGCAATGCCGGGCCGACCCGTGACAGGAGTGGAGCGAGCCCCGAACATCCCGTCAGCTTACAAAAATCAGTTTAATATACTGGTCCCGCAGTGCGGGAACTTTCAGATATTAAGCTGATAAGAACAGATACTACACTTTGATCTTAGCCAAAAGGCCGAGAAGCGATGCCAGTATATTAATAGACAAGGGTCGTCATTAAACGCTAGAACATCTTGTTAGCGCGATTCAACTGTTAACGAAAAGTATATAGCGCCATCTGCATTGTGACAAACGAATTACATGTTCATGCAATTGCAATTGCATGCATATGAAACGATGATAGAAAATCTACAGACATTGTGCATAAAAGCTTGAGAATGAGGGACGCAATTATGAAAAAATGTTTGATCAATGGACCTGAATTTGGAAAGTAGATTATGGACAGAACATGGCAGACAAGAAAATTTACCTTTTTTGAGCATTTGTAACATGAAAAAGAAACTATTGATAAATGTTAATTTGTTTCGATTTTGTATCCCTATAGAATTATTTATACGTTACTATAGACTTGCAACACAAAATGAATGTGAAATTTGTTTAAAAGTAAATTTAAAAAACTATTCAACTATATTTGTTAACCGGTTTTTTTCTAATTTTTGCAGACCTGTCTACCCCCTGGAACATATTGTGACGTTATATCCGGGGACAAAGTGAACAATTCCTGCCGTGGCAAGTCAGTAACTGTTGGTAATGATGGACGTGCACAAATTTATGTGGGAGCAAATGAATATGATATGGTGCTGGCGATACATGTTGGACCTGAGGTAATTTTATATAATTTTAAAGATACGACTCAGCTTTGCCTAAGTAGGTTGGTTATAAAATATAATATTAATTTCATTTCTTGAGTTTGGTGTTACTACTACTTCTCTTCTTTAAGTTTTTACAATAATATCTCTTAAATTAATTTCAATCATTAAATAATATATTACCTTACTACATAGGTACATATATACATATGTACGTTTCCTACACAACATACCATACTTTTCATAATATTTTCATATTTTTTTTCTTTCAGAGTCGCTTGTAAATAAGTTTACATTTGGGTAAATACCTATGGCGGACGTGTTAATGGTCAATTCAAAATTTTTAATGAGAACAAGGAAGTTTATTTAATATTGAATAAATAAATTACCAATTTTTATTTTTTATTTGTATCAAATATTTTGACTTTCAATAAATTATAAATATATTTCATTTTTGTAAAATTACACAATGTCTACCGTATAATGACGATGAAGGATAAATTCTTGACATCATTGAATATATGATGTATCATAATACTGCTTTTAACTTAATTTAGGAGAAAATTGTAAAACGTATGTTTTACGGGTACAGATAAAGTAATTGTTAAATTAAGGTATAATTATTTTCCGTCATTATGTTAACGTTTCGCGCTAGTAAGAATGTGATAAAGATATACTGAAATATAGGAAGGTAGTAAGTAATAGGTTTGTATGATATTTAAAATATAAATATATTATATATTTTGTAATGTTGATGCAAAAATGAAAAATAAAACATTTTCTCAACGCCAAATCATTGCTATTCTAACTGCCCTACCTAATAGCATGACATATAATTTACGATTCACAACCACAAAAAATACTTATAGCTAATACGTTGTAAATAGCAAATAATCAAATTTTGCCCTAATTTGATATCAACCACAACTAAACAGGAAAGACGTGTTCACGCTCTGGTACAATACACTTAGAAAATAAACAAGATGAAAATAAATTAATTAGTTAACTAGAAAATTCAGGATTTTATAATTACGAGTATACGTTTGGTAAGAGTTACTCTATGCTGAACTAACGTTGTAGCGTCTAGTATACTGTGAAGTAAATAATAACAAGGCGGTGACGTGATGTGACCGGTTTGCTGGCGCCGCGTACGCGACACACCCGCGGTACAGCCTCCAGTCGGCGAGATGGCGGCACGCTCTACACTCTTGCGCTTAGGTATGTAATTGTAAAGTTAATTAATAATTTAAATTATTATATATATCACCTATTTTTATAAGTATTACAATTTAACTTTATATTTTTCCATTAAAAAAGTTATAAATAAAATATTTGTAAAAGGAATGTGACTTCCATTTTGTTTATTAGTATTTATGCTAAGGGCATCAACTTACGAAAACGAAACTTATTGAGTACTAAAATCTCTCTTTACGTACAGTAAATATGTAGGTATAAGCAATATTCGTCTTTAACAATAATGTCTCTGATTACTTATCTCCTGTAAACAATATTATACAGCCTTGCGTTTGCTAAACGAGTGTAATTTGCATTTAACAAATAAATGTTTGTATCTTTCGTAATAATGGTGCCATCACATGTAAATATTCACCAAAACAATGTCAAAGGAAAAAGCCTTGTTAAATTGTCAATAAATTAAATTCGTGAAAGGAAAATAATGTTAAAAAAGGTGTGTATGCAACATTTAAACGCGCATTCAAGTTTTAGGTCTTATTTATTCATTGTAAAAAACCAGTTTCAATATTCTTATGAAATTTGATATTTAAATGACAAACCTTTAAGTCACGATTTTATATCACTTCTAGGTTTTTTTAAATCTAATATTGATATTAATATGATGTTAATGTAAGATAATGTGTGTTAATTACTTAAAAAAAACTAATTTATAAATAAACAAAAATTAGTTTCCAATGGTCAACAAACTCGTCAATTGCACGAGTTAAACAAGAAGGAGCGATTTGGAGTGTCCAAGCTACGTGAAGTCTTGGAAGACAGATTACAGGATATAAAGCGAGCTAAAACATGGAAACACGAGAGGATTATCACGTCACCTCAGGATACAAGTGTGAGAATGTTAAAGTTTCTTAAAAGTTAATTACTTTTAATTTTAAGTATATTATTGTACACTAAATTAATATAAAAGAAAACTATTTAGACCTTATTTTAAAAAAAATTTGTTATGTAAATTAACTTTACCCACATCATATGTTATTACATTGAAGTAGATTATATTTAAATGAGTGTTGTATTATGAGATGAAAATGTTATGTATTGTGTTATGTCCATAGCTATGAACATTTTATTAATGGTAAGCTCTATGAGAGAGGTCAACGTTGAGTAGAAAACGATAAAGGCTGAAAAAATTAATAACTTGTGTCAAACTCATCTTACAGTATTTAAATGATTTAAATGTTTCAGGTCAGTGTGCAAGGTGCAGAAGGAAAATTTTTAAATTTTTGCGCAAATAACTACTTAGGGTTAGCCGTAAGTACTTTTGTGTGACTATAAATTATATTTAGTGTCAATGTTACGATTATTTTTCAGCAATAGCAATTAGTTTTCAGCAAGCATAACATGATATAGCGACTCAACAAATTGTATTCTTAAATTGTGGTAATAAAGAAAATTATTTTTAACTTACGTTAGTTGCACATGACACTGGATTTTGTCACTCAACATAAAATATATCTCAGTGAGTGAAAAGCTTAAACTATAATGTCTTCTTTTTTATTAGCTTCCTCATGAAGGAAGGAAGGAAGGGCAAATGATATTAATTGGTTTCCCCAAGTAAGAATCGAACCAACAACAACAAAACAACGCCACTACGCCCTACTATCTTCTCTATAAAACAAAAAAAAAAAACACAAAAACATTTATAAAATATATATTCACAGAATCATCCAGACGTTGTAGAGGCAGCTAGAGAAGGGCTCAGAAAGTATGGAGCAGGACTTAGTTCTGTCCGTTTCATTTGTGGAACCCAAATAATACACAAGGTATCTTACATTTTTTGTTATTATTATTATTTACTACATTTTCGAAGTTACACTACAGTATTTAAATAGGGAACATAATAATAAAATAAGTACAGTTTATATAAATACGGTTGGAGGATAAAAATAAATAAAGATAAATGCTTTTAGTGCCATGTTCACTAGTTATTAGGTATCAGTTATTAGTTAATATCACTTAAGAGTTTGTTTAGTCGTAATAATATAATTATAATATTATATACATGTTGAATAGAAGCATGCTTAGCTTAGCTTGGGCAAGAAATATTCTAACGATTTGTAATTTTACAGGAATTAGAGAATCGTTTGACAAATTTCCACGGTCGTGAAGACACAATACTCTACGGATCCTGCTTTGATGCTAACGCTGGTTTATTTGAAGCTTTACTGTCACCAGAAGATGCGGTATTTTCGGACGCACTTAATCACGCCTCTATCATTGACGGGATTAGATTGTGTAAAGCTCAGAAATTCAGATATCCTCATAGGGATTTAAATGGTTAGTAAATTTTTCTGTGTGAAGTTTATCTATGCTTATAATAGAAAGTCGAAAACATTTCTTTAGACTTTTTCTCTGTAAAGAAATATATAATAACGGGACTGATATTTTTCATCAGTATAAAGTAAAGTAAACGTGAGTAACATAAGTATGCAGTGTCAATACTAATAAAAAAAACATTTTTTTTTCTTTAAATATTTTAAATTCCATTAATTTTTTAGAATTACCTTAACACAAAATTAAAAAGTGTTACCTTTAGGACTCCATAGATATAATTAAAACTCGTTAACTACTTAATGTTCCTAGCCACATGATATTTTTCTACGAATTTTTAATATATAATCTCATCATTCTAAAATTCATCACGCTAAATAACTCTTTTTAATGTGTTACTTTCATATTTTATGTGTGTTTCATAGTTTAACTGGATATTATATATTAGATATATTTTTTAACATAATATTAAATTAAAATTGAACGTTTCTGTAATATTTTGTAATTATTATACTGCTTGTTCTAGTATAGAATATATATAGATGATAGTTCAATAAAAATAAGTTCAAAGAGTAAATACTTGTTTAATTTATTTTCAATATTTTCTTTTTAGTAAGAGTAATACGACTTTGGGCATTTTTTATTTGTTCCAGAACTTGAACATTTATTAGCACATAGCGAAGCGCGTTTAAAACTAATAGTAACAGATGGTGTATTCTCGATGGACGGCAATGTGGCTCCGATAAAAGGGTTGCGGGAGTTGGCCGATAAATATAGAGCCTTGTTAGCAATTGACGACAGCCACGCGACTGGATTCTTTGGTGAGACCGGCAGGTAATTATTGAAGTTACTTATATGAATATCAAAATGAAAATAATCGTAAAACGTTTATATATGCGAATGAATTTTCAATATCTTTAAATTAAAAAGCTTATTTTATATAACAAAATATATACAAAAAGTTCAATTGTCTTTTATTATATAACTGTCAAAATAAAAATCAATAAGGATTATAAATTTATTATAAAAACATGATATCATTTAATATGAAAATTTAAACATAAGAATCAAAGAGATGTGTAGCTGCAAATCTCTAAAATCATTCATGTCAAAAAACTACCAAACGACTTAACTGGCTCTAAAAATTTTAAATTATTAGCTTAAAGAAAAGCCTATAAATATAATTAATTATATAATTTCAATTTCTCAGAGGAACTGAGGAATATTGCGGTGTGGATGGCGCTGCTGACATAATTTGCTCGACATTAGGCAAAGCAGTGAGTGGCGCCGCCGGAGGGTACACTACGGGACCTAAGGAACTAATCGCCTTATTGCGAAACGTATCGCGACCCTATTTATTCTCTAATGCTCCCCCTCCCCCCGTAGTGTCTGCTTGCATAAAGGTGAGATCATTTTTTTTATTACACATGTTTCTAAACATTCAAGGTCAAGTTGTCAAACAACTTAAACGTTGAACAGTTAATCGTTAGCGTTAATCGTTTATTTTCAGTCTCTAGAACTAGTAGAAAATAGCAACGATCTTCGTCAACGTTTACGTGAAAATACTCGTATATTCCGCGATGGCATGAAAGCTATTGGTTTCACCTTGGCGGGTGAGGATCATCCGATATGTCCTGTGATGGTGGGCGACGCACCCGTGGCGATGGAGCTTGCGACTGGGATGTTACGTAAGCTTAAGCCTCTTATTGAAAGTAATAACTCTAATATAGAAAATAATATATCACGTTTTATTTTCTGTCATGGTAACACAGTGAAACTGTAAGCGTGAATTTGGTAAATAATATTATGTCATATTATGACAGATGGCGTTAAATAGATTGTTTTGCGTATCCTTACGTATTCATACGTCTAAGTGATGACCTAGACTCCTTTATTAAAAATAGATTAGACCAACCCAATTTATTATTACAATAAATGTTTAATTTCTTTTATTTAAACAAAATTCCAGAGCAAGGCGTCTACGTGGTAGCGTTCAGTTACCCAGTAGTACCTAAGGGTGGAGCTCGAGTGCGCGTACAGTTGAGCGCTGCGCACACACGCGATGACGTACAACGCGCCGTTAGCGCTTTCGCGGACGTCGGAAAACGGATTGGATTACTTAAATGAATATTTTCTTATATTGCAAATTATATTGGAAATAAATGTATATAAAATAAAAAAATATGTATTGAATTATATAAATATGTATTTTGGTTAAAAATATATATAAAATGTACTCGAATATACAGAATAAAATATTTTTAATATTAAATCGCACAAAAATTATCATTATCAATTTATCTTTACCATCTCAATTTTTCTTTATTCTTTTTTCAGTATAAATACGTAAATATAAAATCGCTAAGTGAATCAGCTATGTATAAATAAATTTAGCTCTATATTATACATTAATAAATAATAAAAATATGTTAACAAAGAGGGTTCATAAACAATAAATAAAACAATATGATTGTAATAATAATCGATCTATTAACAATAATTTATTACAGTAATAAAACACACTTTATTGACAACTCGGTAACACAAAGTGTTAAATCTCTCTACACTCACATTACGATTAAACTATATTTAATTATGTACATTTACAATGGTATCAAATGAACTCTCATTCGTCAATATTATTGCGTCTTATATATAATATTTAAAGGTGGACACAAACTGGACGGGTTTTTAACCGTCTATGAAAGTATGTCGCGCGTCTTTCGACACATTTATAACATATTTTACTCTGTCTATTAAAACTAAATTGGGAATTAAATTTGTATTTTATGAAAAGTTCTCGAATTACTTAAACCAGAAATCAAGAAGTACACATTACTTACAAAATTTAAAATCTAAGTTACGAAACATAATTTATTATTGTTACTTAAAATAAATAAATAGCCCTAATGAAAAGGCAAATAACAATCTGGGACAACTTGCAATTATTTATGTATGCTTGTAACTATATACTAGCTAGCTACGTCAATATATTGTGTTCCACCCTCAAATGTGTTACTTAAGGCTTTATGAGATCTTTTTTCGTTAAAAGACCTTGTCTATACATATAATTAAAACTAACAAACGTTAAAATAAATTAAATAGAATTTTGCAAAATCTATTTGAGCGTGAACACGCGTTTCTTTACACATATAATAAGTAACAATCGATATCTTGTCCTTGCCTTAGACAAACAAAATTTCCTTACACGATTTAATTTTCAAAAATTATATTTCAGAAAAATATTCTTTTATTTTAGAAATTCTAACCTGGAGGGTATTTCTGTAGCATTTGTTTTGGAAAAAATCCTATATGTCGTGTGGACGTCGACAAATTTGTGAGCAACCCTTATATTTTAATTGTATGGCCTTATGACTCACTGTAGTACACTCGGTTTGGCAGGAGCTGGAACAATAAAAAAATATTTATGAAGAATTTCTCCTCTTAGTGAGAAAAAACTAAAATAAAATCATAAAAATATTAAAATATTTAGTAAACAGCAATATTTTTTGCTTATTAATTTTTAGGAATGAAGAATTAATTTGGAATTGGGTAGCGAAAAAATTAAAATGTCACTGATATCAATCAAAATAATCGAGTATATATACAAGTTGTTGTTGCCGAAGTTACGAGTCTCATTTTATGCTGCAAATATTACGATATTATTAATAAAAAAAGCTTATGCCACCTAAACAATAATTTCCAAATAACTCCATGATTAAAATAAAAACTTTCTCATAATAAATATTTTCGATAATTCTCTATAATTTTGTTCGTATTCATTATTGAAAACTAATTACAATACGAGTATATACAGTTACGAGTTTAAAAGTTGTTTACGGGAATATTTTCAAAAACTAAGCTTTTAATAACTTTTAGAGAATAATGTAATTTTTTTTTAAGAATTCTTGAAGAATATTGCAAGAAAAAAAGATTTATAAACAAAAAATATATAACCGGTAACATCTTTGTAAATTAATCATTATATATGTGAATGAGATAGAAACGACCTCTCCTTGAAATCGCCCTTTGCGAGTATCAACATCCTCGCGGAAGAAATAACCAATTTTAATACGACGACCTTCATTTATAAGTGGAAAACTTCCTGCATTAAGATCAAATGAAGGTAAGTAATGGTTTAAATTTTAATAATATTTCTTATATCACAATAAACGAAACTAAATTATATATTAAAA